>BLSH010023164.1:727881-758035 GCA_018402905.1 Glandirana rugosa
AAATCCCCCCCCCCCCCCCCCCGAAAGATTGAGGGACAGTAAACTGGCCCTTTGTTTTGAAAGTTTGTTTCCTTTGCTGTAGAGCTGCATGATTAATCATAAACAAATTGTGATCTTGATTCACCCCCCTCTGCGATCTCCATCCTGCATTACCGCGATTCTCAGTGAAGTCATAATGGAGACAGAGACACTAGAAAAAACTGTCCACTCAGGAGGAGATAAGAAGCTTCACACTGAGACACTTGGCTACATTGGGCGATCTGACTTGCGGGACGACTTCTGTAATAATAGAAGTCAATGCAAGTTGCCTGAAGTCTCCTCAGGAACCTTTTTCTAAGTATTGAGGCTCTCTTATCTGGGAAGCCTGCCAAGTCCCAGAACGTTGCTGATAAAAGAAGCAAAGAGACACATTGTTTCTGCTTATCAAAGGTATGAACTCTGGTGTATAGAATAGCTCAATTTAACCATTTAAAGTCTAAATCTTTTCTGACATTTGTTGCTTACAAGCAAAAATCCGGTATTTTCTGCGAGAAAATTACTTAGAATTCCCAAACATTATATATATATTTTTTAGAAGAGACCCTAGAGAATAAAATGGCAGTTGTTGCAATATTTTATGTCACACGGTGTTTGTGAATATTTTTGAGAAAAATTACACTTTCCAAAAAAAATAATAAATAGGAAAGTTAGCCCAATTTTTTGTATATGTAAGATTATGTTACGCCGCAAGATTTGTGAGAAATCTTTATTCTAAGCAAAAGAATTGTGATTCTCATTTTGGTCAGAATCGTGCAGCTCTACTTTGCTGTGATCTTCGAGGATGAATTATTTCAAAGTATATGCGGCTACAGAGGTCAGCGAGGGCTTATTTAAAGATTTTCATATGTAAATAAACTTTAATATCCATAGTCTTGACACTGATGCTCTTTAAAGAACAATGTAAAAATGACTTATGGGTAACATTTATATTTATCTTTAATAATGTAGATCTCATTTGAACTATACTATGACAATCTTACCTCAGTTTTAATGTGTAATGACAATAAAAAGTGTGACTACCATATTTCATTAACACATCATCCACATGGCCTGTGTTGCTGAAGTACAATGCCTTGGCAGGAAAAAAAAACTGGTATACGGAGCTCCTGCTTGAAGAAGTGTAAAATTACATGTGGACATAGAGAAAATAGCCAGGAAACAAGATGGGATGTCAAAAGCAAGGGAGCTTTCCAAATGTTTTTTTAAAAGACAACAGAAGCGTTTAATTAGATTTTGTTGAGCAGACTGCACTTGTTGTCATACAATGACAGTGAAAATAAGGTCCAAGTACACAGACAAACAGCTTAAAGGGCATGCATAGTGGTTTGGTAATATTTTCTTTATTATAATCAGGACTAAAATGTAAATGTAAAAATATTTGTGTTTTTCTTCTATTTGTGTTGGGGGGGGGGCCAGGGTGGACTCAATCGCAGCCGGCTACCCGTGATGGCCCCCCCGCAGTGAAAGAACGGAGGTCCGTGTTAGTAAACACGGATCTCTGTTCTGTTAGAGGGGGAAGGGCTGTGATCACAGGCTTCCTGTATATGGAAGCCGTGATCACTTCCTTCCCCCAGCCAAGCCAGCCACCATACAGTTAGAACACGCCCAGGGAACACAGTTAACCCTTAGAGCGCCCCCTCCAGGTTAACCCCTTCACTGCCAATGGCATTTACACAGTAATCAGTGCATTTTTATAGCACTGATCGCTGTATAAATGCCAATGGTCCCAAAAAAGTGTCAAAATGGTCCGACATGTCCGCTGCAATATCGCAGTACCGCTAAAAATCACAGATCGCCACCATTACTAGTAAAAAATAAATAAATAAATAAAAACCCCAGAAATGAATTCTCATCATCCGTAAACGCGGCAACTTTTGCGTAAACCAATCAATAAACGCCGATTGCAATTTTTTTTACCAAAAATATGAGGGAGAAATTAAATCAGCCAAAACCGATGGAAAACATTTTTTATATATATTTTTTTGGATTTGTATTTTAGCAAAAAGTAAGAAATTTGGGTTTTTTTGCAAAATTGTCGCTCTTCTTTTGTTTATAGCAGTGATCAGAAATTACACAGAGGTGATCATATACCCCCAAAAGAAAGCTCTATTTGTGGGAAAAAAAGGACGCAAATTTAGTTTGGGTACAACGTCGCACGACCGTGCAATTGTCAGTTAAAGCGACGCAGTGCCGAATCGCAAAAAGTGCTCTGGTCCTAAAGTGGGAAATCCTTCCGTGGCTGAAGTGGTTAAATGACATAACAACGAATGTTCGCCATTGCACATATATTTGATTGAGATAATTAAGGTAATGTTTATGAGCTTTACTTTTTCTCTATGCATTATATTAATGTTGTTATGTCATTTAATGATTGTTATTTCTAAGACTAGAATTACAATTCATTGGATTAATATTGATGCATGCAAATTTGGTATTCAATTGATATCTCTATTATCATATGTACCAATGATTTTATCTTCAATTCATATATTAAGATTATTGTCTGTTATTATTGTTTGTTATATCAGAAGACCCTATTTGTTGGGCCTTTTTATTGATAACTGTAATAAAGTAATATTTTTATGATTACGTCTACACCTGTGTCTATTAACTGCACAGTCCCGTTTAAACTTGGTATGCATGTTCTACATTTTTGGGATGTGGTGATATTCGCAGTTGGGCATTGCTGTATTAGCTACACGCTGACATCCCCAAGTTTTGGATACCTATAACTTAAATAGGTTGTAACCCTAAAAAAAGAAGAAGATCCTGTTCCTTGAAAGCATGTTAAACAGCATCGTGCTTGTGTGGTGTAATTTGTCCCTTTCTATGCTGAAAAATACCTGGTTGATCCTGCCTGTTCCTGTGTCCTCCTATGTGAACTGACCATGGTAATCATGGCTGCTGATTCATGATACAGTGGTCAGTTTACGTGCCTCCATCATCCTGCTCTCTGCTGTGAGTCTCTCCCGCTCCCCCTCCCTTCCTGCCTGTCAGCTCCTGGTGTGTGAGCCAATATCCAAACCCGTCCTTCTCTTCCCCTCCTACCACTATTCCATGTGGCAGTAAAGTTAGTGATTGCAATTACTACCAACCCCTCTGTTATAACAAGCTGTACTACACAGTGTGTGTGTTTTTTTTTAATTAGACAGCTAAATACCTTATTTTACAGTGCCGCTGTGTGGTTACATGAACTCCCAGCTGAGGGGAATCTCAGCCCCTCCCTCTGTAGTCCTCCAATCATTGAAAGAGAGCGACGGGATGTCATGTGACCACACAGCGGCACTCTGAAATAAGGTATTTAGCTGCATAATTTAAAAAAAACATACACTGTGCAGCACTTGTTATAACAGAGGGGCTGGAAGTAATTGTAATCACTAACTTTACAACCCCTTTCACACGGAGGCAGTTTTCAGGCGTTTTAGCGCTAGAAATAGCCTCTAAAAAGCGCCTGAAAACTGCCTCCCATTCTAAGCAGTGTGTCTGTTCACACTGGGGCGGTGCGCTTGGGCGCCGTAAACAGCTCTCCCAAAACACCCCTGCCCATTGCAATGAATGGGCAGCGCTTCCAAAATGCCTGAAAAGCTCTTCAGAAGCGCAGCAAAACGGGCCTTTTTTACACTTTTTTTGTGTAAAAATCCGCCCCACTGGCGGTCGAATACCGCCAATAAAGCACCGCTAAAAGGCCGCTAAAGCATGGCAAAAACAACCGCCGCTTTAACTGTAACAGATGTACTGGTATTATTCAAAAACAAGGTACATATGTAAAGGCAGAGGTACTGAACTATCTGTAATAGTCTATACTCTTCTTGACAGGTAGTCCCCGCATGCAGATCTACTTCTACACCCCTGATCTGTTTTTCCCTTTCATCATTTCAAACTGCCTTTCAACAGTATTTTCATGAAAGTCTTAAGATGCCTGTAGATATGACAGTTGCCTGTTCCAGAAATACAGGAAGGAGAGCATCAAAGTAGTGAAATCCACATATAATTTATCGTTAACAGCAGGGGTCAGCAACCTTTTAAGGGCCTTAAGGGTCGGATTCAATGTATGTGAATGCATGGAGGGCCACATTCACCTGGTAATAAATGAAGATAATAATAATCCTAACAGTACAGGTTTACCTCACTTTAAGGTGCTTCACTAATACAAAGCCAGTTTATCTGAGGGAGCATGTGGTTGGGGATTCTGATTTTACTGCCCCCTCCCCTATCCTGGCACCCAAGGGTGGCTGACGCCAGCCAGCATGGACTGCAGATGGTGTTCCTGTCCCTAAGGGAAAATGGGGATCCTGCCCTTAGGGGAGATGGGGGTCCCCATCCTCAGGGGAAATGGGGGCCCCTGTCCCCAAGTGAGAAGGAGTCCCTGTCCCCAGGGGAGATGGGAGTCCCTGTCCCCAAGTGAGAAGGGATCCCTGTCCCCAGTGGAGAAAGGTCCTTTTCCCCAGAGGAGAAGGGGTCCCTGTTCCCAGGGGATATGGGGTCCAAAATGGGATCCCTGTCCCCAAGGGATATGGGGTCCCTAATAAGGTCCCCCCCATTGCAGTGTCTTCTGTACCCCCACAGCAGTGTCCTCTGTCCCCCTTCACATCACTCACATAGTTTCCTGTGCCCCCCAAAGCAGTGTCCTCTGTCCCCTGCACCCCCCTGCCCCTCACTGTAGTGTCCTCTGTAGTCCCATAGTGTCCTCTGGCCCCCTGCACCCCACACACACCCTGTGTAGGAAGAACTCTCAACCTTACACAGTTGTAGAGCAGAGACCGGCATCACAGGGCTGGATGGGGGCAGGAACTGTTGAAGTTAACATTTCACATTAACAGGCTGGTGATTGGTTGCTAGGATTGCCTGGCAACCAATCACCTGCTGTTGATTGTAAAAAGTATACTCCAGCGGTTCCCGCTCCCTTCCAGCCCTGAGGGTGGAGATTAGAAGGAGCTGTAGTGCAGTAGGCTGGAGGGGCGGAGTTCCAAAGCCAGCCAAGAGCCAGGGGAAACCTATTTCGGCACAACTCCGGCCGCTCACCGCTGTCCAATGAAGGCGAAAATGTCCGCGGACTGGGTGTCTGTGAATTAATCACAGGCACTGATGGGCCGGACGTTTAGAAGTGGCGGGCTGGGTGTGGCCCGCAGGTTGCCGACCCCTGGTTTACAGTATATGAAAATCTACCATGTTTTGGGTTTTTTTAGGGGCCCCCTTCATCAGATTTAAATGAAGTTTTTGGATATCAAACCAGGGGCTGAAAGAAAGTGCACTCCTACAAACCATAACTTCACCTTACTTACCTCCTGTTGTCTGGATCTACCTTTGTTCATAATGTTTGAAAACTGATTAATGGGGCCCCTCAGAACCCCTAGGAGGTAGTCACTTTACGGACATTACCACCTATGGTAATAGTGTTCAAGATGCAACTGCTCATATCTGGTACAGGAAGAGCCTCTACTAATGTGATCTATGGGAGTATGTATAAATTACTTTTGCAGACATTATTTTCAGGGTTCAGTCACAAATACTTGTAGGGATCTGCTGCCCTCTATTGTATGTATTTGTAAATAGCTGTGCTGCTTAATATCACAAAAGTGAGTACACCCCTCATATTCTTGTAAATATTTTATTATATCTTTTCATGTAACAACACGGAAGAACTTACACTTTGCTACAATGTAAAGTAGTGAGTGTACAGCTTGTATAACAGTGTAAATTTGCTGTCCCCTCAAAATAACTCAACACGCAGCCATTAATGTCTAAACCGCTGGCAACAAAAGTGAGTACACCCCTAAGTGAAAATGTCCAAACTGGTCCCAATTAGCCATTTTCCCTCCCCGGTATCATGTGACTCATTAGTGTTACAAGGTCTCGGGTGTGAATGGGGAGCAGGTGTGTTAAATTTGGTGTTATCACTCTCACTCTCTCATACTGGTCACTGGAAGTTCAACAGGACACCTCATGGCAAAGAATTGTTGTTCTACATAAAGATGGCCTAGGCTATAAGAAGATTGCCAAGACCCTTAAACTGAGCTGCAGCACGGTGGCCAAGACCATACAGCGGTTTAACAGGACGGGTTCCACTCAGAACAGGCCTCGCCATGGTTATCCAAAGAAGTTGAGTGCACGTGCTCAGCATCATATCCAGAGGTTGTCTTTGGGAAATAGACGTATGAGTGCTGCCAGCATTGCTGCAGAGGTTGAAGGGGTGGGGGCGTCAGCCTGTCAGTGTTCAGACCATACGCCACACACTGCATCAAATTGGTCTGCATTGCTGTCCTCCCAGAAGAAAGCCTCTTCTAAAGGTAATGCACAAGAAAGCCCTCAAACAGTTTGCTGAAGACAAGCAGACTAAGGACATGGTTTAATTGAACCATGTCCTGTGGTCTGATGAGACCAAGATAAACTTATTTGGTTCAGATGGTGTCAAGCGTGTGTGGCGGCAACCAGGTGAGGAGTACAAAGACAAGTGTGTCTTGCCTACAGTCAAGCATGGTGGTGGGAGTGTCATGGTCTGTGGCACAGTGTAGTGGTCAGTTTATATGCAGCTTTTATTATTCTTGTTAACCCTGTAATGTTTTGGTCTGAGATTCTATATCTAGTGTTAGCTCAGGGCAGGGCTGGCCCAAGACATTGTGCTGCCTGGGTCCAAGAATGAAATGCGGCCTCCACATCCATTATTTTATATCATGATAATTAAAACTAAAATTAAATTTATCAGGAAGTCAGATTTACATGCAATACGTCCAATTACATGATATATGCAAAATCATATGTCATGCCATTATGTTCAATTCCAAGGGGCAGGCTAGGGCAGTGTATAGACAGGCTAGGGTAGTATAGTGGCAGGCCCACAAAACTGCTGGAAAAATCTTGGTCGTCAATTTGCTGGGTAAATGTAAATGTTTGTACATGGATGCATGTACTGTTATTAATCTTTTGTTATATAAAGCTCATCTTATTCCTATACTGGTCTGTATCTACATACTTATGGTTACAATTATATGCTGGCTGCAGAAGTTTTTCTTCATCCAATTACTTTGATTAGATTACTGGTTACTTTCCTAGGAAGGGAATCCCCTTTGCCAACAAAGGCCTTGTGCTGGGTGGATGCACTACCAACTTTGTTCTCAAACTCACTCTTCCACTAAGGCTAGTTTCATATTGTTTTGATCCGATTTTGATCTGACTTTCCATGTGATATTATAGTGCAACATGAATGCAACTTGGATGCAATTTTGATGCTACTTTGAATTGGTTTGCATATTCTAAGGGGGCCAAAATCATGCTGGAATCGCACCAAAGTAGTACAGAAATATTTTCTAAAATCCCGCTGTGCTGAGTTGCATTGAGGTGAATGGGCACCATGGAAAACAACTTGATTTCCATTGTCATGCGATTCTGTGCAACTCAAGTTGCATCAGAAATCACACTAAGGTGAACGGAGCCTTAGCGAAGGTACTGGTTCTCCTACTTACCTACAGGTTTAGCTCAATATCCTGTTTGGGGAGGCCCAAATGAGGGCTACAAACATTTTAACAATAATGTTACTACTGTATGTATTTGGCTAATGCCGATGTGAAAAGCAGTTGCCTACCGCCCGCTGTGGATTGACGGTGGCAACATGGTTCGATATCGCGAATCGCCGTCACCTGACGGTGGCTGCGAAATTGTGCATTGTGGGCATGCGCACGCCGCCACAGTGCGCTCGTGCTCTCACTGTGTTATGGGGAGTTAGGGAGCAGGTAGGGTGGACTAGATGTCCGCCGGCTACACACGATCGCTCCTCCGCAAGTGACAGAACGGGGACCGCTAATTTAAACAAGTGGATCCCCATTCTGCCAGTGGGGAAGGACTGTGATCATAGGCTTCCTGTGTATGGGAGCCACGGTCACTCTCCTCCCCCAGTCAGCTCAGCCCCCACACAGTTAGTAACACATCCCAGGGAACACAGTTAACCTTTTGAGTGCCCCCTAGTGTTAACCCCTTCCCTGCCAGTGACATTTACACAGTAATCAGTGCATTTTCATAGCATTGATCGCTGTATAGATGTCAAGGGTCCCAAAAAAGTGTCAAAATGGTCCGGCATGTCCGCCCCAATGTTGCAGTCCCGCTAAAAATCGCAGATAGCCGCCATTACTAATAAAAAAAGAAATAAAAACCCCATAAATGAATTCTCATTGTTCGTAAATGCCGCAACTTTTGCACAAACCAATCAATATACACCGATTGCAGTTTTTTTTTACCAAAAATATGAGGAGGAATATATATGGGCCAAACTGATGAATAAATTTGTTTTTTTTTTATATATTTTTCTTTTTTGGATATGTATTTTAGCAAAAAGTAAGAAATATTGTTTTTTTTGGCAAAATTGTCGATCTTTGTTTGTTAATAGCGCAAAAAATAAAAGCCGCAGAGGTGATCAAATACCACCAAAAGAAACATCTATTTGTGGGAAAAAAGGAGTCAATTTTGTTTGGGTACAATGTGGCACGCCCACGCAATTGTCAGTTAAAGCGACACAGTGCCGAATTGCAAAAAGTGCTCTGGTCCTAAAGTGGGAAATCCTTCCGGGGTTGAAGTGGTTAACCTGCAAAAAACATCACTCCCAACAAACCTACTGTAAATTTGAAAAAAAAATGGATTATTTTACTATTTGTAGGTCAGCCTTTTTGTTTTTGCCAATTTCCTTTGTTTGTTTTTAATGCCACATAAAAAATACACAATTTTCTATATCCTTTATTTCTCTGCATGCTTTGTTTTAGAAAAAAATGATATTGCCTTTATGAAAGCGCCAACGCACATAATAAAATTTACACTTTGGATGAGTTATACGCAATTTTAGTTTTCAAATGGAAGAAACATTTTGGTTACCATAATGTTAATGAAAACTATGCTCTGTCTTATCATGCTGAAACAGCAAAAGGAATGTGCTCACCAGTTTCCAACATTTGTGCTAGCCTTTCATTGCAGTTCTGTATTGATTTTGAGGAGGAAATGATATGCTAAAATAACAAAAGAACAGTGCGCACCTGATGCAGAAACTCGTTTTATTAAACAGGAAAAATGGTAAAATAACATTCTAACAAACAAATGGGATGGGACACTTTGACAAAGCAGTTGGGAGTCTCAACAATGCGTCCTTCCAGTCTTTCTTTGGGTAACTTCCAAGCTTACTATACAGATCTGGTGTAATATGGGCAGAGCTGGGCTGATCCAGAGGCAGTTGAGGCTAGCACCTTGGGCGTTGTGATGGAGAGGATATGGTGGGGTGGATGCACACACAGCAGAGCCCTATGTATTACACTGGGAGAGCCAGTCTTCCACTGTAATCTGCAGAGCTAAATTGTCATTGTGACAAATCTGTCCTGCTCTTCGTTAATTTTTTGATGAAAGCTGCAGTGATTGCCATTATTACTAAATTAACGTTCTGTGTTAATTGTGAACCTATTAAAAATAAATAAATACAAGTTTAATCCTGTTATCCCTAATTATTTTCTATTAACTTCTTTGTTCGTTTGTTCTTCTCTCAGATTAGTTTTTTTTTTTTGCTATTTATTAAAAAAAAATGTATATATAAAATTGCATTTCTTTGCTTTGTAACACTTCCTTAAAAATACTTAGCGACAGAAACATAATTTGGGTGCTTTTATAAAGGAAACAAATCACATAAAATTTCACTTAGGATGATTTAAAACATACCTTAGTTCCCAGATGGAAAAACTGAATTTGGTTCTCATTATGTAAATCAAATTCTGGTTCTGTTCTTCATTTTTTATTATGAATAAATCACAATAATCGAACCACGTCGCAACATCTCCCTCATCCCATTCAGTTTGCCATGGACCAAAACATGGTAATCTTAGGACTGTCATTTATGCGCTGGCTAAAATAATATATGCACAGGTGTGCAAGCTTTATTTGCCCCAGCTCCCTGGAGGGGCACATTTTTGCATCTTTGCCTCAGGTGTCATAGGACCTTATCCTGGCCCTTCTTATGAGGATCAAATGGCTTTGTGAGACTGGTGTCGGAAGAGCACATTTTTTACTTTGACAAGCTTTGTCTTTGAAAATTAGGTGTGCTCAGCTCTGTTCTTTAGCTGTTCTATCATGACAACTTTAACCACACTGCAACATCCTATTGTCCATTTAGGGACACAGTAATTCAAGAATTCTTAAACAATCTGGACCTCCGAAAGCAGTTCAACTGAAGTGTGAACTTCAGTCAATGAGAGGTCCAACTGAGGTGGACATCCAACAGATATGTAGGTCCTCATACCTCCTGCATTAAGGAAAAAGCAGACCTCAAAAAATAGTGGCATTGCTAATACCATTGTCAGAAGCTGGTCTTAAGAGACAACTTCATTTGAAGGGCAACCAAGTCAAATCTTCCATAAGCATAACAATGGCGTTCTAAGCACGTAGTCAAATGGGTTGATTTATTAAAACTAGATATTGCAAAATCTGGTGCAGCTATGCATGGTAGCCAATTAGCTTCTAGCTTCAGCTTGTTCAATTAGGCTTTGACATAAAATGTAAGTTTTTAGTAAATAAACCCCAAAGTGTCCTATGTATATGCATAGACATTGTCCCTGTGCAAGACACAAGCTTAGATGCTTGTAAGAGGCCACTACAACTAAAACTCTGCGGACATTTGATACGAGGACCTGCCCCTGTAATGGGGTTTGCTAAATCAAAGTCACTAAACAGAACAGAGAGTCACACCTTTTATTTCAAACTGGGATGTAGAGAAGGCAACTGCCTGTTTAGTTGTATCAACCCATTTAGTTGTATGCTTGTTAAGGTGAATCACTGGAGTGTTTACAGTGGGCAGAGACCAATTTGGAATAAATTATCTTTGAAAGGGAAAAAGCTCCATCACATTCTCAGGAGGGATTCGGGTTCCTATAGGTTATTTCTAGTCCTCATAGAGGACTCATGGCTAAAATCAGATGCAGCAAGGAGGTATTTGAAGCTGTTGGAAATCTAAAAGACTATAGGCTTAGAATAGCAGGCTGATCCTCTAAATGCAGGACACTATGTCCTGCATTCATCAGGTAAGAAACAACACCTTGTAAGTCATTCACAAGTGGCTCAAAAACAGCTTCTTTGGGGTAGACTGTAAGGCTTTGGAATCTGAATCAGAGACAATAACAGGGGCCTCAGGCACTCTTAAGGATGGAGACCCAGAAGGGTCAGAGCTAGACTCTGACAGGAAGGTACGAGAGCACTCAAAGTCTCTGCAAGCAGATTTCCCTAGTAATTGGGCAAAAGGGAAAAATTGGGGGTCAAAAAGCCAATAGTGGACACGGAGGTCCTTGTGGACATAGGGAGGCCTCAGCCTAACCTGATGGAGCTGGAGACTCTGATGGGAACCACCCTATAACAATAGGATTCCCAGGATCTGTTCCTTCAGGGGATGCAGAGTAAAGGCCCCTAGAAACAATAGGGGAGTATGGGCTGAGGTCACTGGTTGCAACAGAACTGTCCTCTGTGCACATCTGAGAAGACATGTTTTACCAAGTAGAAGAAAACAATTAGGACGAAAGTGAGACAAGGTCTAAAAACTCAAGCAGCAGGTGCTGATGAGGGTTTCAGGTGGCTGAAGGTAACCAAGTCAATATTGGCAGGCACTGGAAGGAGACCAGATAATCTATGTGGTGCTTTAGAAGCATGAGCAGCAGAAGCATGGTCAGCAACTGGAGGGTGCTTCTTATAGGTTAAATGGCAGGAGAAAGCACACAAAGCGTGAATGCACAACACTTCACCTTACTGAAAATGTAAGCACTCATGTTCCTTACCAGTGGAGGGAGAATTTTGAGAGTGCAACTGTACATCAATGAGGTAGCTCCCAATGCTTCAGCCCAACCAGGTTTACTCACTAAGAAGGTTTTCAGAGACAGGGTGACAGCAGAGACTGTGCTATAGCTCTTGACCTAGAAAATTCTCTGCAGCTAACACAGTACACAAAGGTCTGGAAAGTGCCATGCTGAAGAGCCCACTACCACATTTAAGGCTAGGCCCACAATCTCCCAGTAAGCAAGGTCCAGGTAAAGCCTACAAAGATGCTGCTGAGGATATGCCAATCTAGACTGCCGCTGTGTCGAAACTAGCTCAAGCAAGTGATTTGGAAGAGAAAATATTAAAGGTGTTCCAAGTATTTTGATTGAAGTCGGAGAAAATGTAAAACTAAAAAATTATAGTTATACTTGTTTACATCGTTACATAGTTAGTCAGGTTGAAAAAAGACACAAGTCTATATAGTTCAACCAAAAAAAAAATAAAAAATAGAAAAATGATATATTACCATACAATTCCATATACAATCCTTCACCCACAGTTGATCCAGAGGAAGGCAAAAACCCCAGCAAAGCGTGATCCAATTTGCTATAGCGGGGGAAAAAATTCCTTCCTGATCACTGAGTGGCAATAGGATTCACCCTGGATCAACTTTGTTTTCAGCACAGCTGAAGAAAAGGCATCCAATCTTCTAGCAAAAAAATGATAGTTAAAGTGATACTAAAGGTTCCCGTTTTTTTTTTTTTTTAAATAACAAACATGTTATACTCACCTCCTCTGTGCAGCGGTTTTCCACAGAGTGGCCCAGATCCTCCTCTTCTGGGGTCCCTCGGGGGCGATCTTGACCCCTCCTCTGCATCGAGTGACCCATCAGGAAAGCGCTTTTCCTGGTGGTTACCCATGCAGGCATACTCCCGATTCCTGCTTGCTGCGTGTATTCACACATACAGCGGGACTCAGCCCCGGCTCACTGGACTTGATTGACAGCAGTGGGAGCCAATGGCTCCCCTGCTATCAATCCATCCAATGAGGACCGGAGCCGGCAGCTAGAGGGACAAGGTTCGTCCTTGGCGCAGGATCGGTTCAGGCTCAGGTAAATAAAGGGGGGCTCTGGGGGGGGGGGGGCTGCTGTACTAAAAAGGTTTTTCACCTTAATGTATAGAATGCAATAAGGTGAAAAACCATGAGACTTTACAACCCCTTTAAAGTTGGGGTTATACAGAGGTTTATTTGCAAGTGTCCCAACCTCCTGTAGCTGGCAATGTCTCCTGGCTGTTTCTTGTACTCTGACATAACCAGGAATGTTTGGCCAAGCAGAATGCTCCTGTTTACAGATCCACTGCCCAATCAGTGCCTGAGACCAGCTGGCTTGAACATTCACACCAGATAACCCTAATTGATTTGTAGGCAATCTAAAGCAAGAAATAAGAGCACAAAGTAAACCTAAATTACAAATGTCCTCTATTACTGCCTCATCAAATCTTTATAAGATGCTGATGATGATCTATTCTATATAATAGCTCATAAACATTTTCAGGTTTAATATAACTATATGCCTACTTGCTTTTATATTTTTTGTACACGTCTTGATCTTTGTTGCTCTGTTGTGTTTCTGCTGCTCAGCTGCAGAAACGCTGCTAAATTGAGATACTTTTGTCTGTGTAGTGGAGAGCATCCGGATTTGTGAGATACACAGACATCGCTGACAAAGCAGTTACCACAGAAACCAAGTATTCTCTCTGTTTTGTACAATGAAGATCAGGCAGAGACAGTGTCATGTGGGAGATAGCTCCAGATCCAAACATAAGTGTAGATGTGACGAGCCAGATTGCACCTGGTCCACCCATTGTGCACAGGAGTCTTCCTAGCAGCTACAGTCAAGGAGGCTTCATTGTCTATATAGAGACTATCCTGGCAGCAAAAAGAAGTAGCAGGTGCTGTAGAACTTTCTAATAAATCGAAAACGGCAAAAGGTTATTTGTTGATGATTGATAATTATTCCATTAATCTACTAAGCATGGTGTTGGGATATATCAACAAATGTAAAGTTTTGTCAAAATTCTTCTAAACAAGATCCCATGACACATAATTTGCATCTTTAGCCTAGCATCATTTTAAAGGACTACGGTCAAGTTTTTTCCTCACCTGACCATGTACCTCTGACTCATATTTCCATTTCAGTAAACAATTCTCATCATTGCAGTAGCTATCTGCTTTTTTATGCCTAAAATACTAACCCCCTCACAGTAATTTCTGATATAAGAAAATTTCTGCATTCCTGAGCATCCAAAGTAGCAAGAGGCAAATGACAAGCCAGTAGGCAAATGAGAATCTCTACTTACGCTGTCCTAGAGATCAATAAATGTGTGTGGTTGCCATCTTGAAAGGGTTAGGGTTAGTTCACTTTTACAGAAAAAATGTAAAGGTGAACTAACACTAAACCTTTTTACCCCAGAGGAACCCTTAAAATAAATTTTATATCTCAGGAAATCCCAGCTAAAAAATCATTGGGACTATCAATGCTCCTGTACTGACGGCCGGGAGGTAGAATGCTACACTCAAAAGGAGCTATAAAAATCATTTGTGTCATGTTGCTGGCTCTGCCAGGTGGTGCTATAGTGACCTGGAACGATGTATGTACCATTAGATGGGAGGTCAGTCAGCCACAGTCAAGGAACCACTAGCAATCTCTGGAGAAACCGTACGCTTCAACAGAACCCTGGCTGAGAATGGCTGGTCTAATGTTTCCAACACAATCACATCAATCATTAATTAGGGGCCAATGCGATAGCCAGTCACATGGGCGTCCGCAGAACTTTTTTCAGGGGAGGGCATAATTTTAAGGTCATCCATGCTCTGCCCCTTTTTGACAATGTCATTATTACATAGATGGTTAGAGACTGCAAACATGATACAGGAGATGGTCAGAGGCTATGGACATAGTACAGGATACGGTCAGAGACTGTGGACATGGCCCAAGAGACTGTCAGAAACTGCATACATGGCTCAAGGATAAGGACCTACTGGGGAACCCCCGATACGATCCCTGATGCCAGGGGGGGGGCAATTGCCCCCCCTTGCCCCTATCTGCGGACGCCCATGGCCACTCAAAACCAAAAGAGAGGCTAGAGATGTGTGCAGGCATATAAATTCAGCTACCTATAACTGTAAGTACTTTTTCATCATATGCTCAGAATGAATTGCCTAGATTTACTTCAACTGCTTTATGTCGTTGTTCAACAATACCTACCACAGTATCATACTTTAATGCTTCTCTGAGTGACTTAAAAGAAACATGTATCAGCATCATCATGCGTCACCTCTTTCTCCGGTTGCATTGATTGATCTCTTTTCTCTCTCTAGGCAAGCTTTGAATTTCAGATACCAGTGCAATCAGCAAATTTGTGAGATCTCTACCACTGATGTAAAGTGATGTCAGAGTCTCAGCATGAACACCAGGTTCTCAGTATTACAGAACATTTACCCATCAGCTGTATTTGGCAGATGCTTGACAGTAAGCAATAACTCTTGCCTTTCCTACAATGCCCCCAAAACCCATTGCTGCATCTGAACACCAGAAAGACTCAGATATTGTTAGCATGTGATGTCTTTAAGAATATTGTCCTAGGTCTCTGCAGAATGTAAAGAGAATGTATTATAAAAATCAAAGATATGCATAACGCATTGTCCAGTGCCAAGTCAGGTTGGCCAACTATAGTTCTGTTTGTCTTTGGTGAATAGATAAAAACTATAATTGAAGCAGTTCAGTTGTACAGACATCCCTAACAGCTTTAATAAAGGACTCATTTGGGCTGCATTCACACCTAGGCGTTTTGAATCGCGGGCAATTCATTTTAATGGCACCTAAAAACGCAGTCCGGTTCTGCCGCAATTGCCGCATGATAAATCACGCTACAATCGTGGAGCTTGTCGCCCAAAAAAGAATCAGGAGCTTCTTTCGGGTGACAAGGTTTGTACGATTCGGTTAGTGCCGACTGCGGTGCTTTTTATCATGTGACAGTCGCAGAAGAACCCAACCGCATTTTTAGGTGCCATCTGATATTCACGTTGTGCAATGTGTCTACTGGAGATATAGGCGCACTGGGGTTGATTTGCTAAAACTAGAGAGTGCAAAATCTAGTGCAGCTCTGCCTAGAAACCAATTAGCTTCCAGGTTTTTTTTCAAAGTTTAACAAGCTGAAGTTAGAAGCTGATTGGCTACCATGCACAGCTGCACCAGATTTTGCACTCTCCAGTTTTAGTTAACCAACCCTACTGTGCATGAGCATGGCATCGTGCACACTATATAAATCCTGTATAATAATAATAATCTCCAAGAGAGATGCTCCATTATGTAAATTGAACATGCCAGAATGGATCTGTTTCCATGCTTGGCGTGTTCAGATTGCAAAAGGTTCTGACAACTGGCATCATCATCGGGTATTGAAAACACACACATTTATAACAACTGAAAATTTGGATTACCGTATACTTTAACTTCATTCATTAAGCTAACTTAAAATTCTCCTTGTAAAATGAAAATTCACTTAGTTTAATGAATAAGGTAGGACTTTCAATTATATGCAAGTACAAAATTCTGTTTTCTAATTTTCCTTGCTTATTCTGGGATAATCTTTGCAAAGTCAATTTTCACTAAAATAGGAATTCTATTTCTTCCCCACGTAAACATTGTGCCTCCCTTTAGAAGTCCTCCAGGAGGAGACTGACTAAAGCAACAAAATAAAAAAGAACATATAGGGAAATGGATGCCCAGTTAGGAGCAAATAAATTCTCATTTTCATAATTTCCAATATATTTTTTAAAACCTAGAAAGGGCGTAGAATGTTGGGAGATATAAAAAAAGCCTTAAAAAGTAACATCTTTGATTTGTGGATCAGAATTTCACTAGTAAGGCGAATTTGGGTTCTATAGTAGAGACAGGAAGAATTATGATTTGTTTGCTCATCACAATCATCAGCATTTTCAGTGAATGCAGCATGTTTGGGAGGATGTAATGTTACATCTCTGTACCGTTGTCTGGACTATATTATTATTATTATCTACAGTGATTTAATTCATATTATCTAGAATGATGGAATCATTGCAGATCTTCATTAGCACAAAGCCTTATGGGCTATGTAGAACAATGACAGTGTACAGCTATAGTACAGAGACATTTCTACTAACTGCCTGTCTGGTATCCCCATAGGCTGCTGTCAAATGTATTTATATGCTGCAACAGTAAGACATTTATATTCGTTGATCTCGCATGCATGCCCACAGAGAGACCTGCAAGGTAATAGACCTGAGTACTTGTTAGTAAAATGCCCTGGTGTCAAATGCAGGATGCATACCCTACTTGCATTTTTGTATTTCATGTGGAAATTGTATTTGTCCAACAACAATCAATGAACATAAACAGGAATAAAAGTAATTTATATGGATTTATTTAAGTATATTGGATATGACCAGAGGCTTGATGCATTTATGTTTTATTTGCACTGTAAATGTCTCCAAGATGCTTTGTCTTGGCTGTATAATCAGGTATATGGATATAACATAGAGTAGTGGAATAGGACTCTAGATATTCTGTTTTAGGACTCCATAGGAAAATAGACAAAGATAGAAATAGCGAATTATTTCCATCTGAAAATCATATGGAAAAAGAAGAGCAGATGTGGGATTTTCACACATTTCGCTGCGACTGACAGCATAACAGATCATCTGCTGTGCCTGTTTATATGATATAAATACAAACATTACTATTTGTGACCCAATATACAATGCAGAGACCAATTCATCGCGCACATTTACAAATATTGGTCTGCTGTGTTCTTTCTGCTTTATTAGTTTATAGGTCTTTGTGCATGTTTTGCATTTTATAGTTTATTATATTTAGTTTACATTTTAAGATTTCTTTCTTATACAGACCATACAAGTCACTTCTCATTGCACTTCACAATATAGGCAAAAACACAAGGATAATCAAAAATATATATTTTCAACTGGTCCTTTTTTCAATAAGCAGTGTGTTGAGATAAAATGCAGTGGGCAGCATTTTGCATACATTGTTAGCATCCCCTGGAATAAATGAAATGCTTTTATATGCATTTTAAACACATTTAAATGTGTTTCACATGCATTTTTAAGGTTCATCTAACACCAAAGGTATATAATGCATAGTGCATTTGTCGTTTTGTTACATTTTAGAAAACACACGCAGTGTGAATAAGCCTCATTTTATTTGGCATACTATCATCTTTATTCTGTAACTTAAATATCAGAAAACTGGCAATATCTGGAAAAGCAAATAATAAATCCCTGCCCTTCTGTGTGTGCCATCAAACTCCTTTAGACAGCAGGTATCTTCAATACTGCAGAAAGCGGGGTTGACATTATTAAGTTGGTGCTGCTCATTGCAGTATTGTACTGTGATTCTAGGCTGCTGTGGTGATATACCACCAGGAGATTTGTCTTAAGCCTCTTATACACAAGCCGATGGTTGGTTAACAGAACGTACAATTTTTGTCCAAATTGGGTGACATCAGTTTGGTCTAGCGTACTAACGTGAAGCAAGCAATTGTCCAACCAAGCCGAATGTAGTGACGTGCTACGAGCGTATAAAGAGGAAGTTCATCTTGCATGCACCACCCTTTGGGCCCCTTCTGCTAATTTTGTGTTAGTAGAAGTTTGGTGAGCGTTAATTCGCGATTTTCAATTCAATTGCCGCTTCACGAATGTGAATTGTCAATAAGGAATGTAGGTTTACACAAACGGACACTTTCAGCTCGTTCCTGGCTTCCAAACATGCGTGTTTGCAAATCCAACAAAATGTTGATCAACTTTTGTCAACACGAGATAACAATCGGCCAACTACTTGTTGGCCAACACAAGTTTTCTAGTCTCATCGTCCAACTTCTTTTGGGTGACGATTGGAAATTGGCTGTAGAATCGTGCGTACACACAATTCGGCCAACAGGCTGTTGGACGACCGTTGTTGACTGATAATCGGACCGTGTGTAAGGGCCTTTAGGCATCCTGGTCACACAGGAGATGTGAAAGCGGACCAGCAAAGTAGAAACTAATCTGGGGGAGACAGATTGGAGACATGGTGAGTTTTGCTGCCAGAGATGCATTTTTGCCTTTTTTTAAAAAAGCCTGGGGCTGATATTTAAAAAATAAACAAAAACAAAAAACCTACAAATTTGCTTTCAATCTAATGCATTGCTTGTGAAAACCACACAATATATGACTGTCGTTACAGAAGATCTCAATACAACATCACATAAAGTTAACTATGAGACATGATACCTTCCAAGAGATATGAAGTACAGCATAACAACAGATGCAGATAATTATAAAAGCACACAGTGTCTAAAATGACAATGCACATATGGTGAATATAAAAGTAAAATGGGAACACATTTCATTACAAAGACATATTTGACAAAACCTTCAATTATAAATGTCAAGATAGCAGTGGGGGGGGGGGGGGCACAGACAAGGTGAGCATAAGTGGGTCAGGAGTGAGCGTTAAAGACACTCAGTATAACACAATGACAAAAGGTAACCATAGATGACTATTTCTATCTATGTTCTCAGTGGAACCTTGTCTACACTCTAGTCTCAACAAAAAAAACTCTTTTCAAATATATTTTATTGTGAAATTTGTGGTGTTATAATATCAACCCTTCACATTTGATGTTTTATCAATGTGTCTATCTCTATTCACTGTAACTAGTACTATAAGCCTCAATAAAAAATATTAAAACATTTCCTTTTACGATGGCTGTACTGGGACTTGTTCTCCTTCTCAGAAGAATATTTCACCTACTCCTAAACTGAGATTACTCCCCTATGGGAATCAGACTTCCTGAGCCATCAACCCCACCGATGCTGCCTACCTTCCCTTTCCCTTTTTTCTTCTCCACCTTTCTCCCCTATTTCTAGACACCCAGTGTGTCGACTTCTCTGTCTCAAAATCAAGAAAACTGCTACCCGGTATGCGCTGACCTTTGGTACACTTGCTTTGGGGCCTGGACATGGTTGCCCTATACCATATGAGGATTTCGTTTTAACCCCTCCACTTTATGGTAGTTATGTGTCTACCAGTCTGAGCCATCTTCTCGGTATGTACTTGTCAGTTATGTTCTCCTATGTGACTTCCTCCACAACACAGGATATACTCACTGTGGATGCCACGGCCATCAGCCTTTAGGCAGTATATGTTATTGGAAGGAACTTGGACTATGGTTTAATGCTGTCTTTAAACCCTTTAGTTTGTTCTCGTTTATTGCATTACTGTTGATGGTTATCATTAAGAACGGACTGTCATGTCATATTGCATTGTCATGTTGCATACCTTAAATAAAGAATTAAAAAAACAAAAAACCAAAAAATTCTTTTATTATTAAAAATTTCCTTTAAATTATTTTTTTCAGTGCAGCCTCTTTTTGGTTCAACTAGTATTTCCAATGTCTAAGCTGCGAAGTCAGCTTGCAATAAAAAGAGAAACTTGTGTTTTCCACTATTGCAAAGATTTTTTTTTTTTCTTTGTAGTTTCATTTTTATCTAACTTTGGCTGGCTTGCTGAACACCAGCCTAGGCATAGGCAGACTTAGGATGATATTTGGTCATAGTCAATGAAAATTCAATACCTTCAACTTAACACAAGGATCAAAAAATTTCAGTTATTTACATTAACAATAAAAAATTGATGTAAAGATGGATTTGAGATCAAAGCACAATTTAAAAAAATGTAAAGCTTTTCATTCAATATATATATTCAACTGCATTGAAGCTTTTACATTTTTTTTGGAATCTTCCTGAAAGTTTACCTCCCCACCAGATCGCCCTAGGAAAGTATCAGCAGGCTTTTAACGCCGGCTTCTAGAGCTGGCTACACATTTCTTGTCTACAGAGTTCCCCCCCAGTTCCTGGAACCAACAGAGCTTTTTATAGCCAAATACAATTTTTGGCTTTAAATCAACTTCTTCTCAACAGCTGCTGCCATATTGGTCCATCCATGACTATGATAGAAAGCCTTACTGACCAATAGCGGCATGCTAAAGTGAGGTAGTAGTTAGCACAACATTACAGCCTGAGGTCAGTATTTGCATAAACTGCCCAAATTATATATTTCTTGAATAATTGGAAAACGACTAAAGAAGCATGCACACAGCTAGAAGTATGAGCACATGAATCTACTGACAATATTCTAAGGTGCATTACAAGCTTGCTCTCAGGCTCTCATGTAATCACATCAGCCTTCATTTTCAAACGTTGGATGGAAAAAAGACAATAGCACCCCATCGGGATGATAAACAACAGCTTCACTTTGCTGTAGTTTTTATAAGTCGGTTCCAATGCAACAGATGGAGGGGAAACAGGCCACAGATCTCGTTTGCTCTCTGTTCTGATATAATTAAAATGAACTGTCATTTTCCCAGGACATGTAATAATGATATAATTAAGACACAATGTTGGGCAGGTAATGTATGTGCTACAACCAGCATCAACAAGAAGATTTTAGAAAGAGAATCAATAGTAAAGTATTCAGTAGTCTGATCAGTAGCTTTTAGTCTTCTTTTTATATCATTTTTTATAAATGTCAATTGCTGTTTCCATTTTAACGATAAACTGAAGACAGAAAGTCAAATCACCGAAACACTGATGCTAGCCTGGATAGTTTACAACCATGAAAACCTTTTCAGTTTTTCTTGGACTATTTTTTGTGATTGCATTTTGTTTCTATATTCACTGCTTGGAAGAAAATATACAATTATAAAAAAAAAAAAGTTGTTTAGCTTATAATAGGAAATGAAAGTGGCTGAGGATGCTGCCCTAATCCTCAGATAATAGAGCAGTCAGTTTCCAGATTTATGTGGCACCTCATTCACTTCCATAAATTAGAGAACGCTTCTTTTACGGGTTTGCTAAGATGACATCACTGGTCTTGATAACATCTATGTGACATCCATTATGACATTTTAAGAAATTGATAGCATGTTAAAGATTCAAAAAAATTTAGAGCCATGTCACATTCTACTTCTCTGAAATAGAACCACCAAACCTTCCTGGAAACCTGCTAAGGAGTTAGGCAGATGAGAAGGGTTTACTGGCAACATTCTGCATTGTAAACCAGTGTCTGCAGTACTGTGATATGTTCTGTAGGCTGACCACTGCCAACTGTCAACCTAAAATTTGCATTGTGCATTGCACACTTCATCTTAAATATTAACGGCAAACTCAATTGCTATAATGCAGATAAGTGGAGGGGATGCAGAGTGGATGGGCACATTTTGCTGAAGCTTAATATAGTTCCAAAATCTGTATTAAATTTGACTGTCTGTGTGCAGCTATACCTATTCTTGGATGAATATGTTAATGGACTGGAGACATGTGAAGTAGGGCTGATTTGAGATGAATATGGACCAGTAGTCCATGTGTTAATAATGCGTTCATGCATTTATGTAAAATTCAAGTTGTCATACATACCTATATAAAACAAAGTTGTACTGACCCACTTACATTTACATTTCCCAGGACTCTCCCAACACTATGTTCTTCCATCTTAGACCCCATATACAGTAATTAGTTTCTCTGCAGATTTTTGTCTTCAGATCTACCAAAACCATATAATATGAGGTCAAACCTTAAGAGTTTCAATTTGTATGCAATCAGGCAGGCCCTTGTACTACATGGTTTTGGTAAATCTGAAGGAATAAATCTGCAGCAAATCTAATAGTGTGTATGGGGTCTAAGCCAGAAGGCAAAGCCTACATGGGACTTTGTCCAAACTTATACAGGATTTTTGTTATCCCTCCCTGCCTCACATGACAATGTCCAGGGCAGGTGGCTAGCTGTTCAAGCCCAAGCACTAAATCCTGGAAGGAGGTCATATGCTCACCAATACCTGAAAGCACTGGGTATTTTGCAAGGGTTCTGACAGAGCTTTTCCTTAGGCTGAGACATCATGCATTACCTATCAAATACATCACAATATGAAACAGGAATATTTGGAAAAAAGATGACCAAAAAACAATCTTCTTTCACAAGGAAAAACTTAGCTATTTTGCACTTGCCCAGTCTGGACTATCCCAGTCATGTGACAGCGTTTGGCCCTATAAACGGTTGCTAGACCTGAGCACTGTCGCGTGAGAGGAGGTCACATGCTTCTGTACCCCGAAAGACCAGGTATTGTCACTGGCGCACACAGAGGCAGAAACAGTGAGGGAGTATTGCTAAGGTGAGTATACCAGGGGTAGGTTGGAGCAGTGTTGCCAACCGCCAGTAAATTTACTGACAGTTTGTAAAAATCTGTGATTTTTACAACTGTCTATAAATATCAGGGTCTGATAATTTGTCATGCTGTGCTGACTTTTTAAGTGTAAACCGGGCAAAATACTTGATATGGGTATTGTCAGTGTTTCCATGTTGTGTTTAAATATTAATTGTCTTAGTTTTTAATAGGAGTTCTGCTATTTTTCAGGTTGCCAGTAAAAAAATGTGCTCCGCCAGTAAATTTTCCATGTTTTGTCAGTAACAAACGCTGCAGGAGGTTGGCAACACTGGGTTGGAGGCTTCACAATGGCACTGTCATTTTGTCCTGAATGAACAGGGTGACAGTGTCTTTAAACCTCAACTTTGGGCAAAATAAATCCTCCCATACCTCCTGTAAAAAAAATAAATAAATAAAACCAAAGCAATGTTTTACACATCGGAGTCTGCCATTATGTAAACCCTTGCTGGAGCCACTTTTTGGAGTAAAGGCGAGTGACCACCTCTGCAATCCAGTCGTACCACTCTTTTGGTGATGTCATTATGCCATGGGACCATGCTGATGGAAGTGTCCACACCACCGGGCAGCAACATGGCCATATGAAGAAGAACATGCCTACTCTGTAGTTCAGAAGATAAAAAAATTGGGAACTGGAGCACGACATGAGCTAGGTCTCTGGGAAGCTTTTGGAGCTAGTGGAGAGGAGGGGAGCCTTGTTGAATGCTCTGTAAACCCAACTTTTAATCACATCACAGGGTTAAGTTTTATAAAGCATAATTCTATCTACATATAAGACACAGGGAGTTATTTATATGCATCAGCAAAATAATAGATTTTCATCTTGCCACACTTCCTCCTTATTTTGCTGCTAATAATAGTTTGAAATTGAAAGCTTTGACGTCAAATTGAACTGAAAAACAGTCTGTAGAAAAAAGTATCCTCGGTTGCAAAGCAATCTATAATATTTAATGTCTACAACAAATAAATAATCAACATAAATGATATAACCCTCCAGGTCTAGACCATTGATTAAAATGTTGTGTAGGTCTTGTTTGTCTAGTTGTATAAGCTACAGTTTTATAGCTAATTATTGTTACTAAGACTATCATTATCCAGATATTACTAACAATGCACATAAAACAGACATTTTGTACTGCAATACATTCTAATTTCAGACTAAGAAAATTACTAATCGTGCCTCTCAGCTGTGTTTTGAGAACTATAGATTTAATTCAATAAACCATGCAAAGAGCTAAATGAGAAAGGCAGTAACCCACAGCAACCTATCTTAATTACCTTACTGAGTCCATTAAATGAGCCTATACCTATCTATGCACAGTTGCTTAAAGAATCTGCAAACCCAACATTTCATATACCTGATATGTGCCTGCTGTACTATGTACTTGCATGAAAATGTATCTTGTTCTCTTTGTATTGTTTCCTTTGTTTTTTTTTAAATCCCTGGTGTTCCTGACAGTCACTCTGCTTTCCTATTAAAAACTGACCACACTAGGCATGAGAACACAACATAGTCAGCTCTCTAGCTGTGCTGGGAACTCAGCCAGCTCTCCTCCAATGATCAGGCTTATGCCAGAGACAGTGAGGGAGAAGCAATCTCTGCATACTATTGCTTTAGCAGGGCGGCCACAGAATAAACCAGTGCAGCTCATCTAGTTCCGGCTGCAGAGGGGAAGGTGGAGTGATATCATCTGCACTCCACCTCTCCCTGCAGACCAGATACTGGTTTGGGTGCCAGTCACTTCTCAGCCATGTGGAAGAGCTGTGTTGCGCTGCGTGTACCCTGCCTGACTGGCTGTTTACTGTGGACTAGAGACAAGTTGTTATACATCACATTTTTGATAAATTGATTGACAATGTTACTGGATGTGGGCCTGTGCTGTGTACTGTCTCTTTGTTGGATTGGACTGTGATTGTCTCTTTGCTGGATTGGTCTGTCGCTTTGCTGGATTGGGATGTCTCTTTGCTGGATTGGGCTGTCTCTTTGCTATATAGGAGTGTCTGTTTGCTGGATTGGGATGTGTCCTTGTCGAATATATGGGGATGTCTCTTTGCTGGATTGGGATATCTCTTTGCTGGTCTGGGCTGTCTTTTTGCTGAATATATAGATGGAGATTCAATTTAAAGGCTCTTTGTTTCTTTGTTTTTGAGTTTTTCTGCTTAGATCTGCTAGGGTATGATAGATTGGGGGCTGGGGGATTCCTTACTGTTAAATCACTGATGACTTGGAATACACTTTTCACTTTCATATATTAGGTTATAAGAGTATTAAAATAAAAGAGGGTGCAGTGAAGGACTCACTGGGATGGCCAGTGGGCGGATTCGGTGGGACAGCCAGTGGGCAGGCCCTGGGGAATGTTGGTGGTCAGGCTCCAGGGGGCCCAGGCCTAAAGCTGTGTAAGGGGCACCAAAATTTCTAGACTATGGGGCTGCGTGTTTCTATTAATGCACACAGTGTAGGCAGACACTACTGTAGTCCCTGCATGTAAAGTTGACTTCATAGGATGCTGCATGAGAAAGGAGCCACCCTGAAACAGGAAACCTGGGGCATTGATAATGGCACCAAGCTGTTAACTTATATAATGCTAGGGGGTTAGTGCAGGGCCAAGGTCAGGGTAATCTAGAGATTTTCTGGTACTGGGCCTAGGGTTAATCTTACTCCTTAGCCTCCAAGAAGACATAGGGGTTGAGCTATATATAAATCTCATAGACATTTGCCTAGTGAAAGTGCATGTATATTTGTTCTGTGTGAATGGGGCAAAAACAAAAAAAAAACAAAAAAAGTAAACAGAATATATATCCTGAGCTGTTTGAATGAAAATAATTGTTTTTAAACTGAAAATACCACATTTGACTACTTAGCTCCATCTAGTGATCAAATGCATAATTTTCTGTTTAAAATCAATGATTTACGTTTGAACAGTTGAGGATATAACCTATTTACAACAGTTTTTTTGTTTTTTTGCCCCATTCACACAGAATGTATGTACATGCACTTTCCCTGTGTGAATTGCTATGCTAATTCTTATAAACCAACTCCTTAATGTCTTGAAAGCTTAAATCCCAAAGAGCCTGGGTCTAAAGATGCCACTGAAAAATAAACCTGGTAATTGAACTAATCCAGACGACACAAAATAGAAATGCATACAATCAATTGGATGATTCTAAGAGCCACATTTAAAATATACAAATACTATAGATCCATCCCTAAGGTGCAGGCTACAGAGCTGCACAGTCCACGTCAAAATCACCATCGCACAAACAAGATTGACAGCACAAATTCATTGAGAAATTATTGATTGTTGTCATGAGATCCTAATATGACCATATATTTCTTATTCGTTTACAGAATACTGCAGTGTGATACAATATTTATATTAGCATCTAGTATTTCTTGATCTCAAGCACACAGGACACACATTGATTACTATGCAGGCTTATTTGTATGCTGCTCGGATGTTTATAAATTCACATTCAGTCAGAATCGTAATCTCTTATAACATATTGGCAAAACGTAATTTCTTCAGTGACATCTAATGCCAGCTACATTTTTTCTCTCCCAAATCAATACATTTTCTCTGAAAATACTGTTAAATAATATACTCTGGGGCGGCATTCAACCTCTGGTGATAAACAATGTCATGTACTTTGGGAAAAAAATAAAGCCAAGGATGACTTGCCCGTTTCATGGGACAATTTATCTGAAAGAAAGAAGAATCTAAAGCTGGGAAGAGAGATCCTTAAGGAGTACCTGTCACTTAAAACAGCAATTTGTTGGGCTAAATGTTTATAACTGCAGCTGTTTTTTTCCATCATAGAGTCTCTTTAAAGCATGGGCACTCAACTTGTGGCCCTCCAGCTGTTGCGGAACTACAAGTCCCATCATGCCTCTGCCTTTAGGAGTCATGCTTGTAACTGTCAGCCTTGCAATGTTTTATGGGTAGGGCTTTTTTTCAGCGGGAACATGGGAAAACGCAGTTCTGGCACCTCCAGAACTGAATGTATGTAATGGCAAGGGGTGCTGGAGGGTCTATTGATGCTGGCTGCTGAGGGATCGATTGTTGCTGGAGGATACCTATATTTGCAGAGGAAGGGGGTCTATTGTTGCTGGGGAGGTCTTCAGTTGTTCATGGGGGTTCTATTGTTGCTGGGGGGATCTTATGTTGTTCAGGGGTCAGGTTGTGCTGGGAGGGATTTACTGTCTATTGATCTGGCTACTGGTGAATCTATTGTTTCTGGAGGGGATCTATTTTTGCAGGGGGGTCTATTGTTGCTGGGAAGGTCTATTGTTGCTGGCGGGGGATCTATTGTTGCTGAGGTGGGTCTTATGTTGCAGGGGGTCAATTGTTGCTGGGAGGGATCTACTGTTGAGGGAGGGGACTAATGTTGCTGGTTGCTGGAGGGTCTATTGATGCTGGCTGTTGGGAGCCCATTGTTGCTGGGGCAGATCTATCGTCCCTTGTTGCTAGATCTTTTTACTGCTTTTATTGTTATCATTAACAAAGTCCATACAATATACTTTGGTTGTGTATTCTCACAAAATTATCCTTGGTTCTGTATTAGAAATCCACCTGCCCAATATTTTTCCAAATAGTTTTGTTTTTTTTTCTTAGCTCAAAAGTAAGATTATACAAGGGAAGAGAAGCATTAAGCTTCAGCCAAGAAGTCAATGTAGGCAAAACAGACCATTTCCAGGATAATAAAATGACTTTCTCAGCAAAGAAATAAAGAATGCACAGTAACTGTTTAGTATACTTGCAGATTCAGAGGTCCCCAAATATTCCCAAAAGACAAGTTTTTAAGTTCATAATATTGGGTAGACTCAGAGAGAAATGAGTCAATGTCCCCCCAGAAGCGGTGAATTAATGGATAGGACCAAAAACAATGAAGAAAATCAGCAAGGAGACCACATCCCCTAAAACACTCAGCCGTAGGATGTAAACCCATTTTATCTAATCCCACAGGAGTAAGGTGAGTATGATGAAATATCATAAGCTGAATAACTCTATCTCTGGATGAAATAACTGATGTCTTGTAGGAGTCACTGAATTCAGTCCAATCCGATTCTCCAAGCGAAACATCTAGGGGGACCCATTTGGACTGAGCAGTAGTGAACCTGGGATTAGAGTCAACCATAAGCACAGAATAGTATTCAGAGATCAATTTGGTAGGGTGAGGACATCTTAATAGTTTTTCAAGGGGGGTCATTTGTAAAGGGGTATTCAAAGAGCAAAAATTGAGTTTGTACCGCATGACATAGTTCGTAGTAATAAAATAGGTAGGTAGGGAGGAGACCTACCAGTAAGTCTTCTCGCAGATGTGTGAATGACTTAAATCCCTGCGCTGTAAAGAGGTGGATCAGATATTTAATACTCCAAGAGGACCATAGTTGGTTATCAGGCGAGGAGTACAGCTCTCCCAGGGTGGGGTTTAACCAAAGAGAATCATTGGGAGACATCTTCCATGGGGCCGTGGAAATGCGGGTTGACACAGTGAGAAATAGAGAAAGGGAAGTTTTCAACATCATAGTGCCAGGACTCTTTTTTGATGTTTGATGTAAATACAGATTCCCTTTGCTTTGTTTCACTCTACTTTACCTTACTTCACACTTCATGAAATCTGGTGCAGTGAAATAACTACAAAGTGTCCCTGGAAATTAAAGCTAAATAAAAATTAAAAAGTGCTAGAAAATAGACTTTTTTGCAGAAGGGATATGAAAAGACTTCTCGCTTTCAGTAGTTTTTTTTAGTTTCTATGTACACTGTATGGCAGTGGTGGACAACTGCCTTGATATGAAAGGGCCTCAAGTGTGGGCCCCCAAAATAACCATAGGGTCACACACAGGGCTGGCCCTACCATGGGTCCCAGTGGGTCCATTGGACCCAGGCAGCACTTTGAGAGGGGCAGCAAATTGAACCTTGGCCGCCTTTCGTCTTCTATATACCCAGCAAATTGATGACCAAGATTTATTTTTTTCACAGTTTTGTGTGCCTGCCCCTATACTACCCTAGCCCGTCCCTATAATGCCCTAGCCTGTCTATATACTGCCCTAGCCTGTCTATATACTACCCTAGCCTGCCCCTATACTACCATAGCCTGCCCCTATACTACCCTAGCCTGTGTATATATATACTGATCTAGCCCGCCATTTGGAATTGAACATAATGGTATGTCATATAATTTTTCATATAGACAAGGTGCTGCTGCATGTAAATCTGACTTCCTGATAAATTTAATTTTAATTTTAATGATCGTGATCTAAAATAATGGACGTTGGGGCCTTTTGGCGGGCGTGACTTTTTTTTTGGGGGGGGGGCAGCATTTCATTCTTGGACCCAGGCAGCACAATGTCTTGGGCCAGCCCCGGTCACACATAATATTCATTATCAGAGACAGCAGACACAAAACAGCATATAGTCTATGACTATGGGCACAATAGAGGAGATGGTCGGAGACTGAGGACATAATACAAGAGATGGTCAGAAATTGCAGACATGATACAAGAGTTGGTTAGGGACTGTGGACAGAGGCGGCCCTTTAATTAGGCAAATTAGGCGGTCGCCTTCGGCCTCGCACTCAAGAGGGCCTCGCGCCTGCCTAATTTGTCTTCTTAAAGATCCGCCTCTGATAGCAGCAGAGATCCCCTGTCATCAGGCAGCTTATCGCTGAGTCTGTGCATTGATGCACGGAGAGGAAACCAGGCTGCGGGTGGGAAGAGTTTATGCTGTCATCGGAACTCAGTGAGAGCTCCGGATCACAGCCAAAGACACTCAGCTCATCAGAGCACTGCTGACCCCTCCCCCTGCAGCTTCACAGCCACACAGGAGAGCTCTCTGCTTCTACTCCTCCTCCCCTCCTCTGTTTGCCCCGCCCACACTCCCCGACAGGCAGTGTTCTGCCTAAGAGAAGGGGATGTGGGCGGGAAGATTCAAGATGAAGAGTCATGCCCAGCAGATGTAAAGAAAAGATGGAGTCTCATCCATCCATCCATGCAGTCCCTCCTGCTTCTGAGTGACTGTGAGTACTCAGACTCTG
>BLSH010023164.1:772287-845297 GCA_018402905.1 Glandirana rugosa
CTGTCAGGGGCGGGACAGTCACCCCATACTCTCTAGATGACTAGGGACAGTGACCCTAGTCAATCTAGAGAATACGGGTACAATCGGGTTGGGGGGGTGTCATTCTTGTGTGGGTCCCTTGTGTCAATTGGGGATCGAGAAGGGGGGGTCCAATTGGGGTAAGTGACGGTTACTGTAAATATGTCATTAGTCACCTGTAAATTTAAAGACTAGCGACTTATTTACGGTAACCAGGGTTTTTTCACAGTTTTTACAGGCTGTACAGACGACGTTATAGCGTCATGGCGATTTTTAGCGTCTAGCGGCGGTAATGATCATTTAATTCCTCATATTTGTGATAAAAAAAATCGCAATCGGCGTTTATTGATTGGTTTGCGCAAAAGTGGCCGCGTTTACGGATGGTGAGAATTCATTTCTGGGGTTTTTTTTTATTATTATTTTTTACTAGTAATGGCGGCGATCTGCGATTTTTAGCGGTACTGCGATATTGCAGCAGACATGTCGGACATTTTTGACACTTTTTTGGGACCAATGGCATTTATTCAGCGATCAGAAATTTAAATGTCCACTGATTACTGTATAAATGTCATTGGCAGTGAATGGGGTTAACCTGGGGGGGAAGAGCTAGGGGTTAACTGTGTTCCCTGGGTGTGTTCTTACTGTGGGGGGGTTGGGCTAACATGGGCATAAGAGATCTAACTGATCCCAGTGACAGGGATCAGTAGATCTCTCATACCCCACTGACAGGGCGGGGAACCGCCGTGTTTACATCGGCGGTTCCCTGTTCTTTCCCTGTAGCCGCTCATTGCGGCTCGCCGGCGGACATCGGGTCCGCCCGAGCCGCGGGCACACTCCTCAGGAGTGCGGCGGGTGCGCGCCCCCTGGTGGCTGATTGCAGATTGCCGCTTATTTACGGCGATTCGCGCTCAGCATCCAGACTGCCGCCGTGAAAACACGGCGCGCGGTCGGGAACCTGTTAAAGGGATGATGTGGCAACCCTACTCAGGACCCACTAACAGGCCAAATTTTAAGTATTACCTTGGGGAGATGCAGACTAGAATACTGCAATCACTGAGCAGCAAATTATATCACCTGTGATGTATTTCAGTTATCTTGCAAACCCAGTGGGTCCTGAGGACAGGAGTTGCACTAGAGCATTGATTCATTAATCAGGCAATGGATCCTCAATTAGAGCTTTCTCACACACATTTTACTTCATAGTAGCCTTGGGTTGCCACCTCATCCCTTTAAACTCGAACACATATGAATTACACAGGTTCTGAGGCTAATTTAATGCAGATAAGGCACCAAGTGAGTTTAATTACCACCTTAATCAGCCACAGAACCTGTGTAATTTATACGTGTTCAGGTTTAAAGAGATGAGGTGGCAACTCTATAGTAGCCCCTTAACAGAGCAACTTCAGACAATAAGGAAAATTAACTAGTGGTCTGGTAATGCTTAAAAATCACCTATAATCATACCTTGGGGTGCAGATCTCCTCTATCGCATCTGACCCATATAAACTTCATTATGCACTCCTTGATGATATCTGTTCTAAGCGCCAAAACTGAATCAATCTTCACCATGCATGGTGTGTAGGGTTGCCACATCATCCCTTTAATCCAGGACACATATTAAGTTCACAGGTTCTGTGGCTGATTAAAGCGGTAATTAAACTCACTTAGTACCTTATCTGCATTAAATTAGCCTCAGAACCTGTGTAATTCATATGTGTCCTGGATTAAAGGGATGATGTGGCAACCCTAGTGGTGTGGTTGTATGGATCTTTTCAAATTGAATCTGCTTCCATGCTTTCTGCATCTTTTTCAAACTGTACCTATTATCTTCCCTTGGCAATTCTTAGCTCGGCTGAAATATGGCATGGTGAAATACGTCTGAAAAGGAAATAAGGTTCTTATTAAGTTGTAAGAACATGGTGGAGCAGATATTCCCCCTGATGCCATCACGTATGATGAAGTGCTTTAGGCAGAGCCAAGTTACACATCACCACGCATGCATGCAGACCGGCCGCCAGCCATCTTGGATTTTGATGGACAAGTATCGATCTGTATGCAGGAATTTATACAAGCATCAGTTATGCTTTTACTGTATACTGTGAGTGCATTGGGTTTTTTTTTTTTTTTATTTGTGGTTGACTCAATACACCCAATACATGCCAATAAGGCTAAACCGAGTCCATTGCATCAAAGTCAACCTGACTAAATATATATATATTATGTAATCTTTATTATATTTTCTTTACTTTTCAATACAATTATACAAGTACAAGAACAATGTATCACATACCCATCCATCCCTCCCACCCCACCCTCATTTTGCTAAACTTTTGGTTGTATTCCCCATGCACTCAGCTCCTACTGTCCATCCATACGCCATCCACTCTTCTTTCACCCACATCATCTTTCTTTTCCACATGTGGCGTACTATTTGCTTTGTTTCCTATGGGGGATATCCCCTACTTGTCAGCCAGCATCCCCATTTATTTACAAACTTGCCAAAATGGCTTCTTTTTACAAACACCCCTTTTTCTTTCCATATCGTCTCTTCCACTGTTTTTTTCCATTCGTCTAGCGTTGGGGGTAACACTGACTCCCACCTCTGGACAATCAACTTCCTCGCTTGAAACAAGCAACTCAGTATTGCAGACGGTGCAGTCCCCGCAACCCCATCTCCCATCATGCCACTCAATATGCAGTGTCGCATGTCCATTTCTAATGAGGCTCCAAAGGTCGTGTTGATAACCTCAACTACTCCTTCCCAGTACCTATACAATTTTGGGCACCACCATAGCATATGTATAAGGTCCCCCGTGTTTCGACATCTAGGACATTTATCATCTTGTTTTTTCCCAAATCGGTATAACTTTTGTGGAGTATAATAAACTCTATGTAACAGAAAAAGACATGACACTTTCTGGGAGGGAGACATCGACACCTGAGGGCATGTGCTAAGTATATTCCCCCACTGTTCCGCGGTTATTGGACCTATATCCTCTTCCCATTTTTTCATGACCGAGAGTTCTTCCCTATGTACCTCACCCCCCTACACAATCCTACATATAGGCTAGAAATCAGGCCTTTTACAGTATTTGGATTTATCACCTTTTGTAAAAGAGGCATTTCATCCACTTCTACCCTTACGTTCTTGAACTGTGTGGCCAAGGCATGCCTAATCTGCAGATATTTATAAAAAGATTGCTTCGAGGCCCCATATTCCTGTCTCAGATTTGTGAATGATTTCATAACCCCATCCTCATACAGTTGAGCAATGCAGACAATACCCCGTCTTTTCCACTCCCTGATCGTCCCTATTTCGTGAAGCTCTGTTAAGTGGTTATTTTCCCATAGTGGGGCATATTCCGAGAAACCCCTATATCCCATTTGTAATTTAACTGACGACCAGATCCTGACGATCATTGTCAGAGTTGGAGTTCTAGGGGTAAAGGAGTTGGCCTCTAAGGCCTCAACGATCGTCCCATGCAGGGTATGTTCCAGCATTAGGCGGCCGTTGCTATCCTTTCTCCCCCGCTCACCACTGCCCCCCAGATGTTGGAGTTGTGCCGCCAAGTAATAATTCCTCGGGTGGGGGAGGGCCAGCCCGCCCTCATTTGGCTGGAGCTGGAGGGTATTCAGGCTAATTCTAGGGACTCCCCCCTTCCAAATGAATTCCCTAAAAAGTGTATCAATCCTTTGAAACCACTTTTTGTGTATCCATACTGAGGAGTTATGGAGTATGTACAAAAGCTGTGGGAGCCACACCATCCGAATCAGATTACATCTCCCTGCCAATGATAGGGGGAGACGTCTCCATATTTCACCTTTACTCTTGAACTTATTCAAGAGTGGTGTCATATTGTCCGCTAAATAATCTTTCAAGTCCCTAAAAAATATGACACCTAAATATTTCATTCTATTGACCACTGTTAAATTAGGGACTATAATTGGCAGCGGGGTGCTAAGTGTATCAACCGGAAGTAATACCGACTTCTCCCAATTGATCTTCAAACCGGAGAAAGTCCCAAAGTCTTTAAATATCTGTTTTGCAGATGAGAGTGAGGTCTGGGTGTCCTCCAAGAATAATAAGACATCGTCCGCATATAGGGCGACTCTTTCTTCTCCAAAGTTTCTCTGGAACCCCTTCAGCCTTGCAGAAGTTCTAATTGCTGCTGCCAAGGGCTCTATTGCAAGGGCGAACAGCAGGGGTGACAATGGGCACCCCTGTCTCATCCCTCTCGCCAACTGAAACCCCTCTGAGCACACCCCATTGTCCTGTACCGTAGCTCTCGGATCTTTATAAACATTTTTGACGTACCCAATAAAAGAGGGGCCAAACCAAAACATTTCCAGGACCCGCCAAAGGTATCCCCAATCCAGGCTATCGAATGCCTTAATGTCATCAAGAGATAGAACAGCTCTTGAGCCTGCATTCGCAGCCTGGAACTGTAAATTTAGGAACACCCTTCTGATATTAATACTTGTAGACCTGTTGGAAATAAACCCGGATAGATCCGGGTGTATACATTTCTGGATGATCTTGTTCAGTCTAACAGCCGGCACCTTGGCAAGTATTTTAATGTCTGAACATAATAATGATATAGGCCTGTAAGAGGATGTCTCCAATGGATCCTTCCCCTCTTTGTGTAAAACTATTATTGTGGCCTCCCTCATTGAGGGGGGGAGTTCCCCACTGTCTACCCCCCACTGAGCCATTTTCAAGAGCTCTGGCAGCAATACCTTCCCAAAGTGCTTGTATACCTCAATGGGCAGCCCATTCGGACCGGGAGATTTATGACCTGCCATTGACCCTACAGCTGCTTGTAATTCCTCCAATGTTATAGGTGCCTCTAATTCTTCCCTATCCTTCTCTAGGAGGGTCGGGATCCCCAAATTACCCAAAAATTCTTCCAATTTGTCTTCTGTATCTCTTTTTTTTTTTTCTTCATACAATTTTTTGTAATATTCCTTAAATACCTTAGTGATCCCCAGCGTGTGTGAAACAGTGCTGCCCTCTGGGGTACGGATAATTGGTACCGTATTGGTGGATGAGTTAGTCTTAATCAAAAAGGCCAAGGCCCTTCCCACGCTTTCCCCCTCTACAAAAGAGCTTTGTCTTAAGGACAACATCTTGTTCTCCTCTTTTTTCAGCAACGCTGCCCTATACACCTGTTGCCTGTGAACTAGGGTTCTATGTTTGTCCATTGTGGAGTCTTCAGTGTATTGTTTCTCTGCCCTCTCAACCTCCAGCCTAACGTATTTCTCCCACTTTTTGGACTCCTTCTTAACCCTGGCCACTCGTATTAATATACCTCACAAAAATGCTTTTAGGGTATCCCAAATCATCCCCTCCGTGGCCGTACCTGTATTTGTCTTCACAAACTCCTCCAGTGCTGTCAGAATTCCATCTGGTTGATCGTTTTATTCCAGCTAATATGGGCCTAGCTTCCAGTCCTTTTTTTTTACAACACACCTCCATATCCACTGACAGCAGTAGAGGAGAATAGTCCGACAAACCCCTGGGTAAGTAAAGGAAGTCATTAATTAGATTGGAAGCGTCCTCATTTACTATCGCTAAATCAATCCTTGACAATGTAGCATATGAACCAGATAAACAGGAAAATTGCCGCCCATCAGGGTTTCACTTCCTCCAACTGTCCAATAATCCTGCCTCTTCCAGAAACTGGCACAGTCTACCCCTCTTTGGTCCACCTTCTTTATTCCTCGGGGGGAGTCTGTCCCTACTCTCATCAGGTACCATGTTGATATCTCCCACCACAATGACTGGGATATAAGGTCTATCTATTATACATTCCAGCAGCTCATATAGGATCCCAGCATTAAATGGTGAGGGATATATATGTTAGCTATTTTCTATTAAGCAATGTAGAAAAATGTAACGAATACATGTATCTATTTTCCTCTTCCTGCAGGCAAACAATAAATCATTTTTGACCAAAATACTAACTCCCCTTGAATAGGAGGTGTACAGTGAATGATAATGTTTTTGAAATCTCCTATCTCCCAATTGGGCGACAGCCTCCCTGGTGAAATGCGTCTCCTGCAAGCAGATTATCTTAACCTTATATGTGTCCATATAGGAGAAAACTGCAGACCTCTTTACCAAATTACCCATACCCCTAACGTTCCATGAACCAATTCTAAACCTTTTATACTGCATTTAACAAGGGGTAAGAGGAAAAAAAAAAACAATACACCATCTCACCACAATGGAGACAAGAGAAAACAACAGAAAAAATACAACAAAAAAAAAAGAAGAGACAAAAACCTAGTCAGTGAACCCACCCATTTATCACCCATTTTTCCCTTGAAGGGCATCACATTTTGCATTAGGTAACAATCCATAACACAACTTCCAGTACTCTGTGTAAATATCTTGAATATGTCTAGTGTAAATATACCATAAAAACATGCCTTGCAGAATAAATGTCACCTTATATTGTATTCCTGTGCTGACAACACTCAAAACCAACATGTGTACCTTAATACTATAAATCGTACCACTCTTGCATTTCCACCATTCATTACTCACCCTCTTCTCATCACAACCCTCCCAACCCACTCTCCTAAACCTATTCAGGCTACCCCTAGGGCCTGTTTGTGTAATCATTCCTCCTCTCAACCATCCCACCAACCTCCCACCCCCCCCCCCCCTAGAAAAACACAGAAACACCACCATGCCAATATTTGTGAATTCCTTACTCTGTAAACTTCCTTCATCCCTTTGTGCGGCTACCTGTCCTGGCTCCCAAAAAAAAAAAAATTGATTGGACTCAATTCTTCATTAACATTTCTAAGCTTCCCCTTGTTCTGTTTGCAGTCTCCCCTTGTTGTCTTCCAGCCATTTCCCCACCCCTTCTGGAGTGTCAAAATACTGTGTTCCACCTAAGGCTGAAATCCTTAAACGTGCAGGGTATAGCTATGCGTAAGTTATCTTTAGTTGTTGCAGTCTGCGTTTTATCTCCACGAACTTTGATCTGCATTTTTGGAGATCTGGAGAGAAGTCCAGGTACATGGATATTCTTACTCCATTAAAAAAAATATTCCCCTTATCTCTGGCTTTTTGAAGGATCGTTGTTTTATCTCTATAGTTGGATATCTTCACCAAGAGTGGTCTAGGATATCTACCCGGTGGGGGCGGTTAAATAGGGATTCTATGGGCTCTCTCTATAAAGAATGAAGGACTAAAGGCATCTTTGCCAAAGATATCCCTAAACCACCCCTCCAAAAATTTCACGGGGTGAGGTCCTTCACTCCGCTCCGGCAGACCCACTATCCTCACATTATCTCTCTGGAGCCTATTCTCCATATCATCAATTTTGGAGACATAAATGTCCATTTTTTCCTTCAGGACCCGTATATCTTTTTTTACAGGATTTAGCTCATCCTCTATTATGCCGACCCTTTCTTCCATCGCTGTTGTCCTTTCCTGTATTTTTTGTATATCATGATGTATTTGGGAGACCTCTTCCCTGATACCTTTCATTTGCTCAAATAAGTCACATAAAGTAGACTTGCAAGTGTTGATGGCTTGTAATACTTCTTTAAGTTAGGGCTCTGGTTCAGATAGTGGACTGGTTGCCATTGCCAATAGGGAGTCTGTATTACCCTCCCTGGAAATATTAGCCCCGCTAGACTCTGACCCAGAAGCTGTGACTGGTTGACCCTGGCTTTTCCTCCCTGGGTTGTTGACCTGTTGTGGTTTGGTTTGAGGTTGTCGGCCCCCTTTTGCAGGGGACTGGACAGGGGTGTGAGCATATTTCTCCAGTTTTGTGGCCACCGCCTGGCTAATTTTAGTTTTATCTTTAACAGATTTTTGGGTGCCAGCAGTCTCCTGTGGCAACGCCTCTTCCCCTTCCTTTTTAACCATGGTGAACTAGGTATATTTAACTCAGGCTGTCCCCACTGCTTTTGGACACTCAGCTTTTTATGGTGATCCGCCAAATGCTGACCAAATGGATATTGTGTTCTTGCACTTTATATTGCTCAGTTCATTACACAATTCAATGTCACAAAAAGGTCTCCGCCAACATGCAATATAGTGCCGCTGGGTGGCTCCCCCCCCATAGGGTGCAGGGCAATCGTCAATACTTTACAATGAGTTATTGCAACCGTACCATATACAGCGTTAAGTAAAAAGGAATGGAGCTCCGTTTTTAAACCTAATAGATTGAAAAAGTTCCTCTAATTAATACTGATCCGTGCAGGGGGATAGAAACAGTTTTTATGCTGATTGCACCATATAGGAGCTGTTCATGTAAAAAAAGATGTGTCGGATATTACGGTCACCACCGTATGTTTATAGCTCCTTTTTCACGAGCTGGTACAATAACCAATGCCTTGTATGGGGAAAAAAACCCCATACACTGCAGCTTGTATGTGCAATTCAATTCAATTATAAAAATTGGTATAAGTTCAGTTTTTAGCCTGCGTCCACTTTACAATGAATCTCATATGGTCTATACAGCCGTGCACCACTAAAAAGAGCAGCCAACTTAAACAGTGAAGGGTAATAAATTGTAGCCTATATAGTGTAATTTCAGCCCTCTGGGCATTACATAGCTTGCCTCTGCTGTGATATGGCTCAATTACTGACGGTTCCCTTCTCTGGGTTCTCAGCAGCGCCGTTACTTAAGGCTACAACTGCCCTCTCTCCAGCTCCAGATAGCGCAGTCCAACAATAGGGTCCTCCGCACCCTGGGTGGTCCGTCCAGGGGGTACTGCCAGCCAAACCGCCACTCATATGTCAGGGTGCGGGAGAGAGACCCCGAGTTTCGGCCCGCCACTCTATCTCACCGCCCCAAAAAAGGAGGCCATCATGTCCCACTAGTGTGTCTGGGCTCTCGATAGTGTGTCCCTCCACCCTCTGCATCAAACCACCACCATCAGACCAGGAGGGAGCCAACACCACTCCAGCCTTCCGGACCTCCCAGAGTGTAGCCAAACGACATAGAGCTCCGACATCAGGATACACGTGGAGCCGGACAGGAGCCGCCGCACACATGTCTACTCACTCGAGCATCCGGTCACGCCCCCCCCCCACAAACGTGTAATGCAGCATCCTTAGTCGCCAGTGCATTGGTTTTTAAATAAAATGTTTTAAATGTTTTTATACTATGAGGAGCGCCTCCTTTGTCTTCTGTTTCCACATGCTTTTTGGATGAACTTAATTGGGTGGAGAATACTAAATAGTCTTGAGTGCCCTGTGATTGTGAGGAGGAGCTGGCTGGTCCCCAGGTAAAACTTACCTGTTAAAAGCTCTTATGACCACTCTTAGTTTGAGGGCCGTAGGTATCTGGTAAGCCTTTTTGATCACAGTGTGGGGCTTGCAACAGATTTGCTTGTGAACAAGTCATTTACACCAAACACTGCCAAGTGTTAATTTCTCACGAGATTGTATCACCTTGGATTGGTTTGTGTATGGACACTCAAATGAAGTCAATGTATGGACACTCATTATGTCTATGACTTTGTTATTTCATGATACTAGCACTTTATTTATATTTTATATTTTCTTTCATGTGATCATTTTGCATGTGTATTTGTTGCTTATATTTATATATTTTTGGCATAAGGTTATATCACATTTGATTTAAAGCACCACACCTTATCAGGACATAGCGTAAGCTGTTATTCACCAATTTGTTTTTTTTTTAGCAGCTAAACGTGGATTTTTTCTGTTATTTATATTACAAGGCTACACATCTGACCCATATATTGGACTGGTTCACAACTACCAACCTCAGGTGATGGATTCTTACTGAGTAAGACACATCCCCTATACCTGACTGCCCTCCCCTGGTTTCCCCCTCCCTCCCTCCCTTCTAAAATCTATTGATTTGCCCTTTTTGTTTCCATTATGCTTCAGACCAGACATGTCTGCTTTCCAACTATACAGTCCTTTATCACACTCACACTAACCATAGACAACCTGGATTTCCCACCTACATGAGGCACTCCTCCATTGGCAAGCCTGCAGACACTCTCCCAATTGTTCCACCCTATCTGCCCCCAAGCCGTGCTTGGCTTCAATATCTGTAACTCTCACATTTGTTCAGATCCTTGTCTATTCAACAACTACACCACGCTACACTTTCATTTTAACAGCTGTGTCAATCAAGTACACCAATTGACCATTTTTTCTCCTTCCGAATTGGGGCACTACTTTCATACGCTCACTCAGAACACATATTGCGTTAAGGAATGGGAAAAGAACTAAACTTTACTCTTACAGAAGAGGTCATGGTCGAATGTTTTTAATTTATACGTAGACTTTGTAGGAACAGCTCAACCCAAGGAAGAAACTTGAAAACTTGAGAACTGATAGAAATAGCAGAATACCTACGAAACCTTTCAAGCAAGATAGACACCCTTGGATCATTTTCATGGACACTGATGAGTTTGGGATTCTGGCATGTTGGAGCAGATTCAGTCACCTCACTTTACTTGATAGGTTCTGCTCCCCAGCAACATGGGTCTGTTTTACCTTTGTGGAAACTAAGAACTAACATTCTTTGTGCACCATGCAATACTAAAGAAGCCCTAAATCTGTATCTCCCCTCATTTTTATGTGTTAGACTTGTATTATTGTTTTTTCTTTATTTTATAATCTGTATTACAAATGGTTCTTCATATCTTTAATAAAATCTGCTTAAAGTGCACCTATAATGAAATGTTTTGTATAATCCATTGTAGCATTGCTTCCAAGGAACACTTCAGCTTCCTGTAATGTGATTATAAATGGTACAAATATTATTTTCTGAGAACTACATAAGGTGGTATTTGAACCAGGGACCCACTACTCTGTATATATGTTGGCTCAGATTCACAAAAAGGGACACTAGCAATAAAGGGGATGAGTGAACATGGCAGAAATATGCATAAGATGATAGGCAGGATGCAAATTTTACCCATGCAGCAGATAATATGCATCCTCTAATTACATTTAAATGTGAGAGCAAAAAGCTCATACTTGACAGGAGAATACCTTTAAAATAGCATGGCCCTTATCTTTCTCAGACAACAAGATCAGCTTGTTTAGAGCAGTAGCTGTTTGGACTAATAGATCTGACATTACTACTGCAGTTGGTGAGCCCAAGGCAATTCTATTTTTACACCTATATTACACTGGTCCTACACATCACACATTTGCCATTTGTGAGCATATCAGAGCTATAGTACATACCAGTGAACAGAATAGGTCCTCAGAGTGCGAAAATACTGATGTCTTTAAATAAAGAAGAGATTGTCATTTTGACAAGTGACTCTACTTAGTGGAACTTGTTAAGGGACTGCTGTGATCTCGGGGAACATGAGATGGAAAAAAAAAACAGTAAACCTCATAAATCATGTCCATTTTCCCTTGTGTACTAGACAATGAACTTCTGCTTTAACCACTTCAGCCCCGGAAGGATTTCCAGCTTTAGGACTGGAGCCCTTTTTGCGATTCGGCGCTGCGTCGCTTTAACTGACAATTGCGCGGTCGTGCGGCGTTGTACCCAAACGAAATTTGCGTCCTTTTTCCCTCTGCATCATTTCTGATCGCCACTATAAACAAAAGAAGAGCGACAATTTTGCAAAAAAACCCAAATTTCTTACTTTTTGCTAAAATACAAATCCAAAAAAAAATTAAAAAAAAAACATTTTTTTTCACCGTTTTTGGCCGATTTATATTCTTACGCATATTTGCGATAAAAAAAAATCGCAATCGGCGTTTATTGATTGGTTTGCGCAAAAGTGGTCGCGTTTACGGATGATGAGAATTCATTTTTGGGGTTTTTATTTTTTTTTAGTTTTTACTAGTAATGGCGGCGATCTGCGTTTTTTAGTGGTACTGCGATATTTCAGCGGACATGTCGGAGCATTTTGACACTTTTTTGGGACCATTGGCATTTATACAGCGATCAGTGCTATAAAAATGCACTGATTACTGTGTAAATGCCATTGGCAGTGAAGGGGTTAACCTGCAGGGGGCGCTCTAAGGGTTAACTATGTTCCCTGGGCGTGTTCTAACTGTATGGGGACTTCCCTAGCTGGGGAAGGGAGGTGGTCACAGCCTTCGTATGCAAGAAGGCTGTGATCACAGCCCTTCCCCCTTCACAGAACGGAGGTCCGTGTTTACATACACGGACCTCCGTTCCTTCACTCCGGGGGGGCCATCGCGGGTAGCCGGCGGCAATCAAAGCCGCCGCACCCGCTCCCTGGCCCTCCGGCGGCGCGCGCTCACTAGGCGCGATCTCGCGGCCGCCGTCATATGACCGCAATCCGCGTTACAGAGCCACTTTGCCGACATCAATTGCCGATCGGCGGTCGGCAAGTGGTTAAGCACAGTACTACAATCATTTCATATCCACTTTTCAGTGGATCAGTGTTGCAGTCAACCGGTCAACATTGCATCAACAGGTAACAATTTTTTCTGGAGCTAAATTAATATTCTTCATAAATTTCACAGACAGCATGACTTTAAAATGTTTAATTTATTCTATTTCTTTTAAGAGGAATATTAATAAATCAGAAGAATCCAGGTTTAAGTCAAACAAGGACTTTTAATTTTACAGGTATAAAAAGGGATGCTAGCGTGGCAGTACTACACACCTAAGTAAGTGGCAAGTGTGCTCTATTACTGTTAGGCGGCACACATGTCGTGGGCCAGTCAGAGAACGTTAATCAAGATGGCAGACAACAGTGTTAGTGCATGCATGGAACAGAGTGTGATGATGAAGTTTCTTGTGAATGAAAGCATAAAACCCGTGGATATCTACAGAAGACTTCAAGCGCAGTACGGTGATGAGACCCTCAGCCGCAGTAAGGCATTTGAGTGGTGTAAATGTTTCAAAGATGGCTGTATGTCTGTCAGCGACGATTCCGGCCGTGGTAGTTCCCATCCCACAGCAGTCAATCCCGTGAATGTTCCACGCGTGGAACACCTGATCCTGGATAACAGACGCATAACCTGTCGTGAAATTGCACAAGAGATTAATCTTTCTTTGGTGCACTGATGACAAAGTGGCGTACTGACAAATCTTTCTATGCCAAAGCTTTCCAGGGATTAGTTAAACCCTGGAATAAGTGTATAAATGTAGCAGGGGAGTATGTCAAAAAATAAATGCAGTTTCCACTCCTTAAAATTTTAGAAGGATGGCCTCTTAGTAAGACTTTAGATTAAATAGAGAAGGGGTACCATCTTTCTAGAGGTTAGTTATTAAAGGACAGGAGACAATTCCCCCATGTGTCTCCAAATAATTGGAATAATTGGACTATCTCAGTAGCCATTCATTACAGTTTTAAAATTAAAACATAGATTTGTATTAAGACAAAATATATAAAAGGTAAGATTACAGATCCAGATTTGGGACCCGATATAGCACAAATACACGTATGTTACACTGATGTTTGGCATCCTCCAGAATTGGAGGTGGAGGGATTGTTAATCCTCAGTGAATGGCGAGCACTCTACATGTTTCGTGGAAGCATCACTGGTAAGCGGACAGTGTTACTATGTCCCATATATATATATATATATATATATATATATTTTTTTTTTTTTTATTTATTTTTTTTGTACCATGATAATAATTTCATTTGTTACCATGTTATTATGTTCTGTTACAGATCAGATTTGGTTAATAGTATTCCTCCTGAAGAAGTGGAGATTGCCGCAAAACATGTAGAGACTCACCATTCACTGAGGATTAACTATCCCTACACCTCCAATTCTGGAGGGTACCAAACATCAGTGTAACATACATGTATTTGTTCTATGATATTGGGTCCCAAATCTGTATTTGGACTCAAGGGATTAGGGAGGTGAGGTGGATAGTCTATAATAGATTTCAAACTGGGTCCAGATTAGGCATCATCCCAGAGAAACAAGAAATAGTAACAAACACCAAAGATAGATATTGCAAGTTATACCACCCGGGTAAATTACCCTGCTGCCGTCATCCCTAACTATGAATATAGAGGAGCAATAAGTACCCCCATATGATTGGGACTTTCAAGGCAGACCGAATACATTAGACCATAAATTAAAAGAAGACAAGTTTATTTGTACATTAAAATTAAGGTATCGGATGTGAACACCACAACCCTTGTGTATATAAGAACAAATTATTCATACGAGTGCTGACAGATTGATGTGTAGACTTCTCAAAGCCCGACGCTTTTCAGGATCTTGTCCTTTCTTCAGGGGCAATGTTATAGAGAAGTGTATTCTTAAGGAGAACATCACGTTGAATTATTCATATGAATCACACCAGCCTAACATCACAGGATTTGTTGGAACAAGCCTGTGAAATTGTGGCCACAAGGTGGCTGTTACCACAACTCTGCCTCCCCCAGTCACCACTGAGCCTCCGATATTATCTGATCCAGGCGCCGCCATTTGACACATGCGGATGTCCAGAGACAACCTGCCCTTCTGAAAAGATATCCCAGTCATCTTGATAGCCAACTAATCAGGAGAACACTGAAAATCTATTTCTCCTCCCTATGGTCAGTCAGAAGCTGGGGCTATTGGCACCTGGATTGGCTAATAACTGTTAAACTTGCAGGAAAGGTATAATTTACAGTAGAGGACTCTTTGGGTAAAGGTTTATTAAATGTGTTGTGAATCTATATGAGCAACACAGGATGCAGAATGCTCAGATTTAGTACACAGTCCCATTGTCTGGTCTTTAAATTAGGGTTAAGCCAAAAATGCTTTTTTTAGTTTGGGGTAGAGTGGTGACAGGTAAGGATTTTATTGTTGCCCGTGTCATTGTAAGAAAGATTCACTCTATCAATTCTCAGCTGTCACAAAAACATTAAGAGGAAAAATGTTCCAATGGGGATACTTGCTCTGGTAATACATGTCTAAAAAGGGATTTCCCTCAAAGTTAAGTATTAACAAATCCCTACTCTATCCATATTAAAATAAAATGTTTTGAATTTAGATAAATACTCATATCATTAAAAAAAATCTGATTCCACCCTTACGTGTTATTTATGTTTAACTGTACATTGGTTAAAAATATTATCCAAAAATAAAATGACTAATTCATTATGATGAATTGAATCTAATGCCTTCTATTATGTGATAAAATGTAATGAGTTAATGCACATTGCTATCTGGAAATGCTGTATGTAGTTAATCATCTTACAACCTACAAATATATAAAACCACTCATTCATTTATATCGAATTTAGTTAATCTGCTGCCTAAATCAGATTAGCATATTTGTCAGTTTCTTTTCTTTCAAACTTATTTCACAAGCAATCTTCTGTTTAGCTTTATACATTTATATTAGCAGTTGGTATATGATGTTATGTAATTACTTAATTCATAAAATTGTTTAAGAAAAAATGGAGTAATAGTAATAATCAAGTTCACTAGTTTCTCAAAATCTTAGAAATTCCTTTGCATATATTTTTACTAGCATATAGTGAAGGTTATTGTGTTCTGTGCAGAAATTATGGCATACCCAGGGTGACATAACTATGGACTGCCCAGGCGGCAATTTTCCACATTTTCCATACAGTCTTCTAAATAAGTCCACTATCTTTTTGTGTCATACGTAATTCCTTGTTTATGTGTACATTCATGTCCCTTGAAAAATTTAGCCATGCCCAGTTTTTCAATGTGCCCTTAGAAATTGTGCTCCCAGGCTGACATCTGTGATAGTGTGAAGAAGCAAAACTACAACACATGGAATGGAAAGTGACCTGATGGATTCCAATTTTTCTTATTCTTTATTTTTTATCATTCATGTATTAATTTTGACAAGCACGGAAACAGGATGCAGCCACATTCTCATTTTTATGTTTTTACAGATTGTACACAGATATATTCAAAAGCTCTATTAGAGACTTGTGGGAACTCATTGGACATATGGTAAAGCTGACCTTCAACTTCAGTACTTGTACAAATTGTAGGTCTTGAGCATGTTTTGGCCATAGCCATCCATGCCCATGCTATCTTATTTATAGACTGTGGGGAATGAATCTGAAGAGTAATTCAGAGAAGGGGGAAGAGGGAGGAGGATTAATAAGGAAGGGCTAGGAGGATATAGAGAGGGCAGGGGGGATTAAGAGTTGGGAGGTGGAAAGAGGCATGGAAGTAGGAAGGGGGAGATGGAGAAGACAAGGTGGACAAGGTAGACCCAGGGGGGTGTAGGATAAGCTAGGAGGTGAGCACTAAGGGCAGGGCAGTAGGTAAGGAAGAGGTAAGCATAAGAAAAATGTCAGACAGGGAGGAGGAAGTTTTTTTTGGGGGGGGGGAGGCTCTAGAAAGTCCTGCACATTGTTAGGGCTTTTCTGGTTTATTTTGACTGGGCAGTTATATAGCAGTATTCAGGTGGGCGAATTCAAGTTATTGTAACCATGTGTGCCTGAATCTTCTGTTTTAGTGGCAAAGTGATTTTGTTTGTTTGCTTTTTACACTCCATTTTGGATAGAATTGACTTTACTGAATGAAAACCACATATTATTAGAATGTTTTCATTTGGGAAAAAATTACTATCCTGCCCCTTCAAATTTTCCCATCTCTACTGTCGAAAACAAATGTTGATAAGAAAATCAAACAAACATTCTTAAAACTAACATTTTCAATCCAATTCTACTACTAGGGTAAAGCCAGCTTTACAGCAGGGGGTCTGTTTTGTTTTCAGAGTACTGCAGTGCAGGCTCTGACTGTTTTGATCAAATGTATTACTAAAGCCTAGTATACACTGGTAGTTTTTTTTCATTCAACCTGAAACAAAAACTTACAGCTCAGGAGGAGTCGCTGTACTAACTATCCAATGTTAGTACAGCGATCTCCCCTGCTGTGCTATTGTGTTCTGACAGGGGAATGCCCCCCCGCCCCCACCAGAACACTCCATTGGCTGAGAGCTCTGATCGGGAGTTGATCAGCAGACCTTTTTTGGTCATGCCCCACCGACAGAAGCCAGGCGAACAGCCGCCTTCTGTCGGACTGTCTGCAGTACACACGATGCCGCCCAACATTCAGCTTGTGTGTACTAGGCTTAAGGATGAAATCTAGTTTTTGTTCAGCAGCTGTAGAGCAACTATACTGCAGCACTGACATAAATTAAGTGTGGTATAAAGCCTCACGCATGTGCTGGTGCTTGCAATGACTGGTAGGGGCCCCTACTTTTTTTGAAAAATGTTTCACTACTTGCCTACCAGTGTCTACATTTTACATTGTAAGAATTTTATTGATTACAGGAGAGGTGGATTCAAAACTGAACAATGCGTGAACATCTGTATATTTTGGTTTATAGACATTAGACACCACTGGTCATGTATTGGGTAGGACTGGGTATCTCGCAACATTAAGAGGGTATAACTGATCTACCGGTAGCAGCATCCAATGGAAATGGTTATAGCGGTGACAAATAATAATTTTAAAGGGCTAAATTTATAGAACTGGGGGGTGGGGGTAGGGAAGGGATAATGTGAGAAACCCAGGGGAGAAGCAATGTGGGAAGAGGGAAGTTTAAGAGATAGGAACCCCACCAGCTGGTGTTTAGGGTTTGAGGAGGGACTCATCAAAGCCTGGGGGGAAAAAGTAGTCTATCCATGGGCGCCATAATGCCTGTGTTATTCTATTTTGGTCTCTATGACACAGAGCTGCAATGTCTATATTTTTTGGCATGACAATCTAATTTTGCAGACCGCTTTTTAAAAAGTTGGTCTCTTGCTTAACACAATTATGTAAATTGGGGTGGGCTTTGTAGCAACATGTTTTGAAGAGTGTTAAAATGTATGCATTGTTTTACACCTATTGTTGAGGATATAAGGGCGTTTCTGAATACAAACCGCATGTCTTAAGTTTAATTCTTCCCTTTCTCCATTATATAATGATAACGTTTAATTTGCAGTAAAGGCTGGGAAAATTCTTAATTTCATCTTTTTGTAGCAAACTAGGCACAAACCTAATACTAAAACCAACAAAGGATACTGCAAACACATCTTACTGTTATATTACCGGAATCTTAATTAAAACATTATTAACCCCTTAGTAGATGGCCCTCATAATAATTATTTTCCCACAGTTACAAAGAACAATATGGAGTTTGAACTTTACCATAATTCTCAACTATAGCAGAATTTCTACAGCCTCAGTGTGGCCATGTATTTCATGTAGTACAGTGATCTGCTAATATAGCTTATTTTCAGTTTCTCATGCAGCACCATGGCTTAAGGCCAAGCCACATCCGGTATAAAGCATCAATGGAGATTTGGGAATAGCCCCTCTAGAGACTCTAAAAAAGAGTTTGTCTATTTGTAACAATCTACTAATAAATGGTACACATACTGTGAGGCTGATATATCAGGACTTAGCAAAATCTCACACGCTCTCATGGGAGCCATGACTGGCTTTTTGTCCTTGAGACTCTAAAAGTCACTTTTAGGTATTGTCTCACAGGGGATTTAATTTTAATGTCAGAAAGTAAATAATGCAATACGCAAAGGGCAGCCAGCTCATTCTTATGAGCTGCTGGGAGATCTAGCAGTCTGTATTATTATATACTTGTAAAGATATAAAGTATGGTAGATACTGCATCAGAAAAGATGTGACAAGGGCAATTAATTGTTGAAGGCCATGGCCGGAAGTTACATATCCGGCAACACATGTCTGGTGATTGCAGCTGGATCTCAGTAAATATTAACTAGTTGCATGCTACAAAAAGACTTCATCATTGTACACAGGGCATGAACATGCCCAATCTCTCTGCCCTACTTCTGGGACCGGGACCGGGACCCCCCCCCCCCCCGGTATACCGACTTACAGCATTACAATATACTCAGAGAACAAATCGGCAGCTCTAGCTGTCAAAAAAGCAATCTGAAACAGTGTTTAAGAACAACACAGCTCAGACCCCAATACAATGCAGCAGGCCTACATTGAAGACGCCCCAAGATGGGAAATGTGTGGATGAGCTACAAGAACTACAATAGAGGAAAAAGAACTAACTAATGCAGCCATCACATTTAACACTTCCCGCCCGGCCTATAGACAAATGACATCCTCGTCTATGTATGGTGATATCTCAATGATGCCTGCAGCTGCAGAACAATCATAGCAGCTCTTCAGCCGCTTGATTGTTCTTACAGGCAGCAGGACGGCACGTCCCCCCCCTCCGGCGGCCATCCGGTGCCTCTACCGACTACAGACCGCTGCGTGGAAAATTTAGACCATTACAGTTGGTGTGGTTTGTGGATGAAGTCGAGGGAAATAAATTATTTTGAGAAATGATAAATTGCTAGGTTGATGCTCTTTATTGACTGCTCATAAGATGTCCACCCCAGAACAGGCCAAGCTGTGGCACATTTGGCAACCGCTGTGTCCACCAGACACAGCCAATGGTCACAGTATGTAAGAATGGTAAAAAAAAAAAGGAAATTAAAATATTTAGAACATTTAAATAGTTTTTTGTTTTTTTTACATTCTGTCATTAGTCAGTGTCCCTGATCACACCATCAGTTATATGATGATGCTGTACTGCACTGGTGACAGTAAAAAAATCAAATAAAAAAATTGTGAAAAACAACTATTTTTTAAAATTTCTAAATTTTCCAATAAATTGTGACAATAAAATTACAGCTGCCACAATGCCTAGTCTATCCAAAACTAAAAGAAAAATGGCTAAACATACAGACCCAATACAAATCCAAGTGGTGCCTAGTCCCCCAAAAACTACACAAACTTTTTGAAAAATGAACATATCGTATGAAAATGTCCTACCTTATGCCTTCTTTCTGGGACAAATTCTGGGAAATAATTATAAAACTCACAGACATAGACCTCGGCCTTTATCCTGCAAGGTGTCTTTTACACCTTGATGACATTCTGAAGGTTTTTTTTTGTTTTTTTTTTTAACAGAAGGAATGTTTATTGAAGTACAAAACATTGGTTTAAATGCAAATTTCAGCAGGTAAAAGCACTTTGAAATGTAACATCTTGTATTACAGTCTTATACCATCTTACATGTAGAAATTGGAACTCCATATACATTTTGTGGAATGAGAGGTACTACTCGTGGAAATTTTAACTATACATTAAATCTAGAAGCCTGGTTAAGCCCATCACTTCTCAAAAGTGAGAATAAAAACAAAACATAGCACGAAGAACAAGGATGGGGGAAAAAGTGGGGGAGGTGAAACATGTGGGAAGAGAAAGGGGGAGTGGGAAAAGGGGGGGGGGGGTGAAAAAGGTGGGTAAGGACAGAGAGGAGTTTGATGGAAGGCGAAGGAAACCTGGAAGGGACACTACAGCGTAAGGTGCCTGGCTTCCACCCACGCCAACCAAATCTTGTGAAACTTCTTGGGACAGTTATGACTCATATAAGTCAGTTTATACCTTGGTAAGGTTTCATTCGCCATTGCTTTTCATGTGGATACCAAGGGAGGGTCTGCAGCTTTCCAGTCAGTCATTATAGTTTTCCTAGCATAGTGTACAGCATAGAATACAAATAACTTAATATGCATATTTGTGGGTAGGATATTTGTTATCCCCAGCAACAAAACCTGGGGGTCAAGGGCAATGGACAACCCGCTAATTCTGTTAATGTCAGCAACCATCGCCTGCCAAAAGTTTTGGAGGGACGGGCACAACCATACCATGTTAATAAAATTCCCCACTGGTGTGATAAATGACTGAGTCTTTGCGGCATGTAGTACATCCTATGAAGAGACTTCAACTGTATGAATTTGTCTCTGGTAGAAATCATAAGTGGGATGTATTGTTGGAGGCTTTCAGGCCAGTCTTCCTCCGTCAGGGTCGGTATATCTCCTGTCAATTTTCCAGGCAATAAGAAGCTGCTCCACCGAGTGGGGCTCAAAGTGGTTTGGCCTGGAAACTGCGCGCAAATTGCATGCCGTAATTGCAGGAATCTGAAGTACATCCAGGGCGGAAGCAGAAATTTACTTTTAAGCTCCGCAAAGGTGAGTAAATGTCCATCAGGCATGATGTCATGCAACGTCCTGACCCCATATCGAGCCCACACCTGCGGATCAGGGACCCTCTGCAGATGCTCCAAAAATGGGTTATCCCACAATGGGGAATGAGGAGAAAACCTCCCGACCCATTAAGAGACAAGGAAACCTGTCTCCACACTAAAGCGGTTGTTTTCATGGGGGTGGTGGCTAGGGGGCGGGAGCTATGGTCTCTATATTCAAGTGAGAGTAGAGTGAGCCTGGCCACTCTTGGGACCGCACCCTTCCATACAAAGGAGCTGATAACTCAATCTAGTTTATTAAAAAAAGGAATTAGGGATACGAATTGGGGTGTGCCTAAATGAATATGAAAAGGACAAGGAAGGACATTTTGATCAGGTTAACCCTTCCCACTGGCGTGAGCGGCAGAGTATTCCATGCTGTACTCTTTTGAAGGATACTTTGGAAAATTGGAACGACATTTGACGCCAGATATTTTGACAGATCTCTCTGGATAATAATACCTGGGTACTTGAATAGTTCTACCCATTGTAAGGGAGCTGGTAGGGAGATAGGAGGCACTACATTTGTCAAAGGGAACAACACAGATTTGTCCCAGTTAATTTTGATACCAGAAAATGTGCCAAACACATTAATGATCTCCAACGCGGACCCCAGGGACTGTTGAGCATCACTAAGGTAGAGAAGCGTGTCGTCTGCATACATTGACACTTTTTCAACTAGAGGGGGTATGGATACACCAACAACCACGGGTGAGGCCGTCAAACGTATCGCAGGTGGCTCAATGGTCAGAGCAAAGAGGGCGGGGGAAAGCGGTCACCCCTGTCTAGTACCTCGGTGGAGTGGGAAAGATGAACAAAGCAGTCTCGGCGAATCCAAGCAGTCGGGTTGGAATATAGTAGCTGCAGCCACGAGATAAAGACTGGCCCAAAGCGAAATTTCTGCAATTTCATCCACAAATAGTCCCACTCCCCCGAGTAAAAGGCCTTTTTGGCGTTCAATAAGGCCACTACCTCTGATCCATTCCCCGCTCCCACTCGTCAATTACAGTAAATAGTCTTCTAAGATTTATATCTGTGCCCTTACCTGGCATAAAGCCAGTCTGGTCTCCATGTACCAGGGAAAGTATGACCTTACTAAGTCGAACTGCCAAGACCTTAGTGAGTATTTTAGCATCAATATTTAGCAAAGATATGGGCCTGTAGGACGAGCAGAATTCAGGATCTTTCCCAGTTTAGGTATAACCACTATCACCGGCTGTCACATTGAAGATGGTAACAGGGAGTCTTTCAATGAGTTGGTTAATACCTCTTAGAATTTAGCTGACAGGGAAGCCGTCCTCCCCAGGTTTCTTCCTGGCCTGCATAGAGTTTATGGCACCTTGGATTTCCTTTAGGGTGAGTGGAGCATCCAGTCCCCGACGTGCCTCCCCAGAGAGTTCCGGGAACTCAATAGCCCCCAAAAAGGAATGCAGCTCATCTAGAGTATACCCGACCCTGTAGGAATATAGATCCGCATAATATGTGGCAAAGCAGGATTTAATCTCTCCAGGGTCAGACAACAATCTCCCAGCATTGTACGGCCATTGACTGCTCCTTGGAAAGCCATGCCAGCAAACTCCTGGTCCGCTCACCCTGTTCGAATACTTTATGCGACTGAAAGAGTAGCCGTTTTTTCACAGCGGAAACCCTAAGGAGTTGCACCTCCCTCGATGCCACAGACAGATCCATCCTATGCTACTCATCTCTAGTTGCCATATATTGGGTCAACAACCCCTGAACTGTTGCCTCAGCCTGTTCCAGAGCTTCCTTTGAGGAGGCGCGGGTGGAGCCAATAGCAGACTGGTACTGCCCTTGAATATATGTTTCCCAACTGGAGGCCATAGCCTCTCTAGGAGGGTCAGAAAACCAATATAATGAGATTGCAGATTCTACCTTTGGCTCCACCCGTTCATCCGATACCCACTATCTCGACAATCGCCAAAGGCAATTAGACGGAGCCTTTCTAATTTGTAGGCGCAAGAGAATAGGCGCATGGTCCGAGATGCCTCTCGGAAGGATTGTTACCTCCCTCACTCCGGGCAGGACAGGGCTGCTGGCATATATCAAATCAATGTGAGACAAAGCTGCATAAGTAGCCGAGTTACAAGTATACCCCCGGGTCCTTGGGTGTTTCCACCTCCAGACATCGGTGTAGGCCCATCTAGAAATCGGTCAATCCAAAGCTACATCCAGTGTTAATTTATCCAAATTTGGGGAAAGGACCATGTTAAAATTACCAGCCAAGATGACCGCAGCGACCGGAAAAGTAGCCACCAGCTGCGCCACCTTGTTGAGAACAGCAACCGTGGCCAGAGGAGGGATATATAGTCCCACCAGGACCAGGGGCAAGCTATCAACAATAGCATGTATTAGCACAAATTTACCCTCGGGATCCAGACGCAGGTCTAAGAGGTCAAAGGGTAATGTTTTACGGACCAATATACTGACCTCTCTGGCATGAGTAGAATTTGTGGAATGATAATAATGACCCACCCATGGTTTCTTCAGGCTAAGTACTCTACTCCCTATTAAGTGTTTCTTGCAAGATGCAAAGGTCTGGATTATAAGTTTTGAGATAATTAAAAACCAAAGCTCTCTTAATTTTAGATTTTAATCCTCAACATTCCACTAGACCAGTGTCAGGGGAGCCATGGAAGCGAGGTAGTAAGTAGGAAACTCAGCCAGGTACCTGCATCCAGATCCCCAGGGAGAGTCATAAGTAAGGTCTTCCGCCAGGGGGAGCCCGGATATGACTCCAGCCCCATCCACATTACCTGCCAAATGCATGTAAAAAACATTCCTTCTAAAGATAGTATAAAACACAGAATAACATTCCCATAGCAAACAGATTGCATATAAACATCCCCAACACCCTCCCTCCCTATGCATCCACCATCCACCCCAACTTGTATCCCCAAACTAAGCTTGGCTAGGAGCCACATAGGGTCATGAACATAGAGCCAAGTAGGCGAACACTAATTGAGGCACACAGTGTTCTAGGCACTAAGCAGAGATGCCACCAACAGAGTGGAACATGTAGGATGCTCTTCATTATTTCCCAGACCAAGGTCAGGGGCACAAACTTAATAAAAAAAACATCATAACAGAGTTACACATGAACTTGAACAGAAGCCAGAGTGTATTAGAGAGAAACACTGGAGTATTGAGAGCCCTCTGAGAACTACAACCCAACTGTACCCGGTCCCGGGTGTGCTGAGTGCAGAGGAAAAGGTTTGGAAGGTATATTAGGCTGATTCTGTTAACCATAAGTATCCTAGGAGGGTTCATTCTGTTACCAGTAAAGTAATGTTGTGAATGGCCACAAAAAGTCATTGATATCCTGTACAAGGGACGAAGGGAGATGTGGTAGCATTTCACGACCGGGATCATCTGCATCGCAACAATAGAGAATGCGGCTTTGCAGCATGGGAGAGAAATGGGTCAAGATACACAGCAAGGTAGCCAGGATCAAGTGTCAGAGTACAGGATCACTAAGGCCTCCTATGAGCACCGCACAGGCCTCCAAAAGGGGATAAGTATCTGTATGCTAGAATGCTCAGCACTGGGATATATGGGGCTCCCATCCTGACATTGTGACAGATCGATAAAACACAAGAACAGTACTTACATGGTTACATCCAAGGAGTAGAATGATTGACCCCCGATACATAGGTTCTCTCAGCCGGGTAACAGGAAAAGGGGAATAATGAGACATCATGGTATGGCAGGGCCCATTAGTGGGGCAAGGTATTCACCCACTGTGCAGCCTCCTCGGGCGAGGTAAAGAAGCGGGTGGGCTCTCCATCAACCACACACAGACGAGCAGGAAACATACTGTACTTAATATTTTGTTGGGAAGAGATTGCTTGACTAAGTCGAAAGTCTTGCGGAGCCTTTGGGTTTGCATCGAAAAGTCAGGAAAAAACATTAGCCTTGCCGCTTCATGTCGGATATTTTCCATCTTCCTGGCTTCTCTGAGAATTAAATCTCGATCCCTAAAATTCATCAGCCGAAAGATGAAGGTGCGCGGGGGTGCCCTGGAAGGTCCCTGCACAGATGGCATCCTGTGGGCACGCTCCACCACGAAGTGGGGGGAGAAGGTTGCCTGTGGAAAGAGGGTGCGCAAAGGTCATTCAGTGAAGGCCGGCATGTTAAGGTCCTCCGTCCCTTCTGAGAGACCAAAGTCCAAAGGTTGTTACATTTGTTCCTATGTTCGGAACCTTTAGCTCTGGATTCCAGGTGGTTTAGGCGTTGGTGAACAGAGTGCAGGGAGGCCGTATGATCCCTCACTATATCCCCCGTCTCGCTTGTTCGGCGTTCCATCTCCGTCACCAGGCGGCGGATTTTATCTATGTCCTTACGGACAAGGCCCATCTCAATTTGTAGGGAATAGATTTTGCCCATGAGCGTGGTTTGGCACCCAGTAATTGCCTGCATTAGAGCTTCAAAATTAGCTTGTGCCGTCATGGCCGGGTCATCCGGCTCTGCCTTTTTCCACATCTGCATTAGGCAGAAGGGTGGTTCTGCATCTTAGGCAGGATCAGGAATTATTAGGACAGATATAAAGGATTATTTCCACACCATGGCTGCAGAGCTCCGTGCCTATGCGCCTGGCCCAGTCGCCATATTGGTCACGCCCCATTCTGAAAGTTTTACATGAAAACATTGCTCATAGACCTGTCTAACGTCACCAAAACTGGTGTTCCATTGCTCTGGAAGCAACAAACTCCACCTTCCATATCAGTCCTTTTATTGGTTGAACTAGATGGACTTGTGTCTTTTTTCAACCAGACTAACTATGTAGTATGGCTTAAAAACAATGAAAGAAATATAACAAATGGAGGACCTAGCCCTGTCTCTTCAGGATAGGGGCAACTCAGAATTCAGTTAAATGCAGAAGGATTATGGCTATGAACTCAGATCCAGCTCAGACTACTGGTGTCGAATACTAGACTCTAATACAGGGGTGCTCAACCAGTGGCCCTTGACCTCCTGCTGTGGGATGGTGAGTCAGCAAGCCCAGATCGTGGGTTGCTGACCTGCCATCCCAGAGCATCAGTATGGGGCCAGCGCCTGAGGAAGCAAGCGGCTGTCGACGGAGGAGGAGCAATATACGCCGATGCTTCCTCTATAGTGCCAGGTCCTGTCCAAGGTGAAGTGCATTTGGTATCACTCCGCCTGGGTAAAGGAATCTTTCTAACAGCCAGAGATGCCAGCAGAACTAAAAGAAAAAAGGTCAGTTAAACATCACAGTTTAGCAATGGGCATATTATGTATTAAACTATGAGCATGTTGAAAAAAAAGGTTTATTAGGTGGCTTTTACACTGATCCATAGGTGCAGTGCATTGCAACTCTGGCTTTCCTGCGTGTTAGCTACACTGAGCCATATACTTCTATTATATCCTGGGTTTTGGTGCACTTTCTGAAAACTGCAAAATTGCTCTATGGCAAAACACAGCTAACCTGTACGAAAACTGCACCAATGGTGTGGGTAAACTGCAGCGCATCAGTATGAAATCAGCTTTATGCCCCTTTCACACGTTCAGTCCAATCAGGTCCACTTGTCCGTTTTCTTTCTATTTGTCATTGTAATTAAACAGGTGTGTAAACATCCAATGGGGATTGGTCCCACAAAACTGATGATCCTGATTGCTGTTCATTATGCTATTCAAGATGGCAAAAAAAAAAATGAAAGTATAAACCAGTTGATTTCCTTGTGGCCCACGGCCGGTTACCAAATGACTTAAATGGCCCTCGCTCTTTAAAAGGTTGAGCACTCCTGTGCTAATACCTAAGGCGGTCCATAAATGGACCTTTTTTTTCCAGTCATCCACACCAGCAAGGTGGATGGAGGAATCCTCCTCACTGTGACATTGATCAGCACTACAGCCGATAACCGAATTAAAATTTTCCAACAGTCCTGTTTCACAGAAGTCACTGCTGAACAAATGTCGATCCACCTATGGCCCCTCCATCCAAACTTATCCCAAAACCTTACTTTCTACTCCCCCTATTAACCCCCCTCTCCTCTTTCTGCCCCTTTTCACAGGTTTTGTCAAACCACACTGACACAAAGTGAAATCCATAAACTCTTCATTTCAATGACAACTCACAAACACAAATCGACTACAAGGATTTTATTGGTACCATTGGTATAGAGCCAATAAATATTTTTACGCATGCATAGAATGACAATTATATATTAGATATATTATATATATATTATATATTATGTTACTGTACATTTCCTCTGTGCTAATATTGACTTTAACTTGATCTTATACTGTCACCAATGGATGCTTGTTCTTTTATTTCACTGTACTGTCTTTCCTTATAAAGAACATGTTAGATAAAAAATAGAAAACAAAATACAGTATCTCACAAAAGTGAGTACACCCCTCACATTTTTGTAAATATTTTATTATATCTTTTCATGTGACAACACTGAAGAAATGACACTTTGCTACAATGTAAAGTAGTGAGTGTACAGCTTGTATAACAGTGTAAATTTGCTGTCCCCTCAAAATAACTCAACACACAGCCATTAATGTCCAAACCGCTGGCAACAAAAGTGAGTACACCCCTAAGTGAAAATGTCCAAATTGGGCCCAATTAGCCATTTTCCCTACATGGTGTCATGTGATTTGTTAGTGTTACAATGTCTCAGGTGTGAATGGGGAGCAGGTGTGCTAAATTTGGTGTTATCACTCTCACTCTCTCATACTGGTCACTGGAAGTTCAACATGGCACATCATGGCAAAGAACTCTCTGAGCATCTGAAAAAAAGAATTGTTGCTCTACATAAAGATGGCCTAGGCTATAAGAAGATTGCCAAGACCCTGAAACTGAACGGCAGCACGGTGGCCAAGACCATACAGCGGTTTAACAAGACTCCACTCAGAACAGGCCTCCTCAAGGTCGACAAAAGAAGTTGAGTGCACATGCTCAGAGTCATATCCAGAGGTTGTCTTTGGGATATAGGCGTATCAGTGCTGCCAGCATTGCTGCAGAGGTTGAAGGGGTGGGGGGGGGGTCAGCCTGTCGGTGCTCAGGCCATACGTCGCACACTGCATCAAATTGGTCTGCATGGCTGTCATCCCAGAAGGAAGCCTCTTCTAAAGATAATGCACAAGAAAGCCTGCAAACAGTTTGCTGAAGACAAGCAGACTAAGGACACCGACTATTGTAACCATGTCCTGTGGTCTGATGAGAACAAGATAAACTTATTTGGTTCAGATGGTGTCAAACGTGTGTGGTGGCAACCTGGTGAGGAGTACAAAGACAAGTGTGTTTTGCCTACAGTCAAGCATGGTGGTGGGAGTGTCATGGTCTGGGGCTGCATGAGTGCTGCCGGCACTGGGGAGCTACAGTTCATTGAGGGAACCATGAATGGCAACATGTACTGTGACATACTGAAGCAAAGCATGATCCCTTCCCTTTGGAGACTGGGCCGCAGGGCAGTATTCAAACATGATAACGACCCCAAACACACCTCCAGACGATCACTGCCTTGCTAAGAAGCTGAGGGTAAAGGTAATGGACTGGCCAAGCGTGTCCCCAGGCCTAAACCCTATTGAGCATCTGTGGGGCATCCTCAAATGGAAGGTGGAGGAGCGCAAGGTCTCTAACATTAACCAGCTCCATGATGTCCTTGTGGAAGAGTGGAAGGGGACTCCAGTGGCAACCTGTGAAGCTCTGGTGAACTCCATGCCTAAGAGGGTTAAGGCAGTGCTGGAAAATAATGGCGGCCACACAAAATATTGATACTTTGGGCCCAATGTGGACATTTTCACTTAGGGGTGTACTAACTTTTGTTGCCAGCAGATTAGTCATTAATGGCTGTGTGTTGAGTTATTTTGAGGGGACAGCAAATTTACACTGTTATACAAGCTGTACACTCACTACTTTACATTGTAGCAAAGTGTCATTTCTTCAGCGTTGTCACATGAAAAGATAGAATAAAATATTTACAAAAATGTGAGGGGTGTACTCACTTTTGTGAGATACTGTAGGTCATGGTGTTCTATATTATAGTATACAGTGTATATTGCTTAGAATTACACAGAATTCATGGATATTAGTTCACTCTCAAGAAAATGCACTGTCATCCTCCCCATGTATTACTCTTCTGACATATTTGAACAATGTGTGATAAATAACGAGTAGAAATTTTTTTCATTGCGCTGCAGCATATGACATAAGGCTTTTGTTTGGACAGCTTCCATGAGACACTGGGACTTTGATGCAAGCTCATACAAAGAGGTGAAACATTCAGAGAGCTCACTGGCTCAGGTTAGGCTACTCATAACAGACAATGTTCTCCTCTAGTGGGTACACCTGCAGGTTACTAGAAGAAGATCACGCACCAATGGAAGGAAAACCAGACCAAAGGATAAGAGTCCAAATTCATTTTATACCAGTGTTGCCAACCGCCAGTAAATTTACTGACAATTTGTAAAAATCAGTGATTTTTACAACTGTCTATAAATATCCGGGTCTGATAATTTGTCATGCTGTGCTGACTTTTTAAGTGTAAACTGGGCAAACTACTTGATATGGGTATTGTCAGCATCTCCATGTTGTGTATAAATATCAATTGTCTTAGTTTTTAATAGGAGTTCAGTTATTTTTCAGGTTGCCAGTAAAAAAGGTGCTCTGCCAGTAAGATTTTCCATGATTTACCAGAAAAAACGCTGCAGGAGGTTGGCAACACTGTTTTATACTAAAAAACAGCCGGGTTTCGAGAGGTCGAAAACACTCCCCTTTCATCAGGATTTCAGAACCTTGAATGGACTTTAAAATAGAGTTTTCTTGTGTGATCTGTGTAGGGAAGCTAATTGCTGGATTAGGAATGTTACTGGCCAGCAGGATCTGCCTAAATAATAAAGAACTTGATGTAGTTCCAAAGGCTTAAGGTTTTTCTTACCTTAATGCATTCTATGCAATAAAAAAAAACCTTCTGTGTGACAGGATATCCCCCCCCCCCCAGCCCCCAAATTATACTTACCCGATCTTGAACCAGCGCTGTGCCCGTGAGCAGCGTCTCTCTCTACTCTCTCCCTCCTCACAGTACAGATTGATAAACCCTATGACAAATGAGCAGGGGGTGGGGCCAAGCCATGCTGTCTGTGTCTATAGACACAGGCAGCACGGCTCGGGATCGAGTCTGTACAAGTGCCCCCATAGGAAGCAGTTTCCTAAGGGGGCAATCGCTAAAGAGGAGGAGCCAGGAACGCTGGTGGGGGACCCCAGAAAAGGAGGATTGGGGCTGCTCTGTGCAAAACCATTGGATTGAGCAGGTAAGTACGACATATTTATTATTAGAAAAAAGGGGAATGGTTGTCTTGCAAAATATGGGACATCAAGCACCTATGCAGGGAGGAGGCTCAGGTCTCTGGTGAATGAAAGGAATCCTGGGCAATTTGTACATCATGCCGAGTGATGACTTCCTTGATTTTATAGTGAGTTGAAGTTAAAGAGATCAGAAAGGGATCAGGTATTCTGAAGTCCTGTCCTATGGCAATCAATCTATAAGCACAATACAGTGAGTGAAGATTGTCAGCCTAGGACAGGAAATGTATTACTGGCAGGATCACTATATGCAAATAAAAAAAGCCTGAAAAAGAAAATGAATGCACCCAACACATCTATGAACCATTAAACTGATACTTATTAAATTATTGTTCTTGGGTTTATATTAAAGTGGAACTTAAAGCGTTTGTAAAGGTTGAATTTTTTTCTTTTAAAATAATAAACACGCCATACTTACCTGCACTGTGCAATGGTTTTGCACAGAGCAGCCCTGATTCTCCTCGGGTCCCTCGGTGGCGCTACTGGCTCCTTGCTCTGGAGGCACTCATGCGTGCTTGCTCCCACACAGAGTGTGGCTCAGCTAGGCCCTGCCCCTTGCTCCCTCCTCACTGGCTGTGCTTGGCTCCTGCTGCTGTGTCTGAGCCAATGAGGAGGGAGAGACCCAGGAGAGCCTCTGCTCTCATGTACCTTGCTGGATCAGGATAAGGCTCAGGTGAGTATAAGGGAGGGCTGGGGGCTGCACACAGAAGGTTTTTTTTACCTTCATGCATAAAATGCTCACTGTTCTCCTTTCTGGAGGCTCTGACATGAGGAAGCAAAGCCCTAACTCTATCATGATAGCCACCTCAACACAGAGCTACAGTGCTGAACAAGGCATAGTAAGTCAGTAATAGGGAAACGATCATCTGCAGGGGTGTGGGCAGGTGGAGGCTGTATATTCTTCAAGCTGAAGGTGGTGCTGTGCTATTTCTTCAGGTTGGCAGGAGCCCATTGAAAACTAAATTTTCTTTTGCTATGGACTCCAGGCAGCCATCTTAGGGAAGATGGTAATACTATTGGTTAGTGAAATCCTGCGAGACTAGGACAGCCATCTTGATCGAGGATTCCATAAATAGTGGAATTCTGCATCAATCGGTGTGCCCGCAGTGTGGGAGTAACATGGGGACAGAGCAGAAATAGTATTAGCAATAGGAACCCATTGAGGAGGGAAAGAGTGTGGCGTCTCCTCTGTCAGCTCCATGGAACAGTCTCCCATTGGCAGCTGGATATCTGCAAGGACATTTGGGAATTGCAGTGTGAATAAGCTATCCTCCTCCTGGTAAAGTGTGCTTCTGGCATTGTGTGGTATGTAAATGCATGGTATTACTATTGGAAAGTGCCTTGTGAGTAAACAGTGCCCTCTTTTGCCTGAAGAAGTGTATTACCTGCTACATATGCAGTGCTATTGCTGTAAATTGCCTTATTCAATTTCTACAATATAGACAAAGTTTAAAGTGTTTGTAAAGGCTTCAGGTTCTTTACCCTAATGTATTCAGCCCGCCTAAATACTTACCTTAGCCCAATCTCAATCCAGTGCTGTGCTCCTCACTGAACTCAATGGGAGCAGCGGGAGCCATTGAGTCCAGCTGCTCTCAATCAAATCCAGTGTTAAGGGGTGGGTGGGGCCGAGCCACACGGTGTGTGTCAATAGACACACATCATGGCTTGGGATCGAGCCTGCATGTGTGCCACCATAGAAAACAGCTTCCTCTAGTGGCATAAAGAGAAGAGGAGGGGCACAGTGCGCCGACGGGGAAATCGAGAAGAGGAGGATTGAAGCCCTTCTATGCAAAACCATTGCACAAAGCAGGTAAGTATGACGCTCTATTATTTTTTTTAAGAACCTTTACAATCACCTTAAAGTGGAACTTCAGTCATTTTTCACCTTTCCATCTATTAAATCCTCTGCCCTTGTTGTTTTAACTTTGGAAAGTAAAACATTTTTTTCTGCCAGTAAAACCTTATACAGCCCACTTCTGTTTTTTGTCTGGTCATTAGCCTAGGCTAATTACATCATGCACAGCTCTCTCTCACTGGGGGGATAAGTCACAAGAGGGCCAATGAGAGCTGCAGAGCTGGAGGTGTGCCTCTGTGTATCTGTGTAAATCCAGGAAATGAACAGGCAGCAGCTTCAACTGCCCACAGTTAAAATTGCAGCCAGACTCAGTGGAGGGTGATTTATTCAGCATATTTGGCAAGTACAAAATCACAGTATATATAAAATAATATGCAAAGTGGTTGGAGGGAAGCTTCAGAATGGCAAAGATGTTTTTATTACAAGTTATGTGAGCAGACAGCAGTTCCTCTTTAGGTATCCGTGTGTGTGTACTCAATTCTCCAGTACACTGATTAGACCCTGCCTACAGGGGGACCACAGGCAAAACTGGCGACTAGTCCTTTGCCCTCTGTGTGCCTTATGTTTGGATGCAACTTCCAAAGTTAATTTCCTTTTTAACAAAAATATAACAGTACACCTAGGTCCATGTTATAAAAAGCTGTACTTAAGTTTCCTATTCAGATAAAATAATATGTTTGCATTGAGCAGCTTTCTTTGCCTACTTGTTCAGCTAAATCACTCAGCATAACCAAGCACAGCTATAGTTTAAAGCACCTAGGATCCGGGGTTCATATTGTGAGAACAAGCTTATTAATATTCCCTTGTGATGTCGTCATGTAATGGGTAATACAATTAAATATAATACATGAAGCCTCCTGGGGATAGGTACACTCAAGCAGCCAATGAAAGTTTGCCGTAAAATAAAAGTACAGGAAGGGCTCAAAATTGTTAACCTACTCTGTTTTTAATGTTACATTTTATTACTGGCTTTTAGGGAATCTGGAACCGTCAAGTGATTCTCACTACTGTTCAGTACAGCCCTCTTATGCATGCACATTGTACAGAAAAATATCTAATAATCCTGCCACTACTGCAATTGTTCCAATGAAATTCCAAGCAGTATTGTTCTTCTCTGCTGGACTGCAGAACAACCTCCTCTCTTCATCTTCAAAGCTATAAGGACTGGCTCCCCTCCCTTAACAGCTGTCTGCTGTTTTTGCACCCTTCCTGCTATTTCAGTTTAGCAGTGGCAGCATTCTTAGCTTTGTACAGGAAGCTAGGCACTGATGGCATTTAAGACTTAATCTCCAGGTATTTTTTAGTATTCAGCCTTAAAAAAACATAATATAGGGAAATGTGCATTTACTGAAAAGCTGTACTATGTTTTTTTTTTGTTTTTTTTTAGATTTTGCCCACACCTACACTTTAATAAGCAAATCCATTTTCCTAAACTGGAAAATGAAATGTTATAGTAGGATGCATGCATGGTTCAAAAAGCATGCTGGACTTTCTAATATCAAAGCCCAGCACTACATTCTTGCATCCCCTGAGTTATTCAAGTATATTTTTAGCTTCTTCCTGAATGGGAAAAGCTTCATAGAACATATAGATTTGCACAGAACTCCAACTCCTGTCTGCAAGTGGTACATTTCAAATAATCATAAAAAGTTACTATATATATATATATATATATATATATATATATATATATATACAGGGTGGGCCATTTATATGGATACACCTTAATAAAATGGCAATGGTTGGTGATATTAACTTCCTGTTTGTGGCACATTAGTATATGTGGGGGGGAAACTTTTCAAGATGGGTGGTGACCATGGTGGCCATTTTGAAGTCGGCCACAGTTGTGCTCATAAGTTGGCAGAATTTATGATTTCTTGCCCATTTTTCAGAGAATATGAATGAAAACACAAAAACATTTCTTTCACTCATGGTTAGTGAACAACTGTGTTTACTCTTTTAAAATCATAATGACAACAGAAACTACCCAAATGACCCTGATCAAAAGCTTACATACCCCAGTTCCTAATACCGTGTATTGCCCCCTTTAACATCAATGACAGTTTGAAGTCTTTTGTGGTATTTGTGGATGAGGCTCTTTATCTTCTCAGATGGTAAAGCTGCCCATTCCTCTTGGCAAAAAGCCTCCAGTTCCTGGAAATTCTTGGGCTGTCTTGCATGAACTGCATGTTTGAGATCTCTCCAGAGTGGCTCAATGATATTGAGGTCAGGAGACTGAGATGGTCACTCCAGAATCTTCACTTTATTCTGCTGTAGCCAATGGCAGATCGACTTGGTCTTGTGTTTTGAAACATTGTCATATTGGAATGTACGTCCCATGCGCAGTTTCCTGGCTGATGAATGCAAATGTTCCTCCAGTATTTTTTGATAACATACTGCATTCATCTTGCCATCAATTTTGACCAAATTTCCTGTGCTTTTGTAGCTCACACATCCCCAAAACAGCGACCCACCTCCCAGTTTTTACAGGCCTTGTTGACTCCTCTCCAAATGTAATGTTTATGGTTGTGGCCAAAAAGCTAAATTTTGGTCTCATCACTCCAAATGACTTTGTGCCAGAAGGTTTGAGGCTTGTCTCTGTGCTGTTTGGCGTATTGTAAGCAGGATACTTTGTGGCATTTGCGTAGTAATGGCTTTCTTCTGGTGACTCGACCATGCAGCCCATCTTTCTTCAAGTGCTTCCTTATTGTGCATCTTGAAACAGCCCCACCACATGTTTTCAGAGAGTCTTGAAGTTATTTGTGGGTTTTTCTTTGCATCCTGAACAATTTTCCTGGCAGTTGTGGCTCAAACTCTAGTTGGTCTACCAGACCGTGGTTTAGTTTAAATTTTCCACTTCTGCTTTGGTTTCATTTTCCACTTCTTGAATAGAGTTTGAACACTGCTGATTGGCATTCTCAATTCCTTGGATATCTTTTTATATCCCTTTCCTGTTTTACACAGTTCAACTACCTTTTCCCGCAGATCCTTTGACAATTATTTTGCTTTCCCTATGGCTCAGAATCCAGAAACGTCAGTGCAGCACTGGATGGAAGATGCAAGGGTCTGTCAGGAGTCCAGAGACTCATTGACCTTTTATACACACAGACTAATTACAAGCAAACAGATCACAGGTGAGGATGGTTACCTTTAATAGCCATTCAAACCCATTTGTATCAACTTGTGTGCATGTTATCAGGCCAAAATCACCAGGGTATGTAAACCTTTGATCAGGGTCATTTGGGTAGTTTCTGTTGTCATTATGATTTAAAAAGAGTAAACACAGTTGATTTATAATAAATGGTTTCAGCCAAACACTAACCATGAGTGAAAGAAATGTTTTTGTGTTATCATTCATATTCTGCCAGGGTATGTAAACTTATGAGGAAAACTATATATATAACATTTGAAAAAGAAAACGTTGTGTTTAAGATTTATGTATTTTAATCATAATAAGTATTAAAAAATATACTTTTTAAACAAATTATGGTGTTATGAGTCAGTGGTGATGCTGTTAGTGGGGGCCCAGAAAACAAAACATACTCAAGAGAACACATTTCCTTTATATAGTAAATATTATTTAAATGTTTTTATTTTAAGGATAGCTCTCTTTAATTCATTATTATTACTATTTGTCAAAGTAATTTCCTGACCTGCATCCCTATATCTAATTTTACTCTTTATTATTACAAATATCATTGTATATTTAATAATAAATAGTAGGTGCACCTTTGGTATTGTCTAGTGGCCAGTTAATGGTGGCAGTTATAGCCCATCTGCATGCATAAGTGCTCATTCTCTGCAGCAAAATGTCACTGGAAATCTCACTCAAACATTGGCAACTATAACATTTAGAAGTAGCTTTACTTTATTCTACTTCTGAACCAGAAAACATTAATTCATTATGACAAGTCAATTTCAACTGTCACACGATCAAAAAACCTTCATGAAAATGAATATAGCATGGACTTGGAAATGCAGAGCCCAAATAAAATCCAGTTACAGTCAAACATCTTGTGAAATGCATATATTTTATCCTTATGAAGTTCATATTAAACTTCATAAATTTAGAAAGAATATACAGTATGACTACAAAGGAGCTCAAAAGCTAGTAAAAGTTACATGGGGTTTCAGGATAATGCCTCATACACTGGACCATATATTCTAGAACAAGAGCTCTATGCTACGCTGCTTACTACTAAATTCCGGTTGCTGTCTCTACTTCATATTCTTCTCGCAAATTAAAAGCATTTTAGAAATGATTGAATATAGATACAAGGCATATTTCCTTTTTCACAAGGGCATTTCATCGATTAACTTTTGACCCATGATTAAACGGATCAAAAACGAAATCGCTATGGATGGATGGATGTAAATGGATGTGTATCCATTTACATCCGTTTACATCCAAGTCCAATCAGGTTTGTCTGACCTGAATGGAAAGGAATGGATGTACTGTAAAGGGTTATAAATGGACATGCAACCGTTTACATCCAGCTACCCACAGAGAATACATAGGTCTGTTTTTCTTCCATTACAAGATGGAGGAATAATGGAACGCAATCAGCACAGACACAAATGGGAAAACATTTTTTTTAAAGCTTATGATGTTATTATACTTAGATAATTCAAACTATACCTACGTTTAGGCAGTTTTCAGGCTGTAAATTGAGGAAAATCTACAATATTTCCCATAGACCTCCAGTTGGTGGACCATATTGACCTTACATCCCCTCTTAAAATTGTAGACAAATTTTGGAAACTGGGTATTGAAATACCATCACCATTGAAATGTAATTTTAAGGCCCCATACACACGGGCGTATTAAAAAAATAAGCTGTAATGTCTGGACCGACGTCAGGAAAAAATTGGCGTCAAAATCGCGATTTCGTCTGAGTTTTACATCGGCATTAATACGTGTTAGTGAGCGTCATCGCTACATCGCCTTTTGTTTAAAAAAAACATACCTCTGCTATTTTTTAACCTGAAAACGCCAGTGCTAAAAACGGCGGTTAACTTTGCTACGGCATTAATGTGCGTTAGTGAGCGTTTTGCTGGCTCAGCGTCAAAAACGCTCTAACGCTGCAGCTTCAGAACACACTGACTGTGGGTTCTGCTTTCAGCTCACTAACGCCGACGCCATCTACAGCTCAAAAACGTCAGCATTTTTATGGGGCCATTGAATAACAGGGAGAGCTGCAAAAAAAAGCTAAAAAACGTGGTAGTAAAAAACGTCCGTGTGTATGAGGCCTAAGAATAACGTGTCCCCAGTAAGTAAAGTCTTCAAAGACACTATTCTGTCCTGGTCAAAGCTACGACTAAACTTGTTGAGTGGCGGCTGGTGCTCAATTTTCATGGGGGGTGGCCCATGCCCCCCCCAGCCAGCCAGCCACCCCGCCCCCCCAGCCAGCAAACCAACCAAGCTGCCACCAACCCCCGCCGACGATCACTCAATCGCCACTTCCGCCTGTCGCTCAATCACCGCATCGCTCACCGGTCACCCACAAGGACTCTAATCATGTGCTTCTAACAAAAAGAACATTGGAATCCATGCGACTGGCACCCTGCATGTAGATTAGGGGCCGGGCGCATTGGATTAGGGGTGTGGCGCCCCTGCTCCCTGCATGAGTGGCTGCCACTGTTGGATAGGATAAATTTTACAAGATTACATTTCTGCCCCGCTTCCTGTATATCCATTTGAATTCACCAATATTAATCCTCAAAAGCTCTTTAACTAAATCAATAAATTCCTACCCTGCTTTCTCTGGGAATCTAAACTCCTGTAAATATCACTAAAGACATTGCCCAACCTATACTTATACTATATTGCTCACAGCTGGTTCTGGTGGTTGTGCCCACAATCTAATAACACAGCTACAGCAGCAGACGTTTTGAGTCATTTATTTTGCAGAAAACATGTTCTCTCTACTCCAAGGATTACTGTATTCAATATGTCACCTAAATTTGTATGCTAATGCCTACAAAAAATACAACATGGTGCCTTCACACTGTTCACCAACTCCCCCTTTGGCACATCCCTCAATTACCTGAATTCTTTATACCCACAGCGGGTGACTACTGGCTAAGATTTGGAACTGAATATCTATACCAGTTGTATACAAAAGACAGCTTCCAATCTTTTGAGACATTGCACCATGAATTTCAAGTACCCAGAACATGGTATTTTAGGCACCTTCAGCTCAAGCACATGATGGTAGCCCAAACTGTTTTGGTAAGTGTAAACTTACAGGCACAACACACATTTTGATACAGTAGTCTCTGAACACAAAACTATTTCTACATACTACTCCAGCTTAAAGCTGAACTGTAGGGATGTTATATTTGGAATACTTACATGGGGGCATCTTCGTGTAATTTAAATATGCATTTGTGATACTTGTAAAAGCTGTAAATCACTGTAGTAGGCCAAGCTATATACTGAGATAAATGCAAAGCATTCTCAGAATGGCAGCCATGCCAAGTGAATGATTCGCTGTGGTTACTATGAAGAAAGTAGCTTGGGCAACTACAGTGACTTTCACAGAGGCCAATGAGGTATCACATATGCATATTTACAATGTGCTAAGTTGGCCCAATGTAAGTATGCAAAATAGGGTTAAAAAACTCTTTAAAATGTTTTTGCTGTTTGTTTGCCATTGGAGAGATTTCTCTTAAGCGAAGTTAGATGAAATCTTTAAGCGAGAGAAAAACATGTTTGCCTTTACATATACTTTGATATTGCACCCACCCTCCTATGAAACACATAAAAGCTTTGAAATAAATGTCAGTACTTACCTTGCCTACACTGTTCCTATGCTGCATACCGTCTGCCATAAAATGACAGGTAGATGTTAATATCTACTTATTGAGTAAGTGAATCAAGTAAAGGTAATTTGCTTGCACAACATGAAAATGTTTCAGCCTGCAGATTTTCTAACCCACATATACCATCAGTCATGTCTCTACGGTTGGTGCTGCCTGAATATCACAGCAGAAAAAAATGTCACTATAATAGAGAAGAAAACCCACGCTGACAACATGAAGGACATTATTAATTTATACCCCTGTCTTAGTCTATTGCAGTCCCACATGGAATATATGCATCTGATCACTTGTAAGAGACTTGTAAAAACAAGCGTTCCTTTCCAGTACATACACAGCTCTGGGGCCTTTCCAGTTTAACACAATAATGGTATTCTGGTATTCTGAGCAAGCCACTCATTTATTTTTTAAGAAGATTAGAAAATTCTTTGGATGCTTATTTTGTTGTGTAAAACAATCCCCTTGCTCGTTAAGTGCCTTTACAGAATAGGAATTAAAACGAGGCTGTCTAAATGCAGCTAAATTATTATATAAAGGACCTTGAGGTCTGCAAACGTAGCACAGGACATAGTAGAAACTGGGCCACCAGATGTCATTGGTTTTTACAAATGTGGGTGTCCATACAAAAACCAAAGAACCAGCATGGTACACATGTGATGCATGAAACAGACATTGGTCAGGATGTGTTTCCTTTCCAATGTTTAGGTTTAATGCCATATTAAAAACACTTTGTAATGGCTACTTTAAGTAAAGTGTTGGATCTAATTTAATTGGAATGTACTCAAACCCCTTATGCCAACCACATTGTCTTTTAAATACATGTTATTCTACTACAGATTTGCATGAGGAAGGCTTGGGCCATTCAATTTGGGTGCTAGGCTAATACATAACCCCCTGGCACCAGCCGGCAGGCCGCAAATATGCGGCCTCTCAGCGCCTGGTCCTTGGCGCTGAGAGGCAGCATATTTGTGTGAGCCCTGCACGCTCCTGGCACAGTTACCGGCGCCTAACCGATAGCTCCTGATCGCAAGCAGTTTTCGGATCATATGACCGCCGTGATAGCCAGTCATGGCACTCACGTAATCTTAAGCCCTGCGCAACCTAAACTTCTTAAAGCGGTAGTAAACCCATCCATATAACAGTTTAAAAACCAGTTACATTTCCGGCACGTGCCAGAAATGTAACACTCCCATTGGTTGTGCTCTAAACCAAACTGTCAAACCATCCAATGGCTGGTGTCATAGCTGATCACATGTGCAGCATCATGGCAGTTTTAGATTAAACAGAGGCTAAGATGGCAGCTTCCTTGGCTGAAAATGATAGGAGGGTTTACTACCACTTTAAAGGGTCGGGAGGCACTGCTGTGAAGAGGTTAAGCCTAGTACACATTATCAGGTTTTTTTTTAGTTCAACCCAGTTAGCTAAATGAAAAAAAAACTGAAGCGCTCTGGAGGAGATCCTTTACTAACAATCCAATGTTAATACAGCTATCTCCCCCACTGAGCTATTGTGATCTGACAGGGGATGTTCCCCCCACCCTGGCAAGAGCACTCCGGTCAGCGCTCTCAGCCATTGGATGAGAGGGGTGATCAGATGCTGATCGGCAGACCTTTTTAAGTCATGCAGTTTCTGACGGACCGGCTTCGGTACACACAAGCCGAATGTCAGACGGTTTCTATTGAACTGACCTATAACACCTGATATTCGGCCCATGTGTATGGGGCTTAGATTACTACTACAGTCTGTGAAGGTCCTCATTAATTCAGGTCAACTTTCAGCTAGTAGTAGCTAGCCACATTTAACAAGACACAATGTTAGAGAGGTTTTACTGCTCGTCTAAATCTATTCCTTAATTAAAAAACTGCACTGAGGAAACTACCTGGATGAGTGGTGAGGCATCTTCAAAATTACAAGTCAAGTCTAAAAAAAACTAAAAATGGAAAAAATATATTTATTTATTACAGGTAATTAGAGTATTTCACAAAAATGAGTACACCCCTGACATTTTTGTCAACATTTTATTATATCTTTTCTGTGACAGCACTGAAGAAATTACACTTTGCTACAATATAAAGTAGTGAGTGTGCTGATTGTATAACAGCGTAAATTTGTTTTCCCCTCAAAATAACTCAACACACAGCCATTAATGTCTAAACCGCTGGCAACAAAAGTGAGTACACCCCTAAGTGAAAATGTCCAAATTGGGCCCAAAGTGTCAATATTTTGTGTGGCCATCATTATTTACCAGCACTGCCTCAACCCTCTTGGGCATGGAGTTCACCAGAGCTTCACAGGATGCCACTGGAGTCCTCTTCCACTCCTCCATGAAGACATCACAGAGCTGGTGGATGTTAGAGACCTTGTGCTCCCCCACCTTCCATTTGAGGATGCCCCACAGATGCTCAATAGGGTTTAGGCCTGGAGACATGCTTGGCCAGTTCATCACCTTTACCCTCAGCTTCTTTAGCAAGGCAGTGGTCATCTTGGAGGTGTGTTTGGGGTCGTTATCATGGTTGAAGACTGGCCTGTGGTCCAGTCTCCGAAGGGAGGGGGTCATGCTCTGGTATAGAATGTCACAATACATGTTGGCATTCAAGGTTCCCTCAATGAACTGTATCTCCCCAGTGCCGGCAGCACTCGTGCAGCCCCAGACCATGACATTACCACCACCATGTTTGACTGTAGGCAAGACACACTTGTCTTTGTACTCCTCACCAGGTTGCCGCCACACACGCTTGACACCATCTGAACCAAATAAGTTTATCTTGGTCTCATCAGACCACAGGACATGGTTCCAGTAATCCATATCCTTAGTCCGCTTGTCTACAGAAAACTGTTTGTGGGCTTTCTTGTACACCATCTTTAGAAGAGGCTACCTTCTGGGATGACAGCCATGCAGACGAATTTGATGCAGTGTGCAGTGTATGGTCTGAGCACTGACAGGATGACTCTCCACCCCTTCAACCACTGCAGCAATGTTGGTAGCACTCATACATCTATTTCACAAAGACAACTTCTAGATATGACGCTGAGCATGTGCACTCAACTTATTTGGTCGACCATGGTGAAGCCCGTTCTGAGTGGAACCTGTCCTGTTGGCCACCGTGCTGCAGCTCAGTTTCAGGGTCTTGGCAATCTTCTTATAGCCTAGGCCATCTTTATGTAGAGCAACAATTCTTTTTTTCAGATCCTCAGAGAGTTCTTAGCCATGAGGTGCCATGTTGAACTTCCAGTGACCAGAGTGAGAGGGATAACACCAAATTTAACACACCTGCTCCCCATTCACACCTGAGACCTTGTAACACTAATGAATCACATGACACTGGGGAGGGAAAATGGCTAATTGGGCCCAGTTTGGACATTTTCACTTAGAGGTGCACTCACTTTTGTTGCCAGTGGTTTAGACATTAATGGCTGTGTGTTGAGTTATTTTTGAGGGGACAGCAAATTTACACTGTTATACAAGCTGTACACTCACTACTTTACATTGCAGCAAAATGTCATTTCTTCAGTGTTGTCACAAAAAAGATAGAATAAAATATTTACAAAAATGTGAGGGCTGTACTCGCTTTTGTGAGATACTGTATATAGCACTGTCAATTTATGCAGTGCTTTACATTCACAGCAGTCCCTGCCCTCAAGGAGCTTACAATCTAAGGTCTCTAAATCCCATTAATACACATACTACGACCAATTAACCCACCAGCATGTCTTTGGGGTGTGGGAGGAAACACTAGATTATCCAGAGAACACCTACACAGGCACAGGGAGACCATGCAAACTTCAGGCAGGTAGTGTTGTGGTTGAGATTTCAACCAATGACCCTAATGCTGCTAAAGTGCTAACCAATTAGCCACTGTGGGGGAGATTTTGCACTTTCTAGTTGTTATAAATCAACCCCTGTGCTTTTCTAAAAAATACTGACACATTGGATTTTTATGAGAGAAGAGGAACATTATGGCTAAACGCTCCTATGGCCCATTCTTGTGGCAATAGAATACCACTTTAAAGTCTAAGTGTAGCTAAAATTAATAGAGGATAGCAGGATGTGTCCCTTGTGCTGATTCTTCTGTCCCCAAACACTACCACCCTCCTTGCACACACACACATACACATTTCCTGGGGCTCTGTACTACAGCTTCTAGGGAAGATACTGGATCTCTGAATAGAGGACAGATGGATGATTGCAAGGTTCACTCCCTCCATTTGTAGAGTAATTTTCATTCATAGAAAATGCATTTTACCTACCTATTTAAGCTACACTTAGGGGTTGATTTACTAAAATTGGAGCGTCCAATATCTGGTGCAGCTCTGCATAGAAACCAATCAACTTCCAGTTTTTTTTGTCAAAGCGTAATTGAACAAACTGAAGTTAGAAGTTGATTGGCTACCATGCATAGCTAAACCAGATGTTGCACTCTCCACTTTAATAAATCAACCCCTTAGGCTTTAAATGAGACTAAGAGCCTGAGTCAAAAGGATTTCGGCTTGTGTCAATGGCATCAATTTGACATCTGTCTTGGACACTTTTGAGATCATTTAATATTCACTGACAGGTACATTTTACCTGCAGGTGGCATTCCTCTGACCTGCAATTGACCTACTTAAAGCAGAATTTGCAGTATCATAGATTGTATGTGGATGCAAAAACCCAATGAAGTGAACGGGAGCCGTTGACAAAGGGCTTATCTACTACTAGATCTAACTTCGACTATAATGTAAATCCATTGGAAAGACCTATATCTTACCAATAACTCACAGCGGTGGCATCCTCTGTTGATCCTTTCCTCCATTTCTCCATTCAGTAACCTAAAACAACCTCTGACAGCTCAGCATTTGCCGCGTTTATTTGAGACAAAATTTGATACATGTCCTGCTTCACTAATATCAAACCTGTATTGTATTTGTTTTCTCCTTATTAGAAATACAATACCCATTGTTGACTTCCCCATGTCAACATAATGTACTTTGCTTTCCTAAAGCAGGGATCTGATTAGCAGGACCCCTGCCAATCTACGTCTCCTCTGAACCAATTGAACTGACCATTTCATAATAAAAATAGAAGACACCTTGAAGGCGCAGACCTCCTTAAGAACCAACAGTACGTTAAGTACCCTGGTGGCCTTCTTTCTAAGATCTGACTAGGTCTGCCAGGATACCCCCACAAGCGTTTTGACTGTAAACTAATATGGATTTGTGTTAATTTGTGTAAAGATTAAGAACATTAGCATTCTGGGCCAGTATATGTATCAGTGATAACAACACTTATGCAGCCTAAACCTAAGCCAGTGCCATCACCTGGAACAAATTGCACACTTAACTCTGCCTAATTGCACCTCATTATTATATTGCTCGTCTTTCCACATTCCTAAGAAAATGAAGATTAGTTATTGAGCTTAGCTAGCGCAACTGATGATTACAAGGACCCTACCACCCCAACATTGATCAATAACTTTTAAAGGCAAAAGGTTGCCTCCCACACATCTTTAACCCCTTAATGAACACAGGCAATAGAACTATGTACTAATCTGTAGGGTGTTCCCACAAAAGGTCATAAATCTACTGCCTAACTTTAATCTGGGATCTCTACCTTTACTAGCTCTTCCAATGTTATTAATGCCCACCAGTGGCATTTTTCTTTTTGGGGGGGGCGGCAAACAGCCCCCCCCCAGGGAGGGCAGTTGGGACATCAAAGCCGTGCACTTACCCCATCTAGCAAGCGGGCGGGCGGCCAGCGGTGTACGGCAAGCAGCTTTCTTTCTCCTCTGTTGTGTGTATATCACGGGAGCTTCCGCCATGCATCCCCCTCCTCTTCCTCCTCGGCATCCAATAGGATCACCTGACCTTTCAGCCAATCAGGAAATGGGTAACAGACCCGCGCTTCCTGATTGGTGGAGAGGTGATTTAGTGTTAGAAAAGCGAATATGCATTTGCTTTTCTAACACACGTGAGTGGGCTCTGAGCCCACTCTATTTTGAAGCCTATAAGAGCCTCTGGCTCTTATCAGGTGCTTCAAAAAAACACCCCCGCTCATGTAATTTATGCGCCAGGTGTCCTGAAAGGGGCCGGACGCATAAATAGGGGGTGGCCGCAGCAGCTGTGGATTGATTCATCCTACGCATGAATCTAAGATAAGATAAGATAAGATAAACCTTTATTCGTCCTACAGTGGGGAAATTTCCTTGTTAAAGCAGCATGAAAAAATAAAAACTAAATGCTAAATGCAAATATATAGACATACTATAGTATACAAGTATATACACAACACAATGTATAAATACAAATGAGGAAAAAGTACATATTGCAGGTAGTATTGCACACAGGTGGCATTGCACGTATTGCAAGTGAATATTGCACACAGGTAGTATTTTACACAATAAAACAGTAATAACAATGTGTATTATGGTTAATGGTTCACTGGGAGCAGCTTTGATTGTAAAGTCAAAAGCAGCAGGGAGAAAAGACCTTCTATAACGCTCCTTCAGACACTTAGGATGTAACAGTCGGTCACTGAAGGAGCTGCTCAATGAGGTAACGGTTTCATACAGGGGGTGAGAGGCGTTCTGCAGCTATGATGATAGTTTTGCTACCATCCTCCTTTCTCCCACCTCCTGTACAGTGTCCAGGGGAATCCCCAGGACTGAGCTGGCCTTCCTGATCAGCTTGTCCAGTCTCTTCCTGTCTGCAGTAGAGATGCTGCTGCCCCAGCAGACCACACCATAGAATATGGCTGAGGCCACCACAGAGTCAAAAAAGGTCTTCAGTAGCTCTCCCTGCACTCCAAAAGACCTTAGTCTCCTCAGCAGAAAGAGTCTGTTCTGCCCTTTCTTATAAATTGCCTCAGTGTTGTCTGTCCAGTCCAGTTTGTTGTTTAGGTGAACACCCAGGTATTTGTAAGAGTCCACTCTCACAATGTCCTTTGCCTGAATGTTTACCAATGGAAATGATGAAGTGTTTTTGTGTCTACGGAAATCCACCACCAGTTCTTTGGTTTTCCCCGTGTTTATCTGGAGGCAGCTCCGTTGGCACCAGTCCACAAAGTTCTGTATAAGTCCTCTGTACTCTCTGTCATCATCATTCGTGATCAGACCGACGATGGCAGAGTCATCAGAGAACTTCTGTAGGTAACACGTTGCTGAGCTAAACACGAAGTCTGCAGTGTAGATGGTGAAGAGAAACGGGGCAAGAACCGTTCCCTGCGGGGCTCCAGTGTTGCAGACAATCATGTCAGACTCACAGTCATGAGTCCTCACATACTGTGGTCGGTCTGTGAGGTAGTCCAGTATCCAGGCAGACAGATGATGGTTCACTCCCATGTACACCATCTTATCCCTCAGGAGCGCAGGTTGGATGGTGTTAAAAGCACTAGAGAAGTCAAAAAACATGACTCTCACAGTGCTCCCAGCCTTTTCTAGGTGTGAAGTAGCCCGATTTAGGGCATATAGGGGGTGGCGAGGATAGAGGGGGCGGCGCCTGTGCCCCCTTAATGGACGGGCCACCCCTGATGCCCACTTCCAGGAAAGAGTGCTGGGAGCCGAAAAGACAGAGCACTCTGAATGAGTGGAGTGATCCTGAGACAAAGTGATGTAATAAATACTGTACACTACTTTGTCTTTATCTCTGCCCCTCTTTGCTGTTTCTCTAACAGATGGTGGGTTAATCTGTAATTCTCAGTATACATTACTTAGTATATTTTCTCACTGAGTGAAACACTGTACATGTAAAACAACTCTGTCTCCTGTTTATTTGTAGCTGTAGCTTTACAAATGTTTGGTAGGGTGAGGGCTAACATTTCAACTTCATGTTTATTGTCTTTATGGCGAATTTACACTGTAGCTGAAAATCAAAGAACAAACACAGATCCAGGTGAAACATATAGATCCCCTTTCTGAATCACCGGGTGCCGGCCCAGTCCATGACCTGGGAATAGCAGAGGATATGGAAGAAGGGTTAACCACACTCCAAACTTCAGAAAAAAATAGCTTTATTGTAGTGGCGGCTGGTGGGTTTTTAATTTTGAGGGGCTGCACTGCCTGCACCCCCTTCATCCCCTCGGCGGCGATGGCATTGACAGCACCCCCCTTCCACCCCCCCCCCCCACAGCCCTTTCACTTACCCGATCAAGGTGCGGGGAGTGGCGGGCCATAGGTGGGGGGAGCGGCATGGAGTTGCAAAGAGCAGCGGCCATAAGGGCAGGGAGCAGTGGCCATGGGTGCGGGGAGCGGCCCGGAGGTGCGGGGAGTGGCAGCCATAGGTGCGGGGAGCGGGCCGGAGATGCGGCTCTGGTGTCCGCTCCTCCATCTCCTAAAGCGTACTGTTCCTCTTCTGCCTAAGTTATAGACATCCAAAAGGATTGCCTGACGCTTAGGCCAATTGGGAAACAGGTCTCACACCTGCCTCCTGATTGGCGGGGAGGAACTTTAGTGTGAAAATAGCGAAAATGAATTTGCTATAGTCACACAACAGGGTGGGATCAGGACGCAGTGCTCTGCGACCCGAGCCCACCCTTTTTTGAAGCCTATTAGAGCCTCTGGCTCTAATCACATGCGTCAAAAATTTACCCCCCCCATTGTAATCCATGCACCCAGCGCCCTGATATGTAGATCAGGGGGCCGGACGCATGGATGAGGGGGCGGCGTCCGTGCACCCTCTATGGACAGACCGCTACTCCTTTATTGTATAAAAACCACAGAAAAGGACATCACAGACCCACGATACAAGACAGCAGCATGGTTAATGCATTTCACGGAAAAAATTCTTAATCATAACCCAGAATGCACCTGTAGAGTTAAACCTTAACCTGTACAGAACCGCGCTATAGCCGAAAGACGGCTACAGCGCGGCTTTGAAAATCCGGGAGGACGTCCATGGACGTCCTCCCTCGTGCGCGCCCCCGCGCGCACTCGCGGCCGCCGCACGCTGCGTGGGCGTGTCCGCGGGTCGGGCGGACTCAATGTCCGCCCGAGACCCGCCGATCACCTGTAGCAGCCTCAGAACGGGGAACCGCCGGTGTAAACACAGCGGTTCTCCGTTCTGTGAATGGGACATAGCAGATCTACTGATCCCTGTCACTGGGGTCAGTTAGATCTGTTATGTCCCGACCAGCCCCACCCCCCCACAGTTAGAACACACCCAGGGAACATTTGTTAACCCCTTCACTGCCCCCTGCTGGTTAACCCCTTCACTGCCAATGACACTTACACAGTAATCAGTGGACATTTAAATTTCTGATCGCTGTATAAATGTCATTGGTCCCAAAAAAGTGTCAAAAACATACGACATGTCCGCCCCGATATCACAGTACCAATAAAAATCGCAGATCGCCGCCATTACCAGTAAAAAAAAAAAAATAAATAAAAACGCCATAAATCAATGTCCATAGTTTGTAGGCGCTATAACTTTTGCGCAACCCAATCAATAAACGCAGATTGCGATTTTTTTTACCAAAAATATGTAGAAGAATATATGTCGGCCAAAACTGATGAATAAATTTGTTTTTTTATTTTTTATTTTTGGATAATTATTATAGCAAAAAGTAAAAAATATTGTTTTTTTTTTCAAAATTGTCGCTCTTTTTTTGTTTATAGCGGCGATCAGAAATGACGCAGAGGGGATCAAATACCACCAAAAGAAAGCTCTATTTGTGGGAAAAAAAGGACGCAAATTTTGTTTGGGTACAACGTCGCACGTCTGCGCAATTGTCATTCAAGGAGCGACAGCGCTGAAAACTGAAAATTGGTTCGGGCAGGAGGGGGGTTTAAGTGCTCAGTAAGGAAGTGGTTAAATACAAAAAGGTACAGCTGAAAGTAATAGGTGCCCAAATTGTCTGCTAAGAAGACGTTCATTGTGAAGAAACAAATGAACAACATAAAAACAATTAACCAAATCATAAATGAAATATAATGCAAACAAAAAAACATATATATATATATATACATACATACACAGTATCTCACAAAGTACACCCCTCACATTTTTGTAAATATTTTATTATAACTTTTCATGTGACAACCGTTGAGAAATGACACTTTGCTACAATGTAAAGTAGTGAGTGTACAGCTTGTATAACAGTTTAAATTTGCTGTCCCCTTAAAATAACTCAACACACAGCCATTAATGTCTAAACTGCTTGCAACAAAAGTGAGTACACCCCTAAGTGAAAATGTCCAAATTGGGCCCAAAGTGTCAATATTTTGTGTGGCCACCATTATTTTCCAGCACTGCCTTAACCCTCTTGGGCATGGAGTTCACCAGAGCTTCACAGGTTGCCACTGGAGTCCTCTTCCACTCCTCCATGACGACATCACAGAGCTGGTGGATGTTAGAGATCTTGCGCACCTCCACCTTCCATTTGAGAATGCCCCATAGATGCTCAATAGGGTTTAGGTCTGGAGACATGCTTGGCCAGTCCATCACTTTTACAGCTTCTTTAGCAAGGCAGTGGTCATTTTGGAGGTGTTTGGGGTCGTTATCATGTTGGAATACTGCCCTGCAGCCCAGTCTCCGAAGGAGGGGGATCATGCTCTGCTTCAGTATATCACAGTATATGTTGGCATTCATGGTTCCCTCAATGAACTGTAGCTCCCCAGTGCTGGCAGCACTCATGGAGCCCCAAGACACACTTGTCTTTGTACTACTCACCAGGTTGCCGCCACACACGCTTGACACCATCTTAACCAAATACGTTTATCTTGGTCTCATCAGACCACAGGACATGGTTCCAGTAATCCATGTCCTTAGTCTGCTTGTCTTCAGCAAACTATTTGCGGGCTTTCTTGTGCTCTTTAGTAGAGGCTTCCTTCTGGGACAACAACTATGCAGACAATTTGATGCAGTGTGCGGCATATGGTCTGAGCACTGACAGGCTGACCCCCACCCCTTCAACCTCTGCAGCAATGCTGGCAGCACTCATACATCTATTTCACAAAGACAACCTCTGGATATGACGCTGAGCACATGCACTCCACTTCTTTGGTCGACAATGGCAAGGCCTGTTTTGAGTGGAACCTGTCCTGTTAAACTGCTGTATGGTCTTGGCTACTGTACTGAAGCTCAGGTTAATGGTCTTGGCAATCTTATAGCCTAGGCCATCTTTATATAGAGCAACAACTCTTTTTTTCAGATCCTCAGAAATTTCTTTGCCAAGAGGTGCCATGTTGAACTTCCAGTGACCAGAATGAGAGAGTGAGAGTAATAACACCAAATTTAACACACCTGCTCCCCATTCACACCTGAGACCTTGTAACACTAACGAGTCACATAACACCGGGGAGGGAAAATGCCTAATTGGGCCCAATTTGGACATTTTCACTTAGGGGTGTACTCGCTTTTGTTACCAGCGGTTTAGACATTAATGGCTGTGTGTTGAGTTATTTTGAGGGGACAGCAAATTTACACTGTTATACAAGCTGTACACTCACTACTTTACATCGTAGCAAAGTGTCATTTCTTCAGCATTGTCACATGACAAGATATAATAAAATATTTACAAAAATGTAAGGGGTGTACTCAATTTTGTGAGATACTGTATATATATATATATATATATGTATATATATATATATATATATATATATATATATATATATATATATATAGTGACGTTATGCTGAGGCTGTTGGTAGGACCAAGGAAGGAGGAGGCCCTCTTCCCTTTCCTGTAATGGCTGGGGAGCCGGAGGAGCTGGAGGGAAGGCCTCAGCTTGAGGTTGCAGAACAAGAGGACATCTCTGACTCTAATAATGTGATTGGACAGAATGTGACACCTGACTTAGAAGTCAGGAGGGAGGATTTTTGTACAGAGCAATTACGAGATGTCACCCTCATTAGAGCCAGAGAGCACTTTAAGATGGTGGATGGGGAACCTGTGGATCCTAATTGGGGGGTGTCTTTCCCCAAATGGCTCTTAAAAAACAATTTGCTGTATCAGGTGGTAAAACACAGTGAGGAGGAGGTAGAACAGCTGGTGGTTCCCAAACCCTACCGCAGGATGGTGCTAGACTTGGCCGATGGTCATATAATGGGGGGAATCTGGGTATGGAGAAGACCAGGGAGAGAATAACCCAGAGATTCTTCTGACCCAGGCTGTATGCAGATGTCAGAGAATACTTTGATTTATGCCCCAAGTGTCAAATGTCTGCACCGTCACCTCATTTTCGCAGTTCGCTTGTTCCTCTACCCATAACTGAAGTGCCTTTTGAGAGAATTGGCATGGATCTGGTGGGGCCAGTAGTAAAGTCTGCCTGGAGCCTCAGCACATTCTGGTAATACTGGGCAACGCAACACGTTATCCTGAAGCCATATCCTTGTGGAATACCTCCGCTATGACTATCACCAAGGAATTGGTCCGCGTATTTAGTCGGATGGGGATCCCAAAAGAGTTCTTAATGGACCAGGGCACCCCATTCATGTCCAGGGTTACTAAGTAACTGTGCAAGTTTTACAAAATCTCCCATCTCCGTACCTCTGTCTACCACCCCCAAATGGATGGACTTGAGGAGAGATTTAATAAAACCCTCAAAAGTATGTTGAAAAAGGTGGTCGACAAAGACGGGAGAAATTCTGATTTTTTGCTACCATTTCTCATGTTTGCCATACGAGAGGTTCTGCAGGCATCTACGGGTTATTCCCCGTTAGAACACTTGTATGGTAGACATCCCAGGGGACTATTAGATGTCACAAAAGAGACATGGGAAGGAGAAGCCACTCCATAAAGAAGCATCATAGAGCCTACCTCCTTGATGCAAGATCGAATTGCAGCCGTCCTGCCCCGAGGACATATGGAGCGAGCCCAGGAAGCACAGAGGAGTTATAATCGGGGTGCCAAGGCCCGGACTTTCAACCCCAGGGACAGAGTACTGGTACTAGTCCCCACTGTTGAAAGTAAATTCCTCGCAAAGTGGCAGGGCCCCTATGAGCTTTTGGAAAGAGTAGGAGAGGTAAACTACAAATTTTACCAGCCAGGGAAAAGGAAACCGGAGCAAATTTATCATGTGAATCTCTTAAAATCGTGGCAGGACAGAGAGACTTTATTGGCCATGTCCCCACCCCAAAAGGACAAGGTACCAGTGACACTGGACGTCCCCATAACAGAATTCTTGCCCGTGGCGCAACAACATGATGTTAGAGAGTTTGTGAATAAAAATAGAGACTTTTTCTCCCCTTTACCCGGACTGACCTCAGTGATCCAGCATTACATAGTGACGGAACCAGGTGTTCGCATAAATGTGAAGCCTTATAGAATACCGGAGGCTAGACGTGAGGTAGTGGCACAGGAAATCAAGAACATGTTAGAGTTGGACGTGATAGAGGAATCCCACAGAGACTGGTCGAGCCCGATCGTGCTGGTCTTGAAGCCCGATGGCACTATCAGGTTCTGTAATGACTTTAGAAAGCTGAATAGCGTGTCCAAGTTTGATGCATACCCGATACTTCAGGTCGACAAACTTTTGGACAGGTTGGGAGATGCCTGTACATAACAACCCTAGACCTAACTAAGGGCTATTGGCAGATACCTCTAATGAAGTCAGCAAAGGAGAAGACTGCCTTTTTTACTTCAGAGGGGTAGTTCCAGTATAAGAGCATGCTGTTTGGTCTGCATGGTGCTCCTGCATCATTCCAGAAAATTGACAAGACATTACGACCACATCGCCCCTATACAGCTACTTACCTGGATAATGTTGTCATCCACAGCCCCAATTGGGAATCGCATTTGCCTCAGGTAAAAGCAGTAATGGAATTCCTCCGGAAAGCAGGGCTCACGGCCAACCCTAACAAATGTGCCATAGGTTTGGAGGAGGCCAAATACCTTGGCCACATTACTGGTTGGGGTCTGGTTAAGCCACAGACCAACAAACTTGAGGCAATCCAAAAATGACCCCAACCGCTAACTAAAAAGCAAGTGCGTTCATTTGTGGGGATCACGGGGTACTACAAGGCGTTTCATACCCGACTTTGCCACCATTGCCGTCCCTCTAACAGACCTGATGAAGGGCAGAGGGTCGGTCATGGTGAAGTGGAATCTGGGGGTGGAAAAGGCTTTTCAGAAGCTGAAGCAAGCCCTTTGTGTACAACCGGTGCTCGTCACCCCGGGCTTCTCAAAGGAATTTGTCGTGCAGACAGACGCCTCTCATGTGGGACTAGGGGTCGTACTGTCCCAGATCAGAGACAGTGAGGAGCACCCGGTTGTATACCTGAGCAGAAAGCTGAACAAGCATGAGAAAAATTATGCCATTGTTGAAAAAGAGTGCTTAGCCATCAAGTGAGCCTTAGAGGCCCTGAGGTACCATCTGTTGGAAAGACGATTTAGGCTAGTCACCGAACATGCCCCACTGAAGTGGATGTGTGACAACAGGGAAATGAACAGTCGGGTGACGAGTTGGTTCATGGCGCTACAGTCGTTCAGCTTCACAGTGGAGCGGGCGGGAAAGCTTCAAAATAATGCAGATGCCCTTTCCCGAGTCCACTGTTTGGTTGGGACAATTGCTCAACCCCAGGGGCTTGAACAGAGGGGGGGGGATATGTGATGTTATGCGAGGCGCAGTAGTGGACTTAGGTGGAGTCCGGTCCATGTGTTACCAGCCACCTTGGCAGGCTTGGTTCCGGACCAGATTTTGTGATCCTCTTGAGTCCACTGTCAGGTGGCGTTTAAATGACCAGGAAGAGAGCAAGGGTTTGCTATATCCTGGGACTTTGAGAGCGTTCAGCCTGAGAGAGCTGACACACAGAGCTTTGTGCTGTGGACTAAAAGAAATGTTTGCACTACCTGTGTTTTGTGGGTGTCTGTAACAAGCCTGGCACCACTTAGAGAGTTATGCTGAAATGTTCAGTTATAGCCTGGATGGCAAGGATTTACTTTATGTTTTATTTATTTTGAAATGCAACCTTTTCCCCAATAAACCTGGCTGCAAGCCAGATTTTAAGAAAACTGCTATTTCAACTGCCTTTTTCCCAGGAAAGGTGATCCCCACAAGAGCTAATCCCTCACAATATATATATATTATACACATACATACAGTTAGGTCCATATATATTTGGACACAGGCACAATTGTAGTTATTTCAGGTATTTACCAAAACGTTCAAGCTACAGTTGGGCTATATGGGTTGAAAGTGCACACTCTCGGGTTTAATTTGAGGGTATGTAAATCCAAATCGGAGGAAGGGTTTAGGAATTAAAGCTCTTAAAGCGGAGTTCCACCCACATTTTTCACTCCTCACCATGCAGCACTAAAGTGCATTCTTAAAATAAATAGGCAATTTATTATATTTTTTTCTGTTCACTTACCTGATGTCTATATCTAATTTCACTTCCTCCTTTAGGGGCTGTGGCGCCGTACGTAATTTATGGCTTTGCATTGGCTCCTGGGAGATCTTGGTCAGCACTTCTCCTGTAACAATTAACATTGGCGTCTATGGAAAACCTTGGTCAGCTTGACATGGCGTGGCTTCAGTAACATTTAACATTGGCATCTATGAAAAAATCTTGGTCAGCTTGACATGGCACTGCTCTAGTGCCATGTCGAGCTGACCAAGAATTTCCATAGAAGCCAATGTTAAATGTTACTGGAGACGGGCTATGTCAAGCTGACCAAGATTGCCCCACACTGCATATGTGTGAGATTGGCAGGTGCATGCTGGGTAGCCAGCATGCACGGAATCCAGGAAGAACGACACTGTGGCTTCAGATGCCCACACTGGAGATGGCTGCGCCGTGCAAGAACTTCACAAAGTAAGAAAACAATGCTGCATAAATAAAAAACCGGGCACATTTTACAGCATACCTTACATTACATTGCACGAGGCATGAGTATTCTAGGGGTATTTTTATTGTAAAAGTCATATTTCGGCCGGAACTCAACTTTAAGAATAGCCATCCCCCTTTTTTCAAGGGGCAAAAAGTAATTGGACAATTGAATCAAAAGCTGTTTCATGGCCAGGTGTGGGCTACTCCTTCGTTATTTCTTCATCAATTAAGCAGGAAAAAGGTCTGGAGTTGATTCTAAGTGTGGCATTTGCATTTAGAATCTTTTGCTGTGAACCTACATCATGCATTCAAAGGAGCTGTCCATGCAAGTGAAACAGGCCATTGTAAGGCTTCAAAAACTAAACAAATCCATCAAAGAGATAGCAGCAACATTAGGAGTGGCCAAATCAACAGTTTGGTACATTCTGAGGAAAAAAGAATGCACCAGTGAGCTCAGCAACATAAAAAGGCCTGGATGTCCACAGAAGACAACAGTGGTGGACGATCGCAGGATCCTCTCTATGGTAAAGAAAAATTCATTCACAACATCCAGACAAGTGAAGGACACTCTCCAGCATCTCATTATGCTACTCTATGCCTCATGACTGGCTGAGCCAGAAAGAAAGGGGCAGAGGAGGGTGCTAAAGAATGAAATGCAGCCAGTCATTGTTTATGTGTGACGAGAGCACTGGATTACATTTAACACTTTGCTGTGAATGCCTAAACTAAACAAAGCCTGCCTCATCATTTAAAAGTGCACATTTCAATTAACAGTGAATTGCTGTCAAATACACACATAATATAAAGTGCCTTGAAAAAGTATTGATACCCCTTGAAATTTTCCACATTTTGTCATGTTACAACCAAAAACGTAAATGTATTTTATTGGGATTTTATGTGATAGACCAACACAAAGTGGCAAAGTTTCAAGGCGCTGTATATACACCATATCTATAGCTATCTATAACCATCAGGAGGGACAAGCAGGATAGGTCTGTGCTGAGAAATGGATGCTGCAACACTTCTGGCCTGTAGAAATTACTGGTTTGAGGAAACATCAACCCTTTGAGTGTCTCAGCACTGTGCAATGAGCAGAGCAGTGCTGTGGCGAACATTGGCTCAGTTTTAGAAGCCGCAGATGATAGAGTTTACAATTTAATGTCCATATCACGGTAATACGCATGCACAGAAAAAATGTAGAACCATTTTTGTATGAAAGTTAATTACTGCGCAAGATTGTTATGAGCTGTGAAAGCACTCAGAGGAAACCCATACAAATACAGGGAGAACATATTAACTCCATACAGAGAGTCCTTACTGAGAATCAAATCCATTGCACACAATTGTATACTTTAACTGAAGGGTCCACTTTTTAGAGTAAATGTTCATTAGAAGTGCTTTTATCTAAGAATGTTCTGAGATGTTAATAGCACAAGAGAGCATGACATCGTTGATGAGACGGCTTAACCATTTGCCAAACGCTCACTGTACAGTGCGGGCTGGCTGCGCAGAATCACGTATATATACATGATCAATTGTTTCAAGGTAGGGGGCGCGTGCGTGCTTGCCTGCTGAACCGGCTGTGCTGTCACTGGCTCCAGCACATGCCAATCAGCAATTCCCAGCCAATGATTCATGGCCGGGGCCCGCTGACTGGCAGAGCGGATGACAGAAGAGAGATCTGTCTTGGTAAACAAAGCAAAGTAGGGAATAAAAAACATCACATCCCTTAGTAAAAGCACCATACATTAAACACTTTATTAGGCACACAGATAACCCTTTGATTGCCCCAGATGTTAACCCCTTCCTACCCAGTGTCATTAGTAAAGTGACAGTGCATGTTATCAGCACTGATCACTGTATTAGTGGATATGTCAGTGGCAGTTAGTCAGTTCCCTCTCAGTGTCAGATAAGCAAGGCATACACAATGCAAATCTCCACGGGTTGCAGGAAAGAAATTTGCTTGATTACCCCCATCAACACAGACAGTGTTGACCAGGGAATCCCTCCTGCCTGAGTCATTGTATTTTCCCCATGGGGGAAGTCATTCCTGCTGAACTGGCTGAGATTCAAACTGTCTATGGCCGGCCTTAGTGTGAGACTGCCCACCACACTATCACATTCTCACTATAAGTTGCTGATTGCCGCCATTACTAGTATAAAATAAATAAAAATTCCTGTATATACACCGTCTTTTGTAGATGCTATAACTTTCACACAAACCAATTAATATACACTTGTTGAGATTTTTTTTTAAAAAAAAGACATGTAGCAGAATACATTTTGGCATACATCTATGAAGAAATTTTCAACATTTTTGGTCTTTTTCCGTTTATAGCACAAAAAGTAAAAAACTCAGTGGTGATCAAATACCAACAAAAGAAATCTCTATTTGTGTGAAAAAAGTGATATAAATGTCATTGTCTCCCTCTGCCCCTTTTGTGGGGAGTTATTCACTTACTATACGGTATTATTATCCTTTTTTTGTTTTTTTACCTTTTTAGATGATCTCTTGCATTTACTCCTGATGAAGTGGACAGGGATCCATGAAAAGCGTAGAGCTTTTAGGATGTCAAGAATCTTCTTGGTCACCATATGCTATGCTATCATGCATTTACTCCTTTTTTGTCCCATCTTATTTATTATGGATCAGCTTTTTATTCATTGTAATATGGAATAAGTAATCATGCAATAAATATACAATTATGTCTACTATTGTGATTTGTTTTATGTAAAGTCCCATGACCAATGTATCTTTTATTATATTGTATTTAGGAAAGGTGGCATCTCGCTCATGGTGCATCAGATCATTACTATTTATCGTATATAAATTTAATTTGCGTATCATGTGCATGAACACGCAATTGTCAGTTAATGTAGCACGGTGCCGAATAGCAAAAAAATGACCCGGTCATAAAGGGGGTAAATCCTCTGGAGGTCAAGTGGTTAAAGTACATCTAAACCCTAAATGGATGACATTTATTTTGCTAAAGCACAATTGTCTTTTTTTATCTTTTAGAAAATACTGTTTTCACCTTTTTTATTTTTCATCCTGTTTTGAATCTCAGTGCTGCTTATCTAGTACAGTCTCTTCCTCTCTAAATGCACTTGTCTCAGCAGCGGCTTCACGTCATTCCTCTGAATGGGCTTACTGATAGTCACAACGGCAAAGCATGCCTGTGCAATGAGTGTCGTCATGGACACCAATCTCCGCTGGAAGTGCATGTGACAAGGTGACAATGTGGCAAAGCAACCGGGAGACTGGAACAGAGCATTGTCAACCCATAATAGAAAATGCTTAGACAAGACCCTTCATACAAAGTCATCGGGAATTATTATAAAGTGTATGTAAAGCCAAAACGTTTTTTTTTTTTTGTAATGGATAGTGTGGTGATGGCTTATGCCGGCCATACATGGATCAACATTTGGCCAGTTTAGCAGGAACCAGACAAATTTCATTCCATGTATGGCTGTTCCTATTCATGAGACGTCAGTCTATCAATCAACTTTTAATGAACGGACTTGTTGGAAAAATTTCTACTTGATCAGCGCATGCAGCTCATGGGCTGAAGAGATCATCAGTGTATTCTGATAGAGGGGGGTTCCCACTGTCAGAATACAATGACAAGGCGGGGAAGATTTCCACTTCCACCTCGATGAGGAAACTGCACTTTGCAAAGGCAGTTGCTCCAGAGCTTAGTAAATGAAGTGAAGCTTCACTTTAGAAAAAAATACCCAAACACATGCATGGAAAACAAAAGAACAGCACTTTTTCTTATCAATTATATTCATCAATTTAAAGGAGTTGTAAAGTCTCCAGGTTTTTCACTTTAATGCATTCTATATATGGATAGTAAAATTTACGTCATTTGTTGCCGTTGCACAATTTTAAAGCATAACATGTCTGGCATCTGTTTACTTGTCTTAACATCATATTTTTTGTTTTACAAAAAATGGGTTATGTATTGTGTTTTTTTGCATTAAAATTCAAAAAAGTGTATTTTTTTTCAAAAATTGCATTTGAAAAACCACTGTGCAAATACCGTGTGACATAAAAAAAAATTGCAAAACCCACCAATTTATTCTCTAGGGTCCCTGTTTGAAAAAAAAATAGTGTTTGGGAGTTTTAAGTCATTTTTTAGAAAAAAAAAAAAATGATTGCTACATGTAAACAAAATCTGTCACCAATAGAAAATGTGGGGTTGCTAGCATTTTATGCCATGTTGGGTATCTATTTATTTGATGGACCATTCATCTTTTAAATTTTACCAAAATAATATAATAATATGTTGCATTTGTGTGCAGTAAAAATTAATCTTAATGGATTTTTTACAGAAATTATGCACTTTATAACCCAGTGTACTATTTATCATGTGACATAAAAAATTGCAACTACCACCATTTTATTCTCCACAGTCTCTGCTTTCAGAAAATATACAATGTTTTGGGGTCTGACTAAATCTTCGGACCTGCAATTTACATGTGCGCAAGAGACACAAAAACAAAAAGGGTTAATAAAAGCTGTAGATTTAAAAATTTTGAAAATAACTTTTGAAATTACATTAACATGCTGACGATATATGAGATTTTAGTGATTACATCTACTCTAAGGCAACAGACTTTCTATACTTAAGGGCTCCCATGATGTAAATCCAGGCCTGCATAAAACAGAAGTGGCTAGCGCAGATTGCCCACCTCTACTACTGTTAAACTGAGACTGAATTGCTGAGAGCAAGACAGTAACCCATCTAGCACCCATACTGCAACAATACCGCATATGTACTGTGTCAATACCATGAAAACATCACACTCATAATGTGTCCATATTGCACATACGCAGACTTAACCTATACTGTATGCTGGACCATTGGGACTACTGTAAAGTGCACCAATATTACTAAAGGGCCCCATCTATAGCTGTCAGAAGCACATCAATAAGGACTGCTCCCATATTAAACTATTCCACCAGTCCCCCATCCCTTTTTTTCATCCACCTAATGGGTACCTACTCACAATACGCTTAGGCCTAGCACAGTCAGCCTGATTGGGATTCACAGACACTATTTTCCTATCAGATGTGCTCACTTTGTGATTGACACAGTAGGTGGATCCTTAGCAAATAGACATTGCTGTTGGCTATATAATCTGCCCACTGCCTGCTGTCAATTACAAAGCAAGAGCGGACCTGATGGGGAACTAGTCTCATCTTCCCCATCAGGCTCCGCCCACTGCCATGTCACTGATTGCTAAGAGGTTGTCAGCTGCAAAGCCCATAGGGTCCTTAACAAACAGTGACAGGGAGGCGGTAGCGGTGGCAAATATGCTGCTCTGCTACACTGTGTACAGGGATAGGCACACTGCCCGTCTCTGTACTCAAACTTAGAGTTAGCCTTAATTACCTCCAGTTTCATTATGTATGAACTGGAGATTATTATTCTTTAATTTAGTGCATTAATAGCGCCACTTTGTAAAAGTGTCGCAATTAAAAACTACCTGAATCTGCTGCACGTGTCAGTAAAGTTACTGAAACAGAGGGTAGGGATTTCTAATCTGGAGCAATCCATTTTAAAGGACCTTAGCACCAGAAAGTACACATGCATCACTGTCACATTTGTCGTTGCCAAACGTAACCCATTTAAGTGAATGGGGTCATGCTGCAGCCACGAACAAAGCCCTTTCGTTGTAGTTGTGGCATGGTATTTACATATAAAATGCCCATTCTTCTGTCCAAAAAACAGGCACTCATGAGGCGGCAGTATTACCTCCTGAATACTGCAAAAGCAAAGGAACAGAGGGTGCACCAACCTAGCGCATTACCTTTGTGGTAGCTTTATTTATTTGAGAAGACAGATGTATACTCATAAACAACATCAGAAATAAGGCACATCAAAGTCCAAAGTGTACTGTAAGTGACCTGGTCATCTAGACAAGTCCCAAGCGTGAGAAGACCATTCAAAAGGCTGATGGTTTCGAAGGGGGAATCCCCTTTTCCTCAGAGCCAACTTTGGATGGTGCATAAGTGGTCTTTAAATAGCACATTAATCACATCACATGATGCCCCAAATGGGCCCCTTCCATCCATGGGTAAGTATAACAGCATGGATGACATGAAACCCTAATCTTGTTCGATCAATATGCACATAAATGTCACGTTATAAAACACATATAGTATCATTAAAATCAAAAATTCAATGGCGGCTATTAGCAGTAGTGGCATTCAATCTAATAGTAATAGAAACATATGAATTCTGTTCTGTACATACCAAATGGTATTCGCACAAGTATTGTAAATTAGAGTACTACAAAAGAGGCCATCACAATAGAGCAAGACATGATAAACCCCCATTGTAGGGAAAATATTATTATTATACAGTATTTATTTTGCGCAAACAGTTTGCGCAGCATTTTACAAAATTAAGGCAGACATTACAGTTACAATACAATTTGGTACAAGAGGAACCAGAGGGCCCTGCTCGTTAGGGCTTACAATCTAAGAGGGATAATATGAGTGAAATTGGGGTTAGTGGCTGCAATGCAAATTAAATTCAAGATGGACGACATTCCTGTGGAACGCATGCTAACCAAAAAAATAGAATTGTGGTCTGAGCGTGCATTCCAGCTGCTCCTTCCAGCTGTCTACATGCTTCACTACCAGTACTGGGAGGTGTGTGTGTCACATGCTTTATCGCGGAGAAAAGGCAGAAGTGGGTCCCACTCTGCTAGAGAGGCCAGAAGTGTGGCTCTCCAGCCAATGCCCTCAATAGTCAGCGGGCATCGCTGGAGATGCCGCAGGGTAAACATCACGTCCGGTGTCACGCGCCAAAAACAGAAACCCTTGGGAGTGACCCCTGCCAAAAGGGGACACCAGACCTCCATTGCCAAAAGGTGGCCTTCGACCCAAAAATAAATTTAAAAAAAACAAATAAATGGTAACAAGTTGGATAAATGGTAGGCGATCCAAAAAGTCTAAAAAACAAAAAACGCTATGTGCAAAAAAGATGTACCGCCCTTGCAGTCGTAATACAATACCCCACTTGGTTGTATAAATGATAAAACATGTAATAACTCACGTGAACAACAAAAATTCAATAAAACTACAACTGAGGTTAAAAAACCAATAATTGCTTACATGCAAGCTAGTTCAGCTAAATACAATTAACCAAAACATAGAAAATGGACTACCGAATTCATACATGTGTGAAAAATACCTGGCAGCCACTGCTCTACTGCCCTCTGAAAAGTAATTTGCTGTGGAAAGATTTGGAAAATAAGGTGCACTCTCCTGTGATCCAGCAACACTATCTGAGTCATACAACTGCCTAGGATAGGGAGGGCAACAATCACTTCCACTGTGCAGACCCCTTGCCACTGTGCAGTTTCCATCATAAAGCTGGTCATACACTGAGCGAAATCTCCCCCACTCCTAATGAACTGGACACATTTTCGATCAATGGGTAGCCCTGTCCATATCACTCCACCTGACATTCTTCGACTGAAAAACTGAAAGAACAGGGACTGAACAGTGCCTGCATACAACCAGCGAAAGTTAAAGAATTCCAGGCGTACCTAGCTGATGCCCCCGAAAGCTGAAAAACACTAAAGTACACACTGCTATACCAGTGATGCCTACTTGCTTGCAGGCCCTGTGCTCCGTGATTGGCCTGTTTATTGTGAACACAGGAGGTCAGCCGCACAGCACTGGCACCATTCAGAGAATACTCTGAATAAATTCTAAGTGTTAGAGCAAGTACTACTAAAGGACTCATTACTAAGTTGCAGGGCTGCTGTTAAAAATCATGGGGCCCTGTAAAGTCTTCCTGACTGGGCCCCCCATCCTCACCTACACCCCACCCACCCCCTGGGGTGCAGTGAAACAGCGACACTGACTTTACCCACCTACTCTTCGAAAATAAAAAAAAGTCCCACTTCCTGGGCCCCTCTGTTGACCTGATGGGGCCCAGGGAAATGTAATTTAAGCTCTGGAAAACAAGCTGGGGCAGGGGCATGGTCTAGTAAAATTTCTTCATTTAGGAAGAAATGAACAATAAAGTTGCCCTGGGCCCTCCTGTTTAGCTGAGGTGGCTTGGCCCCAGTACAACAGGGCCAGTTGTACTGCCTTATTAGCAGCCCTGCTAGGGTGTATATGCAATTGGTATCTGAAATGTTTTCTGATTTTACTGTTCCATGTAGGCAAAGATGGGAGGCAGATATTGATGTGGTACAAACAAATGGCGACTGCCCTCACCTATAACTGGGCAATGCAGCAAGGAGCACATGGAAGGGCAACACATGCAAAACCAAACCAGAGAAATTCCATACTCAACTTACCGACAAGCCTGCAAACAACTGAATTGTCCTGTCTAACAGTATGCGTTAAAAACAGGGTATTAGTCTACACACATCTGCAAATACATGTGTAAGCTACAGAACCTTGTCAATCACCCCAGTATTTTCTGTAGTCCTAACTCAAAATTTTGAGAGCCTCCATAGTAGAAGCACATGCATTATAATAGATAAGCAGAGGGCAGGTGAGCCTGGAGGCAGCCCATCTCTCCTTAAAGGCACAGGGGTACACTGGACACCCATTCAGAAGATACAAAGCATTTCTGAATGGCCCCCCGTGCTGAGCTGCTGACCTCCTATGTTCACAATGTAGCAGGGCAGCTTCTCAGCATGGGACCTGGAAACCAGTGGAGATCACTGGAGCAGCGGTAAGTACTTTGGTGATTTGAGCAGCGGTATGTACTTTGGTGATTTGAGCAGCGGTATGTACTTTGGTGATTTGAGCAGCGGTATGTACTTTGGTGATTTGAGCAGCGGTACGTACTTTGGTGATTTGAGCAGCGGTATGTACTTTGGTGATTTGAGCAGGGGTATGTACTTTGGTGATTTGAGCAGCAGTATATACTTTGGTGATTTGAGCAGCGGTATGTACTTTGGTGATTTGAGCAGCAGTATATACTTTGGTGATTTGAGCAGCGGTATGTACTTTGGTGATTTGAGCAGGGGTATGTACTTTGGTGATTTGAGCAGCGGTATGTACTTTGGTGATTTGAACAGCAGTAACTACTTTGGTGATTTGAGCAGTGGTATGTACTTTGGTGATTTGAGCAGCGGTATGTACTTTGGTGATTTGAGCAGCGGTACGTACTTTGGTGATTTGAGCAGCGGTATGTACTTTGGTGATTTGAGCAGCGGTATGTACTTTGGTGATTTGAACAGCAGTAACTACTTTGGTGATTTGAGCAGCGGTATGTACTTTGGTGATTTGAGCAGCGGTATGTACTTTGGTAATTTCCAACATCCAGGGATATCATCCATGTATGGTGCATACATTGGCCCAAGCTATGTATAAAACATCCATGCCTGGAATTCCTCTTTAAAATTTCTATCAGAGTTGATTTCAGTCGGTTAGCCTATTGGGGAGATTTCCGCTCACTTGCTGTCCCTGTGACACCCACACAAGAAAAGGAGGGGGTGGTTGTCACCAGTGCAGGAAAGCATGGACAGCAATAAAAGCATTCCCAGTCTATAGATACAAAGCAGGCTGGAATAACACAGCAAAAAAAAAAACCTGAAATGCTGTTCACTTCTTTCCTAAAACATATATACAGCAGCGGCAGAGAAATGGGTTAAATAAATCAGCTCAGGTAAATGAGCATTCAGAACACAAGCCCTTGGGTAACACTGGAAGCATTAGCTGACAGGAGGATATAGTGACTTTTATTTTTAGAGGCAATGCTGAGGATGCTATGGTTGCAAAAAGGAAAGGATTCGCTGTGAAATCAGAAACATGTATGAAACGCTGACTGGAAAACATTTACAAGACTTGATGAAAAAACAAAATTGTAAACCTCAAGGACTGGACGATCCATCAGTCCGTATTACTGATGATATTTACAGACATCTCTATTATATGAAATATGACATGGCACAAGATTTACTGGGATTCAGTAGAAGGGAAAGAGAGAGGCCCATTCCATCCTTCTAGCTAAAGATATCTGGAATTATGACAATATGGGATAGTGGAATGTTGTATTGAACGGAGAAGTTGTTAAAATAAAGAATTATAAGCAATCACTGCAATCATCTACTGTACTATTCTGGCAATGGGAAAGCGCCTAAGGGCCTATTCACGCCATATGTATTGGGCTACATAGACAAGGCAATTTGCCTTATGTCCCATTAGTTCACATCAAAGTGCTGCTTTGGTGTGCACTGAAAAAAATGAGGACAAGCTCTATGTTTACACAGCGCAATGCATTGCAATCAACTACAACACATCACAATGAGTTGAGAAGCATAGAAAAGAACAAAATGCAGTGCAGTGTAAAAACGTATGACGCCACTGCTGCGCTGCACGGGCGTGTATTATATAGGGCATAAAGTGCGCCTGCTGGTATGAATAGGCTATAATAGACAGTCTGGTAGATAACAATTCACTATCAGGTTTGTAGGCAGGTGCAGTCTACTTTCTCCACTGTGGGTGGCGGTCTTCTGCAGTGGCATCACAGCTGGAGAGGAAGTCAAGGGGAACATGGTTCCTCTATGGTTTCCTGGGTCACTGGGGAAGCTATCCAATTGGATGTCGCCACCCCATTTGACTCTAGCAGCCATCTTGGGCCAGGCAGAGCCAATTTAAGGCCCTGGCTCCCAGGCTTGGTGTGCATTTTGCGAGTGGGTAGAGCAGGCAAAGGTACCCTGTCTAGTGGAGATAGAACTAGCAGCAGGGAAAGGTTCCTGACAAGGAGGGAAAGCGTAACTTCTCTAGACATCTTGCCATTCTGCCCCTCCTAACAGACTCTGTCAGTTTGGCTAAAACCTGAAGTTGGACCTGTGTGTGTTCCCGGGTTAGGTTGTCTTCCCACCGGGTTTAATGTGAACTATATTTGCACTATTTCAATAAAAGTTCTTACATCACACTTGGACTGTGTGTGTTATTGCCACAACAAAACGCTGAACCCCACCTACAGGTTTATTTAATAAATGCATGCAGTGGACAATGATGGTAAAATGCAGAACCCATATCAATTAGAAATAGGTGCACAACCCTAAACACAGTAAACTATTTGTTATAACTGTAACCCCAGCACTTTCAGTTTACAAATGTCAATATTGCTGGCTCCAGCTCTCTCAGTGCTGCTTCCTTGAACTTATGGAAGTCACAGGAAAGAATTAAGTGGACAGTGCAGTCTGGAGCCAGTCTGTTAGAATAGAGAAGGGAGAGGAGGGTGGGGGGGCAGGGGAGTGCAAGGGTGGCTAGGATGCTGCAGGAGAAAGGAGCCACCCTGAAACAGGAAACCTGGGGCAGTGGTCATGGCACCATCACAAACAGGAACATAGGTGAGGAGAGAAGCTGCTTGTGAAAAACAAAAAAGTGTACCCACCTAGATTGGTGAGGACAATTAGATGGCCAAATGAAAAGCTATCAGACAGTGTCACTGGGTATAAAAAATAAGCCCTTTATTGTCTAAAATTGTAATGTAGTTAAATTAGTAGCACCTGCCCATTCACCAAATGCAATAGGTCAACTGACCTATGCATCACCACACCATGATACATACAGTATCTCATAAAAGTGAGTACACCCCTCACATTTCTGTAAATATTTTATTCTATCTTTTCATGTGACAACACTGAAGAAATGACACTTTGCTACAATGTAAAGTAGTGAGTGTATAGCTTGTATAACAGTGTAAATTTGCTGTCCCCTCAAAATAACTCAACACACAGCCATTAATGTCTAAACCACTGGCAGCAAAAGTGAGTACACCCCTAAGTAAAAATGTCCAAATTGGGCCAAAACTGTCAATATTTTGTGTGGCCACCATTATTTTCTAGCACTGTCTTAACCCTCTTGTGTATGGAGTTCACCAGAGCTTCACAGGTTGCCACTGGAGTCCTCTTCCCCTCCTCCATGACGACATCACGGAGCTGGTTGATGTTAGAGACCTTGCGCTCCTCCACCTTCTGTTTGAGGATGCCCCACAAATGCTCAATAGGGTTTAGGTCTGGAGAAATGCTTGGCCAGTCCATCGCCTTTACCCTCAGCTTCTTTAGCAAGGCAGTAGTCATCTTGGAGGTGTGTTTGGGGTCGTTATCACGTTGGAATACTGGCCTGAGGCCCAGTCTCCGAAGGGAGGGGATCATACTCTGCTTCAGTAGATCACAGTACATGTTGGCATTCATGGTTCCCTCAATGAACTGTAGCTCCCCAGTGCCGGCAGCACTCATGCAGTCCCAGACCATGGCACTCCCACCACCATGCTTGACTGTAGGCAAGACACACTTGTCTTTGTACTCCTCACCTGGTTGCCGCCACACACACTTGACACCATCTGAATCAAATGCGTTTATTTTGGTATCATCAGACCACAGGACATGGTTTCATTAATCCAAGTTCTTAGTCTGCTTGTCTTCAGCAAACTGTTTGAGGGCTTTCTTGTGCATCATCTTTAGAAGAAAATCCTTCTGGGACAACAGCCATGCAGACCAATTTGATGCAGTGTGCGGCGTATGGCCTGAGCACTGACAGGCTGGCCCTTCAACCTCTGCAGCAATGCTGGCAGCACTCATACCCAAAAGACAACCTCTGGATAAGCCGCTGAGCACGTGCAGTCAACTTCTTTGGTCGACCATGGCGAGACCTCTTCTGAGTGGAACCTGTCCTGTTAAACCACTGTATGGTCCTGGCCACCATGCAGCAGCTCAGTTTCAGGGTCTTGGCAATCTTCTTATAGCCTAAGCCATCTTTATGTTGAGCAACAATTCTTTTTTTCAGATCCTCAGTTCTTTGCCATGAGGTGCCATGTTAAACCTCCAGTGACCAGTATGAGAGAGTAAGAGCGATAACACCAAATTTAACACACCTGCTCCCCATTCACACCTGAGACCTTGTAACACTAATGAGTTACATGACACCGGGGAGGGAAAATGGCTAATTGAGCCCAATTTGGACATTTTCACTTAGGGGTGTACTCACTTTTGTTGCCAGCGGTTTAGACATTAATGGCTGTGTGTTGAGTTATTTTGAGGGGACAGCAAATTTACACTGTTATACAAGCTGTACACTCTCTACTTTACATTGTAGCAAAGTGTCAAGATATAATGAAATATTTACAAACTGTGAGGGGTGTATTCACTTTTGTGAGATACTGTGTGTGTTTTTTAATGTTATTAAAAACTCTACTATATAACCATTTTAATGTTTTGCCTATTTAACTCCATGGTCTGCATTAAAATGATCATAAAGATAAAGCAGTATTTAAAGCAGAACTCCAGGCATTATTATTAATATTGCAATTATTAATAAATGTGTATGTAGCACCCTCTAGTTTGCTAATAGTTTCAGAGTAGGTAAAAGCATATTCTGACTCATGTTTAAACCCCGTGAGTCTGTAATTGGGTCAGGTTTACTAAAGTTCAGGGCTGGATGACTCATAAAGGCAGCTCTCTGGTACCTCTCCCTGGATCTGGAAGTTTGGAGTATGGGTGGAGGCTGGAGGGCTGTCCTGCACGTTTAAGGGAGCTTGTACAATCTCTGGGCAGTGGGCCTGGCAGGGGACTAAGCCAACCCTTAAATATGGATGAGCCATGCTAGCAAGGGAGTTGGGTGGAAGATGTAGATGCAGTGCTGAGTGAGACTGTCATTGGCCCTCCAGGGACCCCTACCTCGGGCTGGGGCTCTGGTGGCTGGCCTGGAAGGATCCTATCACAGGAGAGGTTGGAAGGAGGCTTTCCTGAGAGGCAGCGGGAGCAAGGAGAGGACAGTGTGAGTACTACAGCACGGTGTAGGGACTGACAAGGGGAGAGACTGCCACAGGTAGTGGGTGGGTGGGAAGATAGCGGTGTGCTTAAATCTTCCCTACTTTGTCCTGTGAGATCTCCAGAGAGTCAGTTGGGTAGACTGTTGAAGAGAGTCAGTTGGGTAGACTGTTGAAGAGAGTCAGTTGGGTAGACTGTTGAAGAGAGTCAGTTGGGTAGACTGTTGAAGAGAGTCAGTTGGATAGACTGTTGAAGAGAGTCAGTTGGATAGACTGTTGAAGAGAGTCAGTTGGGTAGACTGTTGAAGAGAGTCAGTTGGGTAGACTGTTGAAGAGAGTCAGTTGGGTAGACTGTTGAAGAGGCAGCCAGGTGGGCTGATGGAAAAGCATTTCCTGCAGGGGTAGAGCTGGGACGAGTGTCTACAAGGGACTGGAGGTATTCTAGGATACAGTTCACACCAGATTGTGCTACTTCAAAAAGGGACTCAGTGTTCCTAGCCTGTAATGGGCTGTTGCTAAACTAACAGTGACTGTTAGATACCACAGAAGAAGAAACTGGAGTTGTAAAGGATAAACAAGAAGGATGAAGAGGAGCTGTAAATAGGGAGGAAGTTGTCCCTGGTTTTGTTACTGTCAAGTTGGTTATCCCATAATTACCATTTGCATCCAAGTTATTATCTCCCTAATCAAACATAAAAATCAAGCTCAAGGACTGTTCACTGTGTCTAGATGGAAGCAGAAGTTGTGTGCCTGGCTGCGCAGCAGTGGGGAACCTTGTCATCTGCAACCCCTACAGGGATAGTATTACATGTAGAAAGGTGTTTTCAAACCTTTGAAGATGAAATCCAGGCTCAAAAACTGTCTAAGTGTAACTAAAGGCAAAACTTTTTTTCTTCATTTTTGATAATGTAGAGAGATTAGAACACTTGTCAGTTTTCATTGCTCGATCACTGGCGCCTCCCTCCTACAGTGCACGCCTGCGTGACGTTGGTGGGGGTGTGGCGGCCGGGCCCCATAAATCCCATCCCTTATTCACTCACTGCTCAATTGTCACAACTCTAGCTTGATTCACTACACATTCATCTCTGCCATTCAGCTTTTCACATTCCATGCAGGTACAGTACTCTCCTTTTTTTCACAGTCACAATGTCCTTCTGCTTATTTTGGTGGTTGAGTTCTCTATTTGTGAACTACCTGGGTCTTCTTTCACTCCCTTTTATCTCCTGTCTTAATCAGTAGGACAGTCTTATTAATCCACTCACTTCATTTATTCATAGAAGCCCTCCTCACTTTGGAAAAGCTTCCCTGGTCACTTTTAGCTATTATTTTCCTGGACGATGGTGCTCTGGATGTGGCCCTTTTTGGGGCATTTTGACCACCCCCTACACCTCAGCTCCCGGCTGAGATGCCCCACTTAGGGTGTATCCGGAGGTCAGTGCCACACCTTATCATGCAGCTATACATGTAAGTACTCAAGTAACCCTATTTTCCTTTTTTCCCCCTCTCCCATTTTTTATCTGCCGATTCTACTTATTTCCCAATATGGTAATACTATCTACATTTTTTTTAATTACAGTCTATAGTCATGTGTATGCTCCTGAAGAGTGGGTAATAACTTCCATGAAACGTGTAGAGCTGTCATATGCCGTGCCAAAAACTACCTTACAGTGTTTATACTTCATCAGTTTGTGAACTTTGCCGTAATTGCCATTTCATATGCATTGATTCAAATTGAGAGGCTGAATAAATGTGTGTGTGTGTATATATATATATATATATATATAATGTGCAATGTACAATTGATGAAATCATTACATACCTAATTAATCTAATTATTATGATTTTTATAACTTGTATGCTTCACTGAAAGACCCACCCCTCTTTTTATGAATTACTCTCTATTTGTCCTGTTTACCATTAACATCGAAAGTGAAAGTAAAAGAAAATCGCGAATTTTGGGTTGACATCAGAATCATAATGGAGAGGAAATCTTACAATAGACACACTAGGTCTGATGACCCTGGTGACACCCTTGGGATTCCCTCCCTTTGGAGGGATTTCCTCTCATTTCCTGTTTGGCTATGAGCCTTTAGTTACATTTTAAATATATTCCTCAATAGGAAAAATAATATAAATCCACTTTGTGTGCACCGAATACCTTTGCAGACCCAGATTTTATCTTGTAAAAGTGTCAGTGACATCATTACTGTACTGTGTATACATAGTCTGTGCAGAGAGAAGAGCTGTGGGAGGGGCCCAGCAGACCCCACCCACTACAGGGTGCCTGCTAACAACTACAGAAGGGGCGGGGATAAGACCAGTTACCCTGCACAAGGAGAGAGAGCAGCAGTGAGCGGTCTTTAATACAGGAATCTCTGCACATAAGCAAATTTTCACACTGGATTACAGGCAGTTACAAACATCTGACTTCCAAACAACTCATACTTACAAACGGAGGCAGACTACAGGAAGTGAGAGGAAATTTACCCCTAGGAAGGGAAATTCACTCCTGTAAGCATAGGTGTGCGCAGCCTATTGCATTAGGGTGTGCACCTCAAAGCTCAAACACGTGTGTGTGTGTGTGCATATAAACTGACAATGTCAGTAGGGCAGAGATTGGTGTCAGTAGGGCAGTGGATGGCGTCAGTAGTTTTTATTTTTATTATTTTATTTTTTTAGATTTTCGACAATTTTTTAGCAGTCCTATTAGAGGGCTTTGGTGAAATATCAGGGGTTTAAACGGGGAATCTGTGCCTCACAGGGTAATTAGGGTGTGCCCAGGCACCCCTGGCACACCCTGTGCACACGCCTATGTCTGTAAGAGTTATCATGTGAAGAGATGTCTCTACTGAAGCTTTATAACCAACCCTTGTTTCTGAATCTTCTGAACAGGGGCAGACACCAAGACAAACATTACAGGGGTGTTAAACCCTTGCCTATGCTATCCAAAAAATGTAAAAATATATTTATTGACTTAAGTTACACTTAAAAAATATACCTGTTCCAACTTACATACAAATTCAACTTAAGAATAAACCTACAGAACCTATCTTGTTTGTAGTGCCTGTACTGCACAGAACCAGAAGAAATACACCAAGCACACCAAGATTCAAGGAAGAATTCACATGACTCTTGTATTTAGAAAATATTTGACTATTGTGGAGTACAGCTTCCATACATAGCCATCTAAGACTTCTTGGATTCATGCTAAGCAGTCCACCCATCCAGTTAATAAGATTGGTGGCCTCTATGCCCTCTATCCCCTAGACAGGGCCGGTGCAAGGATTTTCGTCTACTTAGGCGAAAGTGCATTTTGACGCCCCCCCTCCCCATTCATCCAGCACACCCCCCAAATAACCCCACTCCAATCACCCCTCCCACATACCCCCACTACGATCCCTCCCACATATCCCTACTATGATTACATCCTCAACCTGATCACACACCCCCACATAACACCACTATAATCGCACTCCCCACATAACCCCACTCAGATCACATCCCCCATATAACCCCACTATGATTGCACGCCCCACATAACCCTACTATGATCACATCCCCCACCTAACCCCAATCAGATCACACACCCCCACCTAACCCCAATCAGATCACACCCCCCCCCACCTAACCCCAATCAGATCACACTCCCCCACCTAACCCCAATCAGATCACACTCCCCCACCTAACCCCAATCAGATCACACCCCCCCACCATGTGGTCATGTTCGGAGACGTTGCAGATGGGCACTGGAATCATCATCCTCTAATTTCCTGTTGCCCCCCTGGGGTTTGGGAATGTCGCCCTGTGGGACCTGCGGCTTCAGTGTCATGGGGTGAGTATGCGGCTGAAAGCGCCGCCAATACCCGCCCCGTTTTCTGATCATTTTAGATCGGCGCCGTGTTCTGGGTACGGCGGCTTGGAGGTTTCCTCCCCCCACCAGGGGGAGCTCCTCACCACTGTGCCGTGTGGACTGCCTCGCTTCCGCCCTCCCAGGTGATGAGTGTCACTTCCTTGGCGCTCTGACCCCCCCTGGAAGGGCGGAGTGCGGGGCTAAGTCACGCATGCGCAGTGGATCAGCCGGGTCAATGACGTCACACGCCGCCTTCAGCGCGGCGTGTCTTTCTGAGACGCCATTGATTGGGACCGTGTGTAACCTATTTAAAGGTGAGTTCAGTATGGCCAACATTACAAGGAGGTGATGTCTTGAGGAGAGGAGCTGGCATATACACTGTGCTACTACTAGGTAAGCACTATCCTTCGGATAGTCTGTCCTTTTAATATTATTATATATGTATACACTGCAATGCTTTAAAGGTGGAAGCTGAGCAATTTCAGTAACAATAACTCTCTTCTATATAGCCCCGAGGACCTGGATCTAGTTTCATGATCAGTTTCTTTGTGGGCTGTATGGTGGCAATCTACTTTTGTCACGACATACTCCCTGTCTCTTATACACAT
>BLSH010023164.1:846772-858306 GCA_018402905.1 Glandirana rugosa
CTAGACCCCCCTACCCATATGGGTTCCACAAACACACTACCTGCTCCCCCTCCTCGTCCATCACACAAACACCTTGGGTATACCCATCCCCCCAGATCTCACCAGTCTTGCCGCTCCTCCAGGTGACATTAGTGTCGGGCATCCAGGGCCAGGATAAAATTTCTGTCCCAGGCAGTCAGAAGATCTCCATCATGATCTCAGGTGGTGGCAGCAGCAAATAGCAGAGAGCCTCCTCCACCCCGCATAGCCAAGCGCACACACTGCCATCCTGTGTGCCTGACAGCGGGACCCCGCCCCCTCCCTGCATGCACCTGGTATCCGTCCACCGCTCCGTGCTGTGCTGCTTCCTTGGATCCTTTCCGAGAACGGGGTCAGTTTACAGCCTCGCTGAGCCTCACTGCACGCTCCTGCTCTCCAACCCTGTAGCTTACTTAGCAAACAGGCAAACTAACACTTCCACACTACGCCCTCTCTCCTACCAGGTGCAGCGTGGAAGTGTCCGTTTGCCGGCTGGAGGGACAGCTATTTTTAAAATCTGAATCCCTAGCAAGTGGCTGGGGATCCGCATTTTACCGCCCCCTCCAGCCTCGCGCCCTAAGGCAGCTGCCTAGGCTGCCTTATGATGGAGCCGGCCCTGCCCCTAGACCACCAGTCTTGTAAATTCCCCACTGTAGTTCTTTTTGCAGCGGTGGTGGTGTAATTACGTTGCTGCTCGCTGTGATGGTTGCACCTGGGAGTATGAGACTCTTGGTCTGAATCATCAACAACACTAACAGGAAGTGATGTCATCAATAATGAGATCCATCCTCAGGGTGCCCAGGTATCGGAGATTCTTCCTTTATGCAGTGATGGCATCACCGGGCTTTACACGCTGAGTTCTGACCAAACTGTACAAGTTTAAGAAAAGTGTAGCCAGGAGTTCAGAAATATTCCTCTGGCATACAGACAATGGTGTTCATTGCTTAACATGGGAACTCCCTCTAGTGTTTGCTTTTGAATGACTGTAATTGCAGCAAGGGTGTTGCTTTGTGGGAGTTGTAGTGTGGAAAGAGGAAACAGTCAGCAGACTCTTAATGTGAAGGACTCCATTTCCCATCAGGCTGTGCCGCGCTGGAGACTTCTGGGAGGTGCAATGCATTGCAGGAGACTTATTTAAGGGGAAGGAGTAGCTAACAACGGCCTCTTGGGAACGGCGTGATCGATCAGAGAGGAGCCCTGTGTGCTGCTGCTATCAGATATAGGCCTGCGGCCTATGTACAGTGTTCCAGCCGACTAAATTATCTGCAGGTGATTCAGCTAGCCATCGCTCTCCAGCATCGCAGTGAGTGAACCATGGAGGCACCTGAAACTCATCTCTGCTTGGATAAAAGCCACAGCAGCTGCTGCAACAGTCGTGTCTGTCGATCAGGAGAGCTGCCAGGGGTGCAGTGGATGCCTTCTACCTTCCAGGAGCAAGCGGCCAGTATGATTTAACAGTCCCAGCGTTACCAGCATCATCATTTGAGTAGCAGGATTGTCTGTTCCCATACAGTCCTTTGATGTTGGTGAGCGGGCTCAGTCCCACACATAAGAGTACTTATACTGTCTATGCAACTTCTCTTTATTGCTTCTTGGATTACCGTTGTTACCAGTTTATTCAAAGAAGCCAGCGTGCATTGCAAAGTCTTCTTTATGCAATGGAATTTAACCTATTTGTGCCTCATCCCAGTGATTGAAAGGACACAGTATTCATAGGTACCTACATTCTTATTGCTGGCAGAAGACTGCTCAAACTCTGCAAGACAGGATTGCTGCATCTATATCATCTCATCTTCCCCCCAGTTATATACTCAGGGCTATATACTTGGTATTGCTTAATCTCCTAAGAACTCTCTAGCCAGAACAGAAGTTAAACAGAAGTCATAATTATCTAGTGTAGTCGCTTAGCTATAGTTTAACTGCAAATTGATATAGCATATCTGCACATTATAGAATATTGTTTATCCTTTGAAACAGAATCCATTGAGTGGTACCAATTTATCATTTGGGCCATCTATTTGAAACAGGGATTTACTCTACTATTTCTCTGGTCAGTTTCAGTAGATATAACCAAATTTTTTTTCCCTCGAAGACCTTTTAGGTATTGATTAAACTCAAGTGGAGGAATTATAATTTTCTTAACTATTGTTGTTGTTGGGGTATGCGGGGAGTGGTGAAAGTGTACAAATCATTTACTCCCTTTGTTCACTAGAATCCTCAGTTGTGACTACTTATATGAAGGATTGTAATACTTGCTGTTTAAAGTTGTTATTTCTTGCAGAAACAAGAGTTAAAGTAAACCTTTATAACTCTACCTGTGTTGTGTTCTCCATTACTGGAATAGAGTTATTGTTTATAAAACCTTGCAATATGAGTGAACCAAGAGTGTGAAGGGTGGTGGAGGACTCTCCGAATTAGGAGATCCAAGGGAAAACTGATTCTTTAAGCAACCCTCAAGGGGGCAGCGCTACACTAATAGAATAGATCCTATTTTATTGGAACCATTTTATTACTATCCTGGAGTTCGGCTTTAACAGAATTTTTGTAACCATTGACAATAAAAAAGAATGTAGCTGAGAGTTTAAAATAATCCTCATTGTGTTATCTGAGAGATTTTCACAAAACAGGTGGGAAATTACATGTCTTCACTTCGCCGCACTGTCACAACTAATCAGAAGCATCCCCAAAACACTTATTCCGGAGAGATGTGTAAGATCCCAGGCTCTCATCTCGGCTTCGTTAAATTGCCATTTCCATTAGATTGTAATTAAAAATAAGTCATGTGCAATTACTCTTGCAGACGTATTGAAGGAGGAAAACAACAAAATGCAAACTATTAAGCATCTAAACAGTCCGCCTCTCACAGCGGTAACCAGAGATTTTCCACAGGGAGTGTGTTTTTAAAGGATAGTCAATGCCAAATCGCCATTTTGTGTGCTAAGACAATACTAATGTAGCTGATCCGCTTGCAGGAGACCAGTGACATCACAAAACAGGTCAGTTCGTCCAAAGTAAATGTTGTGGTCTTTTATAAGAGGATGCTGCTGTTCTAATCTGGATTATTTAAATATTTTAGAAACAAGATAGAAAATAAGGTAATAGGTAGATACAGTCCTCAGTAGACTTCAAATAGCCTTCAGCAGATAAAAGGCCTGGTTCTCACCTATGCAAGTTGCAGTTTGCATATTCCAGGTGCATTTTGCGTTTTTCAATGCACGATTTTGATCCATTGAATTCTATGGAACCAAAAACCAGAAAAAAGTCCCTGGCCCTTTCCATAAAATGCACAGATGTGAACATGACCCATAGGAAACCATGTTAAATGGACTGCAGTGTGTTTCTGCAAAACTGAAAACACACTAAAAAATGCATAGGTGTGAACCAGGCCTAATTGAGCATTACACATGGCAATTCAAATGCCGCATTTGACCTTCTTTGCATGTAGCATGTCCAATTGAGGAGTGAAAGCAGGCGAAGCGCAACCTTTTCTTCTCAAATGCTGCGCTTACCATTTGAATGCATGCACCTGCATTCAGATACCAAACACAGCATTTGAAAAGAACGCCCTTCAGCATGAGTCTTTGTTCTACTCAGTTTGACATGTGTTTTTGGCATTTCCCACACCTGGTCTACATTAACGTGTATGTCCAGCCAAAACGTTTCTTTTTTTATTATTGGAAAAAGAGAAGAACCTCTGTAAGGTTTTCACTGAAATCTACAGCAGGAAATTTCCCAACCCGGTCATGGTGAAAGTTACACTTTAGGGCTTATTTCCAACACTTGTGCAGGTTCAAATAATGACCAGTGTAGCGCCCTCTACGCTAGGTAGGTGTTAGAGTGAGATTTTTGTTAGGTGAGGCAAACTTAAGTTACTGGAGTGCTCGGGTGCAACCAGGAGGAGCAAGATCTTGGTGGTGGGCACAAGGCAGAGCGGAAAGGACAGCAGGAGAGAGCACTATCGGGAGAGATCTTTAGTGTGGAACTACAAGTGTCAGGAGTCGGTGAGCAACCCTGGGATACTAGAGGAGGCATGCCAGAGCAGATTGGGGTGAGAGACAGTCTGGGAAGGATGCAGAGGCCAGTGTTGGACTTTGAAGTTGCTGTGGCAGTGGAGAAGACTGTTGCAGCTGGAGGAGCTGGCAGGGCCTGGAGGAAGATGGGCTGGGAGTAGTAGTCCATCACACTAGCTAGCACAGAGTACTTTGCTACACTATGAGACTCTGCCTGTAATGGGCGGTCTGGAGGTCCTGCTTCAACTATAGCAGGTCTCACCATGTACTAGCTAGGCCTAAAGAGACGTTTTGGAGGCCTGGTAAATATCATTCCAGGTCTCACCTGTGAGGAGCAAGTGTTGTGCAGGAGAGAGAAACAAAGAGTGTAACGTGCAGCAAGTGTCAGTGCTGGAGGAAGATGGAGAAGTGTATATATACGGAGGTGTATATAGAGGTCCCATGTAAAGAACTGTTCAATTCTTGGGCATCCCATAATCATCCCTACCCCATCCAAGTTCAATTCCTCTAATTAAAAAAAACAAAACAAAGTACCAGCCTGTTCTGTGTCTTCGGATGTGATGATTGAGGGTAGTGTGATGAGGTGAACCACAACAACCAGCCACCCCTAAAGGGGCCATTGACTACACCAGCAAAAATCAATTCTTTCCAATAGACCCAGTTCACACCAACATGTCACAATGGTGTGTGCTGGTCAGATATGGAACATGCTGCAACATAAAAAATAAGTGTTTTGGCTTTCACAGTGAAAAAAAAATGTACAGGTATGCAACCTGTTAAGACAAAAATGGACATCAATGCACAAACACAACGCAAGTGGTATGCTACCAGCCTCAACGAGGGAAAAAATCCACAGCAGCAACACAGAGTATAGCAAGGCTAGAACCCACCATCAGCTTTTATTGCTGTCTGTGCCCTTGAGGGAATGTGCAGACATTCCCTCACTCTCTGTCTGGTGAAGCCATTGTTACCGGGACATTAAGGGGAAACAGAGCTCCAACAGAGCCTTGAATAGCTATAAAACTTTGACAGAGGTACTACTCCTTCCCCACTATATGCAAAATTAAAAAACAAAAAAAATTAGCTGGACATACGTTTTAATGAACTGAACACGGCTTGAAATAAAAAAATATGTAAATTAGAACCTAGCAGACAACTGTGGGCAACACAGATATTGTTATTGCAGGTCCTCTATTATGTGAGGCACTCTGGGTCAGGTACAAAATGGCTTCCTCAGGTGATGAACACTGTTTTATTAAGGGTTTACTCACAGTAAGCGCTCCATATTGGACCCCCGAAGTCCAGTTCGCATTACTAGTGTGATCTCTCTTTACTGTGCTCAGGCATGGTTAAGTGCAGTGTTTCTCAACCTTTTTTCAGTCAAGAATTATTTTATGGCACTTTCACACTGGGGCGGGGAGGGGCGGTAGCGGTAAATCGCCGCTAATTAGCGGCGCATTTACCACTATGCAGGCGGGAAAAGGGCACTTTTAACCCCCAAGAAGGGGTTAACAAGGGGTTAAAAGCGCCGCTGCTTGGCACTTCCGAGGCAGTGTACATCCGCTTCAGAAACACTGTCCATTGATTACAATGGAGGGGGCGGTGCACCGCCCCAAAGATGCCGCTTGCAGGACTGTTCTTTTCGTCCTGCAAGCGCACCGTCCCGGTGTGAAAGCACTCGGGCTTTCACACTGGGGAGAATGGGGGGTGGTTTTCAGGCGCTGTACAGGCACTATATTTTTAGCCCCGCGGTGACTGAAGAACCACCCAGTTGCGAAATAACTGCCTTGGAAGCCGTGTGACCCTTCCCAAGACCCTCTGGAAGAACAAAAAAGGCATCAGTTTCCCTGATATCTGTGGATCTCTTCAGATAGACCTTAATGGCCCAAACTAGATTCAGGGAGTGCAGCTGTTTCTCCTTTGGTGAGGTAGGGTGAGAAAAAAAGGAAGGTAGGACAATATCTTGATTGAGATGAAAGCCCGACACTTCCAAAAAGCTGGAAGAGAGCATAGCACCACTTTATCATGATGCAAGATCAGATATGGCTCTTTACAAGAAAGAGCTACCAACTCCGAAACCCTCCAAGCCAAAGTGATAGCAAAGAGGAAGGCTAGCTTCCGAATCAAGATAACTAAGGGAATCTCCCTAATAGGTTCAAAAGGCTGTCTCTGCAGCACCGACAAAACTAAATGTAAGTCCCATGAACAAGGAGGAATCTTAACAGGAGGCAACAAATGAGTTACCCCCTGAAGGAAGGTTCGGATCAAGGAGTGTGAGGCCAGAGGTCTCTGAAAGGACACGGATAAGGCTGAAACCTGCCCTTGATCATAGTCAAGGCCAACTTCATGTCTACCCCTGCCTGAAGCAAGGACAGTACTCTACCAACCATGTATTTGCGAGGATGCCATCTCCTGGCCTCATACCAACCAATGTTAGTCTTCCAGATCCTGTGATAAATCTTCCTGGTGACTGCTTTCCTAGCATTCACCAGTGTAGATAACACAGGCCCCCGAGACCCCACGATCTCTCAGCACCGTGGCTTCAACCGCCATGCTGTCAAACTTAGCGCATGTAAATTGGGGTGGAATATAGGACCCTGAGAGAGCAGCTTGTGGCAGAGTGGAAGCAGCCAAGGTCCGTCCACCACCAATCTTACTATCTCGGGGTAACGGGCCCTTCTGGGCCAATTCGGCGTCATTAGAATGACAGTTGCCGCTTCTTCCTGTTCGGAGGAAAGGCATAAATCAAGGAGAACCAGATCCATGGAATCACCAGAGCATCCACTCTGTTTGCAAGGGGATCCCATGCCCTGGATACAAACTGTTGGATCTTGTTGTTGAATCAGGACGCCGGTAGACCCACCTCTGGCGTTCCCCACCGTAAGCAAATTTACCGAAAAACTTTGGGATGCAGAGTTAGTCCACCTTTCAATTTTCTAGCCGCGGGATGTGAACCGCAGATAGTCTCGGTGCATATCTTTCTGCCCAAGCAAGTAGTAGACAGACCTCTTCGTGTGCCAACCGACTCTTCGTGCTGCCCTGGTGGTTGACATAAGCCACTGCCATGGTATTGTCAGTCTGCACCCTTACTGGGTGTCCCTTCAACCTGGATGCCCAATACATTAGAGCTAGCCGAATGGCCCACGGCTCTAGAACATTGATGGGCAACCCTCTCCACCTGAGACCACCTCCCTTGGACCGTGGAGTCTTCCATGACCGCCCGCACCCCAGCCTGAAAGACTGGCATCCATGGCCACAACTTTCCAAAACACAGGAAGAAAGGATTTCTCCTGAGCCAAGTTTTGGTGAACTAGCCACCAACTGAGACTCCAGTGAGCCCTGGGTGTCACGGTCATGTAGCAATCCAGAGCCTGTACCTCTCCATTCCGTTCTGCCAGGATATTGCGCTGAACGGACCGGGATTGAAACCGTGCATAAGGTACTGCCACGAAGGAGGCTACCATCTTCCCCAACAGCCTCATAGAGAGCGGAATCGAAGGGTGTCTCTTTCCCTTCACTTGGCGTACCAAGGCCTTGAGATCACTGACCTTCTTTAGCAGCACTGTGTCCAGCTGCAGGCCCAGATATTCCAGGGACTGGACTGGATCTAGAGAGGATTTCCCTGAATTTATGACCCAACCCAGGTCCTCCAGAAACTGGACGGTTAAGACCACATTCTGTGCGAGCCTCCCCCGAGACTGATCCTTGAGTAAGAGACCTTTGTGAAGACTCGGGGGGGGGCATTGCGATCCAGAATGGCAGAGTCACAAATTGGTAATGCCTTTCCTCTGGCGAGGTAGAAAAATTGGCACATGCAAGTTTGCATCCTTGATGCCTATTGATGCCAAAAAGTCTCCTAGCTGGAGAGAGGCAACCACTGACCGAATTGATTCCATTTGAAAAGGCCATACAGTAAGGTAGCGGTTTAGTGCTTTGAGATCTAGAATAGGCCTCACCTCCCCGTTTAGCTTCGGGACCGTAAACAGGTTTGAGTAGAAACCTGTGCCCCTCTCTGCTGCTGGCACTTCTATGATTACACCTTGCAGGCTCAAGTGGCCTAGCGCATGGAACAATCGCCCCCTCTTTACAGGATCTGTAGGAACAATGGATCTTAAGAATCTTAGAGGAGGGTGGGCCCGAAACTCCAGCTTGTATCCTCGAGCCACTGTGGAGATGACTCACTTGTCCCGAACTAGTGCTTCCCACACACCTGCAAAGTGCAACAACCTTCCCCCCACCCGATTGAGTGGGGGCGCCCCTTCACAAGGAAGGCTTGGTGCCAGGTTTGGAAGATCTCTGAGTCCAAGGTTTCTTTTGACCTTGGCCCTGCTGCTTACCTCTGGTTCCAAACCCTTGAGGCCGTCGAGACTGTCTAGGGCCTGAAAATCCAGAGGAACCAGGACCCTAAACCTTAAAGGAGGGTCACTTAGCCATCCTACTAACTGGCAGAAGTGAGCTCTTAATTCCATAAATCTTCTGAATATGTTTGCCAAGATCCTCCCCAAATAAGCGTTTGCCATGAAAGGGGAACCCTGCTAGCAGCTTTTTACAGGGGAGCTCAGCCGACCAGCTCTTTAGCCACAAAATCCTGCGCATATGCACGGATAAAAGAGCCATCCGGGAGACCTGCTGTATTGAGTCCTTAAGAGCATCTACAGCAAAACATAAAGCCTGAGGCAAATCTAGAGATTCCTCACCCGGATCTTCCCCCCTACCGAGTCATTTAGTCTGCTCTTTCAAGGCCTGACACACCCCAATCGCCGCTACCGCGGGCTGAATGGCGGAAAATGAGGCTTTTAGCAAGGATTCCAGTTTCTTATCTGCAGGGTGTTTAAAGACCTGTGTATTATCCAATGGGCAGGTTAAGGCTTTACTAAGGGATGAGACTGCTACATCGACAGTCAGCACACCCCACCTCTTTAAAAATATTTCCTTCATCGGGTATAATAAGGAAAATCTCTTAAAAGGAATAAACAATCTGTCTGGGTGTTCCCAGCCAGCATACACCACCTGCTCAAGAAGAGGGTGAAAGGAAAAAACATGTAAACCTTGTGGGGAATTTAATGATCCGAGGGAGGAATAAGAAGTTTCAGGAAATTCCACCGGAGGTAACCTGAAGGCTGCACGCACCTTGTGCATAAGAGCATGGATGAGTAGCCTCTGTGATTGAGAAGCTGATGTCCCTTGGGCCTCTTCTGGGCCAGAATCATCTGAAGCAGACACCTCATTTCAGCCAGCTCATCTACCACTACCCCCTCTTCCTCATCCACCCATTCCTGTTCCAGCACAGGAGGATTAGGGGATGGAGACCTGTCACGCTCCTTGCTAACCTGTGTAACAGAACCAATCATACCAGCAATCTTGCTTTCTAACCTCGCTGGGCTGATGACAGGTCCCCTTTAGTAACATAAGCTGAGGAGGAAGATGAGGCAGTAGCTACAATGCCAGACAGGTGCAGCGGCTCAGACTGCCTGGGCACCTCTGTTTTCTCACGGAAGGCTATAGCAGCAGAGATCCAACTAGCCTCTTCAAAGACTGCTGGTGAAACACCTGTGCTTCTATCTGCCGCACTCCCCCTACTACACTTCCTGGAAGCCATGGCTTGCTTTAATGTGTCCACACCCAAGCCTATACCTCCCCCAGCACAGCCTCCTGCCCAGCCTGACTGCCAGCTGCCCATACCACAGGACTAACGTGCCCCCAGGAGAGATAGCCCACTCTGTGTCCCAGCCGCACCACAGCCATCTGCCCGCGGCCAGTGCTGCAGAGAACTCCATCCTCGGCCACCGGCGGCTTCCTCATATCACTGCGCATGCGTGGGATCGCCACATGCACGCCGATTGGCACTTGCGGCCAAGGAGCACCTATTCTTTCCTATAGAGGAACAATATGCGACCAGGACATGGCTCCCCCTGGTGGCCACTGAAGGCAGGTGCAGCCTAAGCAGGAAGGAAAACGAGATAGAGAGAAAAAAACACTCTCCCCCCTCCCACCATCGGAGCAGGAAGCCAGCCGGGGTCACATTCCCTATTCTCATACGTATTACTTACCATTCCTGCCACAGGATCGCACCGGGCTTTGTCAGCAAGGACCTTCAAGGATTGGGTATCCGTTAGTATGAGGGCCCACTCCCTGCAGGAACTACCTTGGTTCAGAAGTCCCAGGATTTCCACTACGTAGGGTCCAGCATCACACATGGTTGCATTACAAGCATAACCCTGAAGTTTCTTCTGTCTTCTTAGTGAGGCTCGGGTACCATTTATCTTAGCTTAGTAGCTGTTTGAAATGGATCCAATCTGAAAAGCTGAGCCTGATTCACAAGAACCTGTCTGGGATTACAGCATGGAAGCTCACACAGAGCTCTATGAGTGACCATCCACCTCTTTAGACATTGGCAAAAAAACTGAAGTACTCCTTCTAGTCTGTTTGATTTGCCAGTGTCCATTCACATACAGGTGGCATATAACCCAGTAAGTAATGATTATATAGCCTGCTCTGTATCCCGTGATGTACGAAAATGAAAAGGTTGGTTTAATGTACCATGCCCTGGCCTGCTTGAAGAGGTGGACTTTGGCATGGTTTAGCTGGACTTGGCACAGTATGCATTTGTGTAAGGCAGAGGTGAAGACATAAGTGTGCTTGGAGCAAGAACAAAGTGATTTAAAGACCACAAGTGCACCACTATAGGAACCAAAATGTGATAAAATGTAATTTTTATTAAAGATATCAAAAAATGTGCACAACCACTGAAGTTGGAAATACAATTTAAAAAGACAACGTTGTCATGATACAAGACGCATCAATACACCCATACACACCACACCCAACCAATTGCCACATTCATACACCCATTCATGCAATACCACGGCCGTGACTGGGATGGCCAGTCAGGTCAATGGGGCAGATACAGGGATACTCGGGATCAGGGGTAGGAAAAGAGAGCCGGTCAATTCAGGCAGTGCAAGGTAATGATAGACAGTCTGAAGTATTGACTCAATACGGCCAGCGTTTTCCAATGGACTTCCCAGTGAATTGGTAACAATGCGTGATGTATGATGGAGATGGAAGTCCCAGTAAAGGTAAGAGTAATTGGAGTGCAGTGATTAAACCATCATTGTAAAGCTGATCAGTCCCAAGATGTTATCAGAACATTGATTAGAACAGCTAGGGGCGTCAAACAGACTGTAATAGCAGTGATGGTGCTGATAATGGTATAGACACTCTCACCAGACTCTGGAAACGGCACCGATGAAAGGACAGGTTTTCCAAGGATCATGAGTCCCAAATTACTGCCATAGTTGATGGGAATGGCTTTTGCAGCGTGGCAATTCCTCCTCAGCTCCAGCTGATTCAAGCAGCGTGCACGGAGCAGGTGGGCGGCTTCTCCAGGGTGAGGGGCGGGTTCAGATGCGTCATAGGAAACGTCAGGTGACGCGATGCTGACGCGTTTCGTCTGACCAATAGCAGACTTCCTCGGAGCTCCGAGGAAGTCTGCTATTGGTCAGA
>BLSH010023164.1:858730-886751 GCA_018402905.1 Glandirana rugosa
ATACATGACACACATACATTCTAACCCTGGTACATAACATTCGAGGACCTCCCGGCCCTCACTACACTTACATATTATACTTTTTGTGACATTTAACAACGTGATATATTTATGGACATTTTTTATTTTGTAATAGTACTGGAAGACACGTCAATAGTGATGGAAAACAAGAAGGAACTTGAAAGGGGATTAGGGACGTGGTAAAAGTCGAACCGTTGTTCTAGGTATAAAATATTACGGTATGAGTGTGATCCACCCCAACGGAGCATGACACGGACTCGCACTGACGGGGGTTAAGGGAACACCGGACACGAGTGTAACAAGTATGTAGGTGGTATATGTGTATGGGACAGGTTATGGCCAATTAAAGGCCGCCTAATACCCCTTATATTGGTCTGTACGGGTGTATTTTTACCAAATTGACTGTTTTCAGATAAGTGTGCTTGGACCCAGAACAATGTGAGCACAGGCCACAAGGGAATTGGGGGCAGTCACGCTCAGGCACAGTACGAGGCAACCCCACCTAGTGTGAGTATGGCATTATAAAATATGGATCTTGTTGCCAAGCTGAAAATGGTGCAGGGATTAGGGGAAAGTTCAAGGAAGAACAAAAGGTAGTGATAACTGCACAGAAGGTCATGATAATGTTTTATTTTTTACAGGTATTTATATAGTGCAACAATTTACAGTGTTTTTCATATTATACATTCACATCACTCCCGGCCCTCCAGGAGCTTACAATACATGGTCCCAATCTTACATACACACAGTACATACACCATACCTCCCGACTTTTTGAGATGGGGATGAGGGACACCTATTAGCAAAAGTATGTAGGTATAGGACACACCTCCGGCCACGTCCCCCTTAAAGGAGAATTGTACAAAAAAATGATTGGTTAAAGTGTTACTAAATCCAGTAATATGAAATAGTTCATCTGCCCCCCACAGTGCCCAGCTTATAAGTCTTCTTTTTACATTAAAGTACTGCCACTACAGTATATACCTTTTTGGCTGATCTGTATACCACGGTCACATGATAAACTGCAGGGTCTGCCCAGTGCTGAGTGTTCAGGTAGGAAGAGATTTCCACTATAGCCTGTATACACGCCCACATGTGTGATGTCACTATCATGTGACCTGACTAGCTCTGAGAACAATGAAATGTTCTCTCCAGCAATAAAGACTAAACTGAGCATGTGCAGCTTTACTACCCTCACTGTGTGTTATTTGGCCTTTCCCCGAGAGACCCTGCAGGAGGGAAGGATCTGTCCATATAGGATCAAAGAGCCTTTTTACACAATGCAGAAGATTAATGCCTTAAGTTCCACAGGGAGTATAACAAGCATGCAATGCTGCACATACAGACAGATTTTACTGTTGTGGGTTTAGTAACACTTTAAACCCACAAGTGCTTTTTTACTACTACCATTCCTTTATACTGGCTTTTGGAATTTACAAATGCAGCAATGTAGAAATTGGATAAAAGGTTTAGCACTTGGAAACACTTTTTGATAGATAAGTAGTGCATTTTATATACAACTATATAGATCAGACCAAAATGAGGGACAAATGAGGAGGAAAGAGGGATAGAGGGACTTTGTTCCAAATCAGGGACAGTCCCTCGAAATCAGGGACAGTTGGGAGCTATGCATACTAGGGCCAATGTAGACAGGAGCCAATTAACCTACCAGCAGGCTTCTGGAGTGTGGGAGGCAACTGACAAAAGCCCACGTTGAGATTCCTTGAATACTAACCTCTAAACCTCTGTGCTGCCCCCACAGTAGCATAGAAGAAGAGGGAAGCATAAAAAGGACTAAAATCAAGAAAAAAAGATGAGAAGGCAGAGGATAACAGAAACATCTGTGGCAGAGGACTCATGGAAGCCTTCAGACACCAGATAAAGTGGAGGGAATAATGATTTCAGATTACTGTGCGTTATTTGGAGTAATTTTAGTAGGCTGGGTCACCGGAGATGCTGTATAGCACAGACCCCAATGCTGCTGGCCTTCTTTTCTGTTCAAAAAAAATCTAATCAGCAGCAGCCAGGCAAATAATAGCACACGCTTGTTAGTCTGTTCCACATGGCCTCACTGGAGTTCACTTAAAAGACAGGGTATAATCACGTCTTTACATACGTGGTACACTGGCAGAGACAGAAGACAGCAATATCCCACATCTCCAGAGGAATTGTGCTATGCTTCTCTCCCTGGCCATCCTTGTAAGATCTGCAAGACGTGTACCTTTCATCTTGTACATCTGAGACTAAAGCCTAACTGTATTGGGCAGCTTCCTATAAAGCCTGCACTCCATTGTGCTTCTATAAATAGGTACAAGCATCACCTCTTGTATTCCACAATCACCAAGGTCAGCAACGCTTTAAACCGCAACATTGCATTTAACTCGTTCACTGATAAAATAGCATTTATATTCCACAAGGTCAGCATTACAGGTTACGTGGGTTACAGGTTAATGAATAAGCTGGTAAGTTTAGAGATCCAAAGGCCCTGAGCTTACTGCCACCATCGTTGATGTGATGTCAACAGCAGAGATATCACTTTATAGCACAGGGGTCTCCAAACTTTCTCAACAATAGGCCAGTTTACTGTCTTTGAGACTTTGAGGGGGCCAGATTGTGGCCAGTGGGAGCAGAAAATGCCCTGGCATCAATGGGAGTAAAGAATGCCTAAGCATTGGTATTAGTTGGGGGAATAGTGCCCCATTACTGGTGTCAGTGGGTAGAATGATGCCCCATTGTTGGGGTCAGCAGTAGCACTAGTACCTTATTGTTGGCATTAGTAACAGGAACTATGCCTCATTGCTGGTGTAGAAAGAATTGTGCCTTGTATCAATGGGTGGAATAGTGTCCCAAGGGCCTGGTAAAGGCAAGCCACCTCCAGCCCCCAGGTAGCAGTTTGGAGATCCAGCTATAGCAGCCTTTCTCAACCTTTTTTACCACATAGGAATCCTTAAAATACCTTTCATGTCCCAGGGAACCCCAGCTAAAATGTTCCTTACACTGGTGGTCAGTGGGAAGAATGCCCCCTTACAGACAGCTAAAAAGATCAAATGGTATTGTGCAGCTGGCTCTGCCAAGTGATGTTGGTTCCAGAATTATGGACCCATCATTTCCCAACAGGGCTTCTAAAAAAAAACTTGTAAAAAATAATAAAAAATAAAATCGTAAAAAAATATTATACATAAAATGTAAGTAAGTTACCTAAACAGGTACAAAGTTAGAGTTGATAGCGCAAAACAGGTTCAGAAAAGTGCATCCATACACTGCGGAATAATACAACAAAAAAAAGGTCAAATCTGATCAAACATGGACTCTTCCCAACAATGTCTTTGTGGCTCAATCAGGCTGACTAGTATAGTCTCTATAAAACTCTATAACAACAGAGAATCAAGCTGAGAACCACTACTTAAAACAGTTCAGAATGCAAAAAGTTACATGTGGTTATCCCCATAAATAGCATCCCTCTTAGTGAAGTCCAGGGTGGCTCTGGTAACATAGGCAAACAGCTGGAGGAATCAAAGGTCTGATGACACAGAGGGGCCACCCACTGCAACTGGAGTATTCTTGTAGCTGCCTACACATCAGCTCTAATAGTTGAGGACTGCTCACCTAGCTGTAGATCACTTTCCCAACTACCTCTGCCTCATCAGGTATGGCATCTCTGAGGTCCTGAGGGAAGAAAGATGGGGAACTTATCTCCCTAGGGAGGGTCCTGCACCTGCATTTAAGCAAGGTGAGTAAATGGGCACTCCGATACACCCTTCCAGAAGAGGAGAAGGCTATGACGTGCCAGGAGGGAGGGTACTGTACTAGAGAATTGAAGTAGTCAGATTTGCTAGCAAGTCCAGGGGCACATTGCAAGTGATAAAACAAATTGTTTATGGAAAGAAAAAAATGCTTAAGTAAGCATTTACAATGTTTGATTTTTTTGTGCAATTTTTGTAAGTGACAGGATTTTTTTAAAGTGGAAGACATCAGCAGTGGAAGAAGCTTCAGAGAACATGGTGGTGCAGGAAAGTGTCAAACTGCCATGGCTGGAACAGGGTAAAGTCTGAGGTAAGTTTGATATAATGTGCAATATGCCGAGCATACATTATGTAAAGTGCTCAGGCTGCACCCCAGGGTCAGTTGCACTATTAAGTAAGCCTTTCCTGAAAGAAACCTTAAAGCAGTAGTGAACCCATCCATTTAACAGTTTAAAAAACAGTCACATTTCCGGCACGTGCCGGAAATGTAACACTCCCATTGGCTGTGCTCTAAACCAAACTGTCAAACCATCCAATGGCTGGTGTCATAGCTGATCACATGTGCAGCATTATGGCAGTTGTAGATTAAACAGAGGCCAAGATGGCAGCTTCCTTGGCTGAAAATGATAGGAGGGTTTACTACCACTTTAAGTTTACCATTGATGAAGTCACTTAAAAATGCCTAGTTAGAATACTGACCCACTGGCTTGAAGCCATTGACCCACCATTGAGACCTAAAGTCTTAGTTGCCTACATACTTTTTTTAAATCTCCTTGATCCGTTCCTAAGCAGGCAGCTTAGCTCAAGAATATATTAAGTGATTTTGGATATTGGCAGGATTACTTGCAATGGGTCTCTGGATTTTAGGATAGATGATAGTACTCCTCCTAAACACGGCAGCTTACAATTATGTACCTGGAGTTCATCTTTAAATGGCTAAGCATCCATTCTGAGTTCTAGTCCATCAATAGAGCAGCCCAGATGATCACATATTTACTACGTACCTTCAGTATCAGCTGTCCCTTTGTCTCTTGTGGGCACAGCAACATAAACAGCATGTTTGCCCTAAAATAGATTGACAGCAGGGAGCTCCTTCAGTAAACACACTGGTGCAGGTGCTACCTGTACCTACATCCTATAGAGATGGTGTGGGCGACATGGTAGTTTCATCCCAAAGCTGGCTCTGGAGACAATGAGGGGGATTTGTCAAAACTAGAGCAGACAGAATCTGGGAGCAGATGTGCATGACAACCAATCAGCTTCTATGTTCAACTTGTTCACTTAAGCTTTAAAAATGAAAAATAAAAGCTGATTGGTTGTCATGCACAGTTGCTCCAGATTCTGGCTGCTCCAGTTGTAATAAATTGTTCTCTGTCCCTAAAGAAAATCCAATGCAACACATACTTTCCTGGTCTTCCCTAAAAAATAAAAGATATTTATAGTCAAATGGGCATTTCCAGCCCATCCTTTGTTTATTAATGTGGCAAATAACTGCGCACTATAATATAACACAGAACTCTCTTGTTGGTTGATGACATTTCATGATGACATTTGCATACAATACTATCGGTGTGACCTTTTATCAGTAATATACAGCAGCCTGCAGATGAGACTCTGTAAGACTTCACTACTCTACTGGGTAAACTGTACAAGGTTTCACGTCAAGTTGATTTGGGTCTTTCAGATTCATTATGATTGTATTTTACAGTGTCACTAAACCCAGGACCCTGCATTCAGTATATCTGGTCTCCCACAGTACATAGAACATGGAAATGCAATTATTTTAGTAAATATAAAATGCTAAATACCTTTTCTCATCAGCAGTAAATAGCAGAGAAGCAATGGAAATTGCTACATTAATGTTACCTGTTTCTTCTGTATTTATTAAAACAGTATTAACCCCAAAAACAGAAATATACTATACTGAAGCTTACCAATTCTTTGTTGTGGTGGCTGCATTTGTTTTCTTTTTAGGATTTTTTCTTTTTTTTTTGCCACCTGGCGATCCAGCCTGTAATTCAGTTATTTTTAAACTTCATTTAACATACCGAGCTACATTGTTACATCGTTGATAATGTTAATAAAGCTGTCCAAACAAAGTAGCAATTAGAGGGTTGCAACAAACCATTTAACACTGACAGAGGTGCTTACAATGATCAGCCTTTATTCATTCATATAAAACCTTTATCCAAAAGGATACTGTAACTGCTCAAAAAGTTCATCCAACACTACGCTCTCCCCAGATTGACAATACTGTGCTGTCCAAAGGTGTCTCAGTCACTCCTTCAATGGAGTGGAGACATTCTCAAAACTGTAAGTGTGTTACTGGCTAGATCATCTGGTGAAAGAAAATACAGGGGAAAAAAAGGAAAAGGTGTTCCTGATGATCCGTAAAATACTCCATTACAATAGGGTCAGTGTAGAAGGGCCCCCCTTAGATTGGTGGTCAGTTGCAAAGGGACCACCTTTGATTGGTGGTCATTGGGAGAAGGGTCACTTTGCATTGATGGTCAGTGAGAGAAGGGTCTCATTAAACGAATATTGAAAGGGAAGAATTCTCCTTACATTGGTGGTCACTGGGAGAAGGCCCCCTCTTACACTGATGGTAAGTGAAAGAAGGGCCCCATTACACTGACAGTGATAGGGAAGAATTATCCTTACACTGTCATTGGGAGAAGAGCCCCTCTTACACTGATGGTCAGTGAGAGAAGGCCTCATTACACGGATAGTGAGTATACTCCTTACCTTGGTAGTCATTAGTTGAAGGGCCCCCTTACACTGATGGTAACTGAGAGAAGAGCCCCATTACACTCATAATGAGAGGGAAGAATGCTCCTTGCATTGGTGGTCACTGGGAGAAGGATCCCATTTCACTGATAGTGAGAAGGAAAAATGCTCCTTACACTGGTGATTAACAGGAGAAGACCCCTCTACACTGATGGTCAGTGAGAGAAGGGCCCCTTTATACTGGTAGTCAGCGGGAAGAGCGCTTCTTACATTGATGGTCAAAGGAAAGAATTCTCCTTACATTAGTGGTCAAAGGAAAGAATGCTCCTTACGTTGGTGGTCAAAGGAAAGAATGCTCCTTACGTTGGTGGTCAAAGGAAAGAATGCTCCTTACGTTGGTGGTCAAAGGAAAGAATGCTCCTTACATTGGTGGTCAAAGAAAAGAATGCTCGTTACGTTGGTGGTCAAAGGAAAGAATGCTCCTTACGTTGGTGGTCAAAGGAAAGAATGCTCCTTATGTTGGTGGTCAAAGGAAAGAATGCTCCTTACATTGGTGGTCAAAGGAAAGAATGCTCCTTACGTTGGTGGTCAAAGGAAAGAATGCTCCTTACGTTGGTGGTCAAAGGAACGAATGCTCCTTACGTTGGTGGTCAAAGGAAAGAATGCTCCTTACGTTGGTGGTCAAAGGAAAGAATGCTCCTTACGTTGGTGGTCAAAGGAAAGAATGCTCCTTACGTTGGTGGTCAAAGGAAAGAATGCTCCTTACATTGGTGGTCAAAGGAAAGAATGCTCCTTATGTTGGTGGTCAAAGGAAAGAATGCTCCTTATGTTGGTGGTCAAAGGAAAGAATGCTCGTTACGTTGGTGGTCAAAGGAAAGAATGCTCCTTACGTTGGTGGTCAAAGGAAAGAATGCTCCTTATGTTGGTGGGCAAAGGAAAGAATGCTTGTTACGTTGGTGGTCAAAGGAAAGCATGCTCCTTACGTTTGTGGTCACTGGGAAGAATGACCCCCACACAGATAGCTAAAAAGAGCATTATTGCCAACAGTCACTTATCTGAAAGGCAGAAATGAGTCACTATTCAAGGAACCCCTAACAATCTCTGGAGGGACCCTAGGATTCCACGGAACCCTCGTTGTTAGTTTCAGCTCACTAGGAGATGCTGATCTCTAATAACGTCAGTCACAGGGCTGCTGTACAAATGGTACAATTACAAAATAGAACCTTGCTTGCATTTAAAATGGGGGACTTGCCATATAAATGAATTCAACAATCAGCATATCATTTTGGAGGCATACCTCCTTCATCAGATGCTTTACTTTTTGCATCTCCATTATAGTCATGTTTGCCAGGTGACTAGTTTCTGGCCAAATATTACTGGAGCTGTAACAAACACATTTTTTATGACTGGCTAATTTTGATTCGTTTGAAGCCATCATTGTGGTGTAATTATATTTGGCAACTGAGAAATCAGAATAGTGCTAAAACTGAAAGATTTAAAGCTGAACAGCTAGATAGATAATGTAGATGCAGTACATTTAAGGGACCTGTTTTTATCTTATAATGGATTTGTATTTCTGCCCATCCAGAGCTAAAATATATACATCCCTACCATACTGCACAGCCAGGCAGATATCATCACTTTGTTACAGAAAGAAATAATAGAATGGTGTTCTTGCTCCACGCTCAGCCTGCTGACAGGACAGTGAAAGAGCACCATTAGACTGATGAGGTCATTCCTCTGCTCACTCTACCCTCACCTACAATCAGCATGTTCATTTTCAGCACACTTGCATTCAGCAAACCCGGCTGGCTCCCAGTCCTGCCTCATCCTGGTTGTGAATTGTGCATACATGTCTTCTAGATTTCTTACCTACACATGGTGAGGGGTTTCAGCATTTTTGGGAAGCATACATGCAGCAACAGATCACTAACATATTTTATGATAAATAGGGAGTGCTCATAGGATAATTTCATAAGATCTGAATTTTCATTTCAAATGCAATCCCCACGTCTTCCTTTCGAAGGGCAATGACTCATTACCAGAATCAACTCTATAATCACTCTATGAGTAAGTCCTATAAATTAGACATGTGCACGGCCCAAAAATGTGTTAGTTTTCGTTCCGTTCTTTTTTTTTTTTAGTTATTTGGGAATTCGGAAATTCGAAAAATTCGGAAATTGGAAAATCAAAAATTCAGAATTCGAAATTCGCAAATTCTGTAATTCGGAATTCAAAAATGCCGAAATTTGAAAAGTTGGAAATTCAGAAGTAAAAAAATCAGAAAATTCGGAAATTCGAAAATAAGAAAGAAAATTTGAAATATAACTAACTGATAAATAACTATTAAATTATAGGTATTGGAATGTCATTTCAAATTTGGCTGTTAGTGAACTTAAATACGAGATTTATCACTAACAGCCAAATTTTCAAGGAAATTCCAATACCTATAATTTAATAGTTAGTAAAATAGTTATTATTAGTTAGTTATTATTTTCCGATTTTTAAATTATCGTGTTTTCGAATTTTCGGATTTCCAAACTTCGGATTTTCGGCTTTTCCGATTATCGAATTTTTGAATTTCAGATCACCAAATTTTCGAATTCAAAATAACGAAAATTCAGAAAAATTCGGAAATTCAAAATTCAGAAATTCGGATTCGTCCAAATTAACGAATTGTGAAAAATTTGTCAAAAAACTAATTCAGAATGAAACGAATTGCACATGTCTACTTTATTGTGAAAAGCATTAATGATCTTCTGCATGCATATACCTTGTTTTACTACAATAAAGTTTGTCTCAAAAGGTGGATTGTCATGTCATCTGTCTTTGATTTTGCAATTGAGATGCAATTAATGCAATGACAGTAGCCAGCTGTTACAACGCCCCCACAATGGTTGACCGTTGTCAGCGGATGACTGATTGGCTGCAGCAGGCAGTCCCGTTTCAGTCGATGATTAGAATAGCCACAGATGGATTGAAATTCATCCGCTCCCTGGCTGAATTTTAATCCATCTATAGGCAACTTTAGCTTTATCCAACAGTATATGGGATACAAATTACAGTACTGTGCAAAGGTTTTAGGCAGGTGTAAAAAAATGCTGTAAATTAGGAAAGCTTTCAGAAATAGAAGTATTAATAGTTTCTTTTTTATCAATTAATAAAATGGAAAGTAAATGAACAGAAGAGAAATCCAAATCAAAACAATATTTGTTGTGACCACCCTTTGCCTTCAAAACAGCATCAATTCTTCTAGGTGCACTTGCACACAGTTTTTGAAGGAACTCAGCAGGTAGGTTGTTCCAAACATCTTGGAGAACTAATCACAGATCTTCTGTGAATGTAGGCTGCCACAAATCCTTCTGTCTTCATGCAATCCCAAACAAACTCGATGATGTTGAGATCAGGGCTCTGTGGGGGCCAAACCATCACTTCCAGGATTCCTTGTTCTCCTTTATGCTCAAGATAGTTCTTAATGACATTGGCTGTGTGTTTTGGGTTGCTGTCCTGCTGTAGATTAAATTTGGGGCCAATCACACGCCTCCCTGATGGTATGGCATGATGGATAAGTATCTGCCTGTATTTCTCAGCATTGAGGACACCATTGATCCTCACCAAATCTCCATCTCCATTTGCAGAAATGCAGCCCAAACTTGCAAGAAAGCTCCACCATGCTTCAGTGTTGCCTGCAAAAACTCATTGTTATTGTATCGCTCTCCAGTCCTCTGACAAACTGCCCCCCGCTACAGACAAAGATTTCAAATTTTGACTCGTCAATCCAGAGCACCTGCTGCCATTTTTCTGCAAGCCAGTTCCTATGTTTCCATGCATAGTTGAGTCGCTTGAGTCTTGTTTTCAGGTTAAAAGAATGGCTTTTTGCTCACAATTCTACAATGAAGACCATTTCTGGCCAGACTTCTCCGAACGGTAGATGGGGGTACCTGGGTCCCACTGGTTTCTGCCAGTTCTGTGCCAATGGCACTGCTGTACATCTTCTGATGTCGAAGGGAAGTAAGCATGATGCATCTTTCATCTGCTGCAATAAGTTTTCTAGGCCAACCACTGTGTCTATGCTCCTCAGCGTTGCCCATTTCCTTGTGCTTCTTCAAAAGAGCTTGAAAATCTTGAAGCCCCCGGCCTGCTGTGAAATCTTTGTCTGGGAGAGACCTTGCTGATGCAGTATAATTACCCTGTGTTGTGTTGCTGTGCTCAGTCTTGCCATGGTGTATGACCTGTGGCATGAAGCTGTCTTCCGCAATCTCAGTTTAGTAGTAGAGTATGGCTGTTCCTCACCCAGTTTTATGACTGCTACACAGCTGTTTCTATTTTAGTTAACCACTTGCCGACGGCTGATCGGCAATTGACGGCGACAATGTGGCTCTGTAACGCGAATCGCCGTCATACGACGGCGGCCGCGATACAGAGCCACTGTGAGCGCGCGCGCGCCGCCGGAGGCGCGCGCGCTCACTGTGTCCGGGGGGGTCCAGGGAGCGGGTCCGATTCGATTGCCGCCGGCCACCCGCGATGCCCCCCCCGGACCGAATGAGCGGAGGTCCGTGTATGTAAACACGGACCTCCGCTCTGTGTGAGGGGGAAGGGAAGTGATCACAGCCTTCCTGTAAGTGAAGGCTGTGACCACTTCCTTTCCCCAGCTAGGCAAGTCCCCCTACAGTAAGAACACGCCCAGGGAACACAGTTAACCCTTAGAGCGCCTCCTGCAGGTTAACCCCTTCACTGCCAATGGCATTTACACAGTAATCAGTGCATTTTTATAGCACTGATCGCTGTATAAATGCCAATGGTCCCAAAAAAGTGTCAAAACATTCCGACATGTCCGCCAAAATATCGCAGTACCGCAAAAAATCGCAGATCGCCGCCATTTTTAGTAAAAAATAAAAAAAAAATAAAAACCCCAAAAATGAATTCTCATCATCCGTAAATGCGACCACTTTTGCGCAAACCAATCAATAAACGCCGATTGCGATTTTTTTATCGCAAATATGAGGAAGAATATAAATCGGCCAAAAACGGTGAAAAAAAATGTTTTTTTATATTTTTTTTTTGGATTTGTATTTTAGCAAAAAGTAAGAAATTTGGGTTTTTTTGCAAAATTGTCGCTCTTCTTTTGTTTATAGCGGCGATCAGAAATGACGCAGAGGTGATCAAATACCACCAAAAGAAAGCTCTGTTTGTGGGAAAAAAAGGACGCAAATTTTGTTTGGGTACAACGTCGCACGACCGCGCAATTGTCAGTTAAAGCGACGCAGCGCCGAATCGCAAAAAGTGCTCCGGTCCTAAAGCTGGAAATCCTTCCGGGGCTGAAGTGGTTAATGACTGTGTTTTATCTGCATATGAAATTGATGATCATTAGCACCTGCTTGGTATAATTGGTTAATCATACACCTGACTCTAATCCTACAAAATGCGTGACTTTGTGCAAGTGTACTAAGTGTGCAAATGTAAGAATTGATGCTGATTTGAAGCCAAAGGGTAGTCACACCAAATATTGTTTTGATTTAGATTTTTCTTCTGTATGCTCACTTAGCATTTTGTAAATTGATAAATATAAACACATAAAATATATATTTTTGAAAGCATTCTTATTTTACAGCATTTCTTCACACACCTGCCTAAAACGTTTGCATTGGGACCCCTGAAAAACAACACTGCACCATGATCCCCCCTCCACCAAATGATTTGGACCAGTGCACAAAGCAAAGTCCATAAAGACATGCATGAGTTTGGGGTGGAAGAACTTGAGTGGCCTGCACAGAGTCCTGACCTCAACCTGATAGAACACCTTTGAGCAGAGACTGCGAGCCAGGCCTTCTTATCCACATCAGTGCCTGACCTCACAAATGCGCTTCTGGAAGAATGGTCAAACATTTCCATAGACACATTCCTAAACCTTGTGGACAACTTTCCCAGAAGAGTTGAAGCTGTTATAGCTGCGAAATGTGGACCAACTCAATATTGAACACTACAGACTAAGACTAGGATGGCATTAAAATTCATGTGCATGTACATGATCAGGGCTCCCGATACGTTTGGTAATGTAGTGTATATCTACAGCCAATGCATTGTTATTGAAGGCAATATAAGATTACTTGTCATCAGGACAAATAAGCACAGTGCATCCAGTGGAGACATAGACTGAAATAACAAACTAACAGGGGTTCTAACCCCTCTATCCATAACTAAAAAGAAAGTTTTGGCTTTAGGTATACTTCAATTTCTGGGTCAGCAGATCTGCTGCTGCTATTGCAAGGAGTTTCCGCTCTTCCTCCTTGAAGGCATGGAAGTCCACCAACCTACACTCTCAGGAGGTTATATCTAGAGTAACATGCATAATACTTAGAGTTTTACTAAACTCTAAAAAATGTTTTTTATTAAAATAACAAATGTTATACTTAGCTGCTCTGTGCAGTGGTATTGCTCCGAGTGGCCCCGATCCCCCTCATCTGGGGTCCCCGGCAGCGATCTCGGGTCCTTCTCCTCTTAGGCTTGACCACCATAACCAGCCGCTGGCTATGGGGAGAGGTGGTCCCCGCGCTCCCGAGCTGTGTGTCTACAGAGCCACGCTCCTTAGACTTACACAGCCGGACTTAGGCCCACCCCCCATTCCTCTGATTGACAGCAGCAAGAGCCAATGGCTCCTGCTGCTGCTTGAATGCCGTGTAAATAGGAAGTAAGAGGAGAAAAGATGCAGCTCTGCACAGCGCTGATCTCTTTTCCCTCTCCTCCTCCTTCACATAGGGAAGTGGGGGCACTGAAAATGTTTTTTACCTCAATGCAAGCAATGCATTAAGGTAAAAAATGTCTTTAGGTTTAGTAACACCTTAATGAGAGGCTTTCTTTGACAAATGGCCACCGTGGATCCAACATTTTCTTAGCAACCCCCCCCCCCCCCCCCAACTTCAACCGTTCTTCATTGTCTATAGCTGGACACCTCTCCCCAGTCGCAGTTTTCCCGACCCCCCCTATTATCACATTTCTTCATTTATCTCTCTCCCCTAATCTTGCTATGTTTTTTCATTTCATTTCTATTGGCACCCAACCAGGGTGGATTTGATATAAATCAAGTAATTTTAAATCATGATTTTAATCACCAGAAAAAAGGCTTGATTTAAACCCATTCAAATGAAAGCGGAGTTCCACTTGTTTTTGGGTTAAATAAACAGTAACTTACCTGTCTCCTGGTCCAGCGATGGCTGCACCCAAAGCCTCGCTCGTCTCACCCTCCTCCCGACAGCACCGCCATTCCTAGCGTGGGCCCCCAGCCCGGCTTCACGGCCGGGCACCCACTGCGCATGCGCGAGTCACGCTGCGCATTCCTAAAGGCCAGGCAATCTTCTGGGACCTGTTACGTGTCCCAGAAGATTGCCAGGAGGGAGGGGCCGCCTAGGAGGAGAGGAGGAGTCGCCTAGGTGGCCCAGAGGCGGAAGGTGGAAGAGGGACAGGAAGTCCCTCTGAAACCTGGGGACACACTCCCCCCCCCAAAAAAAAATGACATGCCAAATGTGGCATGTAAGGGGGCGAGGAGTGCTTAAAGCGGAAGTTCCATTTTTGGGTGGAACTCCACTTTAAATCTTAATTTTTAAAGAGCAACTGTCATCTCTGTCCCGCAGAGGCTCCTCCTCTGACCCGCTGTTGACTCACCGACAGTCCCATTTACTTTAATGAGATGGCTGGTGATGCGGCAGTGACACAGCAAGGTCAGGGATGTGGCGGCAGCAGGTGAGTGGATGCCCACTAACAGGTGCTGACATGATGGATCTGAACTGAAAGGTGCTCTTTAAATGTAAGGACTTATTCTTGCTGGTAGTTAAAATCTTTAATATTTGCAAATAAAATGAAGGTTTCCTATTTAGATTAATAAGCTGTCATGTTAGTAAAACAGCGATATTAGAACCGATTCAATCATACAGTTTGTAGTGTACATAGATTTGCAAAACAATGGGATAAATGAAAATTTCTGAACTTTGTTTCATCTCATGGTTACTGTGACATTGTGTGAATGCATCAATGCAGTTCATGTTATCTCAGCTTGCAGAGCTTGGATTCTTTGAATGAGTTTACCAAAAATGTAAATATTGCAGAATATACAGCCTCATGCTACATAACTAAGCTCCATTTCATGCTGAATAAACATTATTAATGTATCTTAAATAGAAAACTATCTTTAGATAGATTTTTTACTCTAAAAGAATTTTATTAAAATAAATGTTATAAAAATCAAAAAATCTGATTATTTTTTTAAAAAAATTATTGATTTTTATCCAACCTGCACCCAACAAAGAAGACTGGGTGAGGATCCATACAGATGGAAGCCATTCGACATATGAGGACTAAATGTATTGCACGGTGAACATGATGTTGGACGGCTTGTTGCTAGTTCATCTTATTTAACTTTAATTCATTTAAACCTTCCAATAAAAATATTGAACTGAGAATACGATTTAAAAAAAAGAAAGATGAAACAATAAAAATTTGTATAGAAGTATTTTGTTAAAATACCACCACAAGAAATGACAAATTCTGTGGACAAGATGAAATCATTCTGCGAGCGATATTAATGTAGTACTCCTGTCACACAAGCAGAACATAGAGCATACAAGTATTGCCAGTAGCGTTCAGAGCCCTGTACAGTTACAATGAGTATATAACAGCAGTGTGCACATCATGTGTAGGTGAAAAACTACCGCAACACAAATTACACAATGTGATCATTTGGCTCTTTCAAACACACATTTACCAGATCCTGAGTATGTACTGTATATACATAAAGGGAGAGGAAAGTTACATTGCAGTCAAACTACATCAGACACTCATCTGCTAGAATCCTGGGCAACATTCAGCTGTTTATATGCAGTACATATCTGATCAATCAGATCCAACTCTCTGTAATCCTATGGGCCAACTCTCTGGGCACTGTATGTAATACACTTTGGAGTAGGGTTAAGGCCAGACTAAGAGCATCATGGGCCTGGTGCTGAGGATTTTGGTGGGCCTTTCATGCTCCCAACATTGTGGGAAGAGTTTGGGGATGGCCCCTTCCTGTCCCAACATGACTGCACACCAGTGCACAAAGCAAGGTCCATAAAGACATGGATGAATGAGTTTGGGGTGGAGGAACTTAACTGGGCTGCACAGAGTCCTGACATCAACCCAATTTGGCTGAATTAGAGCGGAAAACTGCGAGCCAGCCCTTCTCATCCACATCAGTGCCTGACCTCACTGTACTTGCATGTGCTGATGTGCTGTTTCTTGACTGAGATCGTGCCGTGATTGGCAGCTCCTGTGCGCATGCGCGGGAATGATGTCACGCAGCTCCGGCCAGTCACAAAGCTGGAGATCGCGGCCCCGGAAGGAAGAGGGGCGAAGATGGATGCAGCCTGGAGCGGGGGCATCACAGGCTTCCAATGCAGGTAAGTGACATATAATAGACTAGTATGCGCTTTTAAATTGCAGGGTAACAAAGAGGAAGTAAAACCCATCAGGGTTTACTTGCTCTATAAAATCATTTGGAAAGAATAAAAAATAAAACAAATGGGATTCATTTTACATTTCCATAAGCAATGGTATTGTTTTGGTTTGTAAAGACACTTGTGTGAGTTTGGGGAAATATTTTTGTGCACTATATATCAACAAGTGAAAGTGACAGAGAAAAAATAATATTTTAAAAAAACATGAAAAGATTGAACATTCTACCAATCTTAAAAACAAAATAGATGATCAAAATTGCAACATTGTTGCAAGGACAATTTCTTTGAGAGAAAGATACATTTCATCTCAACATGAAAAGGATTTCTTTGGGGAAGTTACAGTTGTATTAGAATGAATGGCTGAAGATTGCATTGGGCTGCATTGCTCCGACTTTTACTCCCAAAAAACTCTCACAGCTCTCATTTTGGTATTTACTATAGCGCCCTGTAATTACTCCATGGATAGTCACGCTCAGCTGTGCTCTGCACCTAGGAGTAAATAGATGGGGAATTTATCTCTTCTCAGACTTTTTAAGATATTTCAGTGTAGCAATCACTTTTTCTCACAGTTTAAAAGCAGATTACGTTTAAACAATATCCCGCAAATTTTAGTACAATTTAGGTGATTATATCATGCGCTAAACATTATTTCCATGTGCACATCTCCAGGTCTTAACTGGAGTTAGGATTTGGGTGCTATTTGTTACCTGGGCGCTATTTAGCGCCATTTGCTATATTTTGCGCTATGGGGGTGAAAGCTGTGGGGAAGGAACAAGACTCAGCATCGATGCTCTGTTACACTGCACTCTGTGGAACTCTGCTGCTGCCTGTGATTTACATAACAATATCACCTGCCGGTCGCCCGCAATTTACATAACAATAACAATTTACATAACAATAGCGCCTGCCATCCGCGATTTACATAACAATAGCGCCTGCTGCACGTGATTTACATAACAATGGTGTACACACACAGAGCTAAACAGCATTACTGACTCACTGGCATGGGCCTATTTTGAGGTAGGGGCCTGGAGCTGCAGCTCCAATAGCCCCTATGTTAATCCGACCCTGAGTAGGGTGACCAGATGTCCCGGTTTCCGGGGACAGTCCCCTGACTGAGGACACTGTCCCCAGACCAAGTCTGTCCCAGTTTTGTCCCTGGATTGGATTTGAACAGGGGCCCAGGCAATTTCAAAGACGGTCAGTGCAAATTTTTTTTTAAAAAAATCTGAATTATAAACTCTCGCTCCGCTGCTCCTACTGGCTTAGGGGGGATGCATTATTTCTATTATCTGAGCCCCTTTCTGATGATCATCTGCTGGTCAGAGTGGAGGGACTATTTCTTCAGTTTCAGCAGCATGCCCATTCCACTCCCGCTCACATGCTCTTCTGCCTTGGCTCAAGTTCCGGCCAGACACCTGCCTGCCTCCCCCCTTGCCTTCCTTTGGAGTGATCCTTTGATTGCCCTAGATGTTAACCCCTTCCCAGCCAGTGTCATTAGTATAGTGCATATTTTTAGCACTGATCACTGGTTCCCACAAAGTGTCAAAAGTGTCACTTAGTGTCCAATTTGTCCGCTGCAGTAGCGCAGTCCCGATATAAGTCGCTGATTGCCACCATTACTAATAAAAAAAAAATATGTCCCTGGATTTCATTTTAAAAATCTGGTCACCTTACTTTGGAGCCTTTTTTTTACACAATTTCCTTGGCTTAATTTTGAAGAGGTAGGTTGCCAGGTCAAACTCTACATCACACACTCATCTGCTAGAATCCTAGGCAACATCCGGTATGGTATTCTGTTAAAATCAACACATTGCTGGAACAAATCGCCAACCAACTGATGACGCCTGGCACTCAATATGATCTCCACGCTAATCCAAACATATTCTATGAACCATAACTGAACTGCCAACAGAGGACATTGGTAACAAAGCAGCCTTCTTTGTTTGTGAAATGCGCATCTCATCCTTCTAGTAAGGCACAACAAAAAAGCCTCACACACTTATTATACTGAATGACATTGTACATGAAGCCCATTTTGAAAGCATAGAGATCTGGAAATAAAACACATGCATTGGTGTCTAGGCCACATCTGAAGCATTACGAGCTGAACAAAGACATGCTATTCTTGTCATTTGTACGTTTGTGCACGAGATCGGTTTAATCACAGGTGTATGAGTAATCCATTCATTGACACATATTCCCCACGTGAGCTTCTAGCTGTGATTGTTATTTTCAGACCCTGGCACTTAATAAGAGAAGTGTGATAACCACACTGATACATTGCTGCTGCTGGATCCCACATAGCATACACTTCTACAGAGCAAACCCAGGAAAGCCTTCATCCAAGCCTCTCCACTAGGATCCTTTCTTCTTTAGAATCTTATTTATTTGTAAATATGAACATCACAACACCCAACCATTAGAACACTCGTGACAGCCATGCTCCATCCCTTCTTCCAAGATGGTAAACCTTGCACTTTTATCTGCCAAAAACCACAAGGTCCCCTCTGTGGCAGGAGACTACAAAGCAGCCATAACCCTATGCCTGAGAATAGGGAAGACGGGTCATAGAAGACATCCATGTATGACCCATCCACACTTCTATCATATATGGTTCTCTCCAGTACTTCTCTGGGGAGAGGTGAGCAAGAGATGGCAGCTGAATGTCACACATAACACACAATGTCACCAAGATAGGGGCCATAGCAATCCAGAGGCATGGCAAGGGTTAACTTTTCATTACAAATTACTGCCATACATGTGGACACCATATAATCGTTTACCATAAAATCCACTGAAGATATATACAGGTAACAATGCCAATACATTACATCTATCTATCATCAATGATGTACTAATAATCTATCCAATCTATCTATCCATCTATTTATATATATATATATATATTTATATTATCATATATCAGTAATCTATCATATTATTACATTATACAGGACTTATAGCGTGCCAACAGTTTGCTCACTGTTTTATCTATGATCTATTTCATATCCATCATATATCAATAATCTATCATATATCTATAATCTCATATATCTCTGTCATCTATAATATAATTATATTATACAGGATTTATATAGTGCCAACAGTTTGTGCACTGCTTTGTCTTTGTTCTATCGATTACATATTTATAACCCATCATATAACTAAAATCTATCATTTATCAATGCTCTATCATACCTCTATAATATATGATATTATTATATTATACAGGATTTATATAGCGCCAACAGTGTGCGCTTCACTTTTTTAGTGTATCTATAATAGATCTATAAGCCATCATATATCCATATCTTTATCTATCACCTATCTATAATCTATCACCTGTCACATATCTATTGTCTATGTATCACCTATTTATACTCTATAACCCAATTATAATCTATATATCTATATCTCTATCACCTAGCTATAATCTATCATATATCTTTAATCTATCACCTGTCACCTTTCTATTGTCTGTCACCTATTTATCATCTATCACCTATCAAAATTCTATAATAAATCTATATCTCCTACCTAGTCTCTATTACTATCACCTGTCACTTATTGTCAATCTATCACCTATTTATCATCTATCACCTATCTATACTCTATAACCCAAATTAATATCTATTATATATCTATATCTGTATCTCTATCGCCTATCTATAATCTATCATATATGTATAATCTATTACCTGTCACCTTTCTATTGTCTGTCACCTATTTATCATCTATCACCTATCAAAATTCTATAATAAATCTATAACTCCTACCTAGTCTCTATTACTATCAATTGTCACTTATTGTCAATCTATCACCGATTTATCATCTATCACCTATCTATACTCTATAACCCAAATTAATATCTATTATATATCTATATCTGTATCTCCATCACCTATCTATAATCTATCATATATGTATAATCTATCACCTGTCACCTTTCTATTGTCTGTCTATCACCTATTTATCATCTATCACAATTCTATAATAAATCTATATCTCCTACCTAGTCTCTATTACCTATCACCTGTCACTTATTGTCTGTATATCACCTATCTATAATCTATAACCCAACTATAATCTATTATATATCAAACATATATGTATAATATATCACCTGTCGTCTATCTATTGTTTGTGTATCACCTATTTATCATGTATTACCTATCACAATTCTATTATATATCTATATTTCCTACCTAGTCTCAATCACCTATCACCTGTCAACTATCTATTGTCTGTCTATCACCTATCTTTAACCCAATTTAATATCTATTATAAATCTCTATCACCTATCACAATTCTATAATATATCTATATCTCCCGCCTAGGGTCTATTACCTATCACCTGTCACCTATTGTCTGTCTATCACCTATCTATAATCTATAACCCAACTATAATCTATTATATATCTATATCCCTATCACCTATCTATATCTATCACCTGTCACCTATGTATTGTTTGTATATCACCTATTTATCATCTATCACCTATCTATAATCTATCATATATATATAATCTATCACCTGTCACCTATGTATTGTTTGTATATCACCTATTTATCATCTATCGCCTATCTATATTCTATAACCCAAATTAATATCTATATCTCTATCACTTATCTATATCTATCATATATATATAATCTATCACCTGTCACCTATGTATTGTTTGTATATCACCTATTTATCATCTATCACTTATCTAAAAATTCTGTAATATATCTATATCTCCTACCTAGTGTGTATTATCTATCACGTGTCACCTGTCAATAACCAATCAATCACCTATCTCTGCCCTGTGTAGTTTTATAGGAGGTGTCTGATGAGCCTGTCCCCGGGGTGTATGGTGTCGGTGTCGGTCCATAGCAGAGGATCTAGCCGTACCTGAGGGTGGCCGATGTCGCACGCTCCTTCCTCGCACGGTCCCCCGGGGAGGTCGGCGGAGACCAGCAGTAGACCGGAGAGGAGAAGGAAGGTGAGGCCGGGCAGAGGTGGAGGGGTCCAGGGAGGAGGCATGAGTGCGGCCCGGTGTGTCGGTGTGTGTGGTCCGGTGGTGGCGGTGTCTGTGCTCCTGGTACCCGCTCCCCGCTCTGGATGGATGCTGCGATCACTGAGCTGCTACCAGCCCGGCTCCTGTTACCATAACAACCCGCTGAGTGACAGCCGAGGGGAGGGGGAGGAGGCAGAGGGATGGGGAATGGATTCCTTTATCCTCCTGGAGATGTGGGGGGACAGGAGGGATGGGGGGTCATTGCATCTACCATGACAGCTCCCTCCAATCATAGGTGTGTGTACCCCACCCAATACCTTCATAATCACCCCCACTGCAGCTGCCATTCAGGGTATAGGATGCCCATTGTATTACCTGACAGGCTGCAAACATTTCTGACTACTTCTTGTGTTTTATAATCAGGTAATGTGCCCCCCCAATGATCAGGTATGTTCTATACTGCTGCACCTCTTCAGAATGATTGATAAAGTATAATGATCTATATATATATATTGGTATTTGGGTCACTAGTCAGCCACACTTGTAAACACAAACAGTCTTTTTTTTTTTCCCAAAAGGCAAATAAAAACATATTTTGTTAGAAAGAGAACAATTTATTCAATGTCTGGAACAACACACAGCTCACTGCCAGCATAACTTGTCCCTTAGCAGGGTTTACAGTCCCCACCGGCTCCAAAGAAGAGGTCACCCCAGCTCAGCAGTGCCCACAGCTCTCTCACACAGGCTGAACTGAAGAAGAGGAGATTAAAGTGGTAGTAAAGGTTTTTTATTTTTTAGTAAGGCTTCATGTGCACTGCTGCTGGTAAATGGATGGACGAGAAGTTGGGCTTTTTTTCAGCTGCCCCTGAACTCTCCTCTATGTTATCTTATCAGTACATTTACACAGGGTCATTTATAGTCATTTCTAGGCAGTTGAGTTTAGAAGCATTTTTTGGAAAGCAAATGCATTCAGGACGGAAGTTCAGAGGCATTTGAAACACCAAATGCCTGCAACAGCTTGTAAATGCATGTAAACACAGTAACTCGCAACTAGCACCGCTTGTAAAATGCAAACGTGGTTAAACGCGGCATGTAAACGCAGCAAAACTAACATTTTATAAACGTTGGTTACTATCTGTGAAGTTAGATTATTCAGGAGAGGGTTTAAAACATCCCGTGTATGCCTTATACCTACAGGTAAGCTGTGAACAAGGCTTGTTGCCGAAACGCGTTAGCCGGTACTTTAACCAGTTCCCCACTGGCGTGCGTACATTAACTGCTGCAGAGCGGCTGGATAGTGCAAATCGGTGTTTACAAACGGCGGCTCGCTCGTGCACGGCTAGCATGCAGGAGCGTGCTGCCGGTGGCGCACTCTCGTGCCACCGCACTCTCCAGCAGTATGGCCACGGGTCGGGCGGACTCCGCTGGGGACCCGCGATCGCCTGGCACAGAAGAAAAACAGAACCACCAATGTAAACACGGCGGTTCCCCGCTCTGTCAGGCGGCATGTAAGACATCTACTGATCCCTGTCACTGGGATCGGTTAGATCTCTTATGCCCCTGGCAGCCCAGCCCCTCACAGTTAGAACACGCCTAGGGAACACAGTTAACCCCTAGATCGCCCCCTGCAGGTTAACCCCTTCAATGCCAATGACATTTACACAGTAATCAGTGGCTATTTAAATTTCTGGTCACTGTATACATGTCAATGGTCCCAAAAAAGTGTCAAAAATGTCCGACATGTCTGCCCCAATATCAAAGTCCCGATAAAAATCGCAGATTGCCGCCATTACTAGTAAAAATAAAAAATAGTAAAAACACCATAAATTAATTCTCATGGTTTGTAAACGTGGAAACTTTTGTGCAAACCAATCAATAAACGCAGATCGTGATTTTTTTTACCACAAATATGAGGAAGAATATATATTGGCCAAAACTGTTGAATACATTTTTTAATGTTTTTTTTGGATATGTATTTTAGCAAAAAGTAAAAAATGTTAATATTGTTTTTTTTTTTAAATTGTCACTTTTTTCTTGTTTATAGCGGTGATCAGAAGTGACGCAGAGGTGATCAAATACTACCAAAAGAAAACTCTATTTGTGTGAAAAACAGGATGTCAATTTTGTTTGGGTACAACGTCGCATGACCGCGCAATTGTCTGTTAAAACGGCGCAGTGCCGAATTGCAAAAAGTGCGCTGGTCCTACAGTGGGAAATCCTTCCGGGGCTGAAGTGGTTAACTTGGTCATGTTATAATAAAGTCTTCAGATGAATTCTCCAGAGTTGCCGGCCTTTCTGACCACAAGCCTATAATAAGGCTTGCCTGTAGGTACAGTAAATGCCTCCTAAACGTGCACCGTGACATTACCTGGGCATGCGCACTGCACTCTTAATAGACAGCGAGCCGTCCATAGAGAGAGCCGTGCCATGATCGTGACTCCCGCGTGCCAGCGAGGGAGTGATGTCACAAAACAAAAGAGAGAGGGCGCACCAACCTAGTGCTTTATCCTATAAGCATAACTTTATTATGTAAAAAGTGGTAAGTACTATACTCACAGAATGACAATTGCATCAAAGCTCATCCAGTTCTCAGTACATCATAACATGTGACAGGAGAAAGTGCAGATCCAATAGGCTAAAACATTTCAAGGACTAGCCTCTGGCTCTGAGGAAGAGGCTATTCCTTGAAACGCGTTAGCCTATTGGATATGCAATTGTCATTCTGTGAGTATAATACTTACCACTTTTTACATAATAAAGTGTTTTGTGATTTCACTTGTTCCAGACTCCCCCAGTCTTATGAGGGCATCAAGACTAGACTTATCCATGCAAGCCAGGATGATATTATATCGTATCAACATCTTTGTGCCCACTCCCAGGTGCAGGAGATTTTGTGTTTGTCACTACTTGGGAGGGAGTGATGTCATCCCGGCTTCACTGGTGAAACGGCGGCTGCCCGTGAACACGAAAAGACGACCGGGTGAAGATAGAAGCCCTGGCAGCGGTGACAGTGTACCGCTGGAGGGCTTCGTTTTCAGCGAAGTCTTTCATAATGTGCTAGTATGCAATGAATGCATACTAGCACATTATGCTATTATGTTGCAGGGAGAAGTTGTTTTTTTTGCTACTTACTGCCGCTTTAAGGGGAGATATGATCAACATACACAAGTGGTCCATATAGTGAACTTGGTGTTGAGTTATGCACTTTAAGGTCATTCTAAAGGACAAGTGGACACTCTTTTACTTTAATCTCCAAATACAGAAAGGCTTCTTCACAGTAAGAGCTGTAAAAACGAGTAATGAAAATGAGGAATAGACTCCCTCAAGAGCTGGTTCAGGCAAGCCCAGTAGATTGTTTAAAAAAGGCCTGGATTCTTTCCTAAATGTAAATAATATAACTGCATACTAATATTTATAGGTGAAGTTGATACAGGGAATATCCCATTTCTTCTTGGGGGATCAGGAAGGAATTTTTCCCCCCCACTGGAGAAAATTGGATCATTCTTTATTGGGGTTTTTGCCTTCTTCTGGATCAACTGTGGATATAGGATAATGTATATGGAGTTTTTCTATGTGTTTGTGTGTTTTTTTTAATATGTTGCTTTAATTGAATAGAATAGTGCAGGTGGGTTAACTCTTTCAGGACCACAGTATCCATAGTCAGGGTTGAAGGTTCTTTCCCACCCAAGATTTGTCTGAGCCTCCAGATTTCGAGTACCATATGACAACTTAATATTCCCAGGAAAACTAAGTTTTTCTCCTTAACTGGATCACCACAGAATCCTTCACACTGCATAGGTGAGAATCCCCAAGTACTTCCAACAGCTTTTTGTCACCCCCTTAGGGGACCACAACCCTAACAAAAGAGGCGCATACCTCCCAGCTAGAACCTATTTCTGGCTTTCTGTACAATATCCATACAGTCTTATCTGACTCAGTGATTCTGTGGGCTATGTCAAACACTGGAAAGCCTTTTTTATAGAACTTTCTTGGACAAGTTTATAGGCGGTAGGTGGCCAGGTCTTTACTTAACCCTCGGTGATTGCTCAGTTTGGCACTGGCTTGCAGAATGTGTGAATGTGTGTTCGGTCAATTTGCACCCACATACTAGGGGGCTAAGTGTGGGAGTGAACCCACGTAAGCACATGGAGAACATGCAAACTCAATGCAGATAATGTGCTGGGGAGATTGAAATGGAGCACCCTAGTGCTGCAAGGCAGAAGTGCTAACCACTATGCCACTGTGCTGCCTCAATGCCCAATAACCAAGAACACTGAATGTCAGCCAACAACCTACAACACATCGAGCCTCATGAAAGGTACATCTTAATGGAAACCACACCAATGGAAAACAATCTTTTTTAAGGCACCAACACTTATGTCCAATAGAAGTATTGCCCAAGAAACACAGGGGGTGTGGTGAAGTCTGTTCTGTCATATATCCAGGGAATGCCAGTCTAAGATTTCCAATATTTGATTTGGGTAGGGGAGATTTTTGCTTTTATAGAAAGAGTACACCCCTGATTCTCACCATCTGTATAGGAAGGTGGAAGGGCCCAGAAAACCCATCTTACACCAGAGCTGTCCTTACTATAGAGAACCCACCCATGAGTTGCTTAGGGTGGCATATTAAAATAAGCTGTAAGAACCCTAAAGTACACCTATGGCCAAAATCATACATTCATTTCCATTATGTATTTACATTATCTCTAGCCTACTCATAATATTCTGAACAATCTTGAAGTTTGTGAAGATCCCCACACATTTACTTTCTTGAATTCACTGATACATATTCCCCATGTCCTGTGAATTGGCACTGCTGCATCACACATTTCACAGAGCCTACCTTCTGAACTTCAGAGGGGCTGAGAAGAGGAGTTTCAGGAGACAGAGTCAGTGTAGGAATGACTACTTGCCGGCAGCAAGGTACCATGGGATATGTAGTCCTTAGAAAGGAATGCTGTGAATGATAACTGTCGCAGTTGTTTGTACTCTCAACTGAACTGTCAAACCATCTGTCTGGTATCGTAACTGATCACATGTGCAACACTATGGCAACTACAAAGGCTACAATGACAATTTCCTTGGCTGTAAAGGATAGGATGGTTTAGTTCCGCTTTAGGCCGACCCTACCCCCCCCCCCCCCCATCTTCAACATGTCACATGAGAGACATAAATGAGTCCTCTACCATAGCACAAATGTAGGACAAATGTTGAATGTTGAATTCTTAGTATTGAAATTCAGGGGTGCCGATTCAGCTATGTGCCCCAGTATGTCCTGAAAACAGATACATTATAGATAGGAGATATCCTTATAATAAACCCTGTATGTACAAGTTAATAATTGCTAAAGTTAACCTCAGAAAGCTCTGTTCTGAGTAGCATAGCTTTATGTGTGAAGAACAGTCGCTGGCATATTCAATTCCTCATCACCATAGTCAATTGTCCCACATTTGCTTCTTATGCATTGATAAAGAAGATCTAAACCCACAAACAAAAGTGCATATACGAGGGGTTTTCAAAATGTTTCCGCACACACACACACATATATATATATATATATATATATATATATATATATATATATATAACTTAGTTTAAAAAAAAAGTGCGGAAACTTTTTGAAGAACCCTCTTATATATGCTTACCAGTCTCTTAGATGAAGTGCCACATTCATTTTCTTTATCAGACTTTTTTCCTTTATTTTTGACTGGTGAAAAATACAAATAATACACGTCCTGTTCCTTGGTGGTTACATCTACTGTATCAATGGAAGGAGCCATGATTGCCACCCAGGTTGGACTTGCAACATGTCTTGGTTCACCTCCATTTTGTAGCCAGGTATCAGGCTACAACAGTATGGAGGAGACATTGCTCATTTACTTTTTTCTTGCCCTTTGTGATTAGTGTTGTATTGCATCACCCTCCTCCAGCCAGCAGGGGGAGATCTGAGTCTAGTGAACCCATAGACCCCAATGCAGAGTGCCTGGAATCCTGGGAGATGTAGTCTGATTTGCCGCAGCCATGCATTATTATAACTTACTCTCTGAACTACAGGCCCCAGTAGACTATGTCAGTAGGAGGAGCAAGGGAGAGCTTATTATTGAATTGCCTGAGAAAACCAGCTCTCTTGGCGCCATGGAAGTCCATGCATCCAGGCCTGTCTCTGTGAGCAGGAGACAGAGCTGGCCCTAAAGAGCTTGATGTTGAAAATGAAATCACTGGGGAATCAACAGCCTTGTAGGCCTTGCGGGATTTCCAGAGTGTTTAAGTTGCAGTTGCACCAGAATAGGACTGAAGGGGCCCCCTCCACCGCAAGAGCTCTCTGGGAGTTGGTGAGAGGGCCACTGACCCACTTTGTACTGTAAACAGTATCCAAGCCACTGAGAACAGAACAATTATAGCATCCAATCCACACCCCTCTGTAGCAATTCAGATATGTAAAATAAAAATAGAAAAATCTGCTTCCATGGTCCTATGTAGGGACCGAATATTACAGTATATGTACTGTACATACATATTTGTGCTAGCAATGAAGGACAGTAGGAGGGAATAGCTGTCTGTATCCTAGCAAAAAAGAAAGCCTGCAACCAGTAGCTGGCTGCACCTTAGCAAAGGAGGACACCAGGAGGCAATAGTCATCTGTGTCCTACCAAAAAAGGACACCGGGTAGCAATAGCTACTTGCATCTTAGCAATGAAGAATGCCTGGCAGCAATAGCTACCTGCATCCTAGCAATGGAGGACAGCTGCAGGCAATAGCCGTCTACGCTCTAGCAACAAAGGACACCTGGCAGCAATAGCTACCTGCATCTTAGCAAAAAAGAACGCTTGGTGCCAATAGCTGCCTGCACCATAGCAACAGAAGATGCCTGGAGGCAATAGGTGGTAAAAGCTGTCTCCGCTCTAGCAACGGAGGACATCTGGAGGCATTAAAGCGGAATTCCACTCAAAAGTGGAAGCTCCGCTTGTGTGCTTTCTTCCCCCCTCCAGGCCACATTTGGCATATTTCAGGGGGCTGGGGGGGGGGGGGGGGGGGACAGG
>BLSH010023164.1:888423-913903 GCA_018402905.1 Glandirana rugosa
ACCCCCCCCCCCCCCCCCTTCCTGTGACTGCAGTACAGTGAGAAGTTCCCCATACTAGCTGTCAGTTTTTGAAAGCAGCGGGGCTGTGCGGGGCTCCACTCACATGGGCACATCATTCATACAGAGCTCTGTGTATGAATGAACTACAAGTCACTGTTGGCTTATAGTTCTCAATGCCTTCCCCATTTTACTCCTCTTAGTGCCCAAGTATGCTGCCAAATTTTTTTTTTAATCCATAGTTTGAGAAGGTGAAATTTTCACCCCCCTAGGATAAACATTATCTACGGAGGCTGCCTATTGGCAGAAGGGAGCTGTCAGAAAGGCTATATGGGGCCCCATGGGCTTTATTAGCGGCCCTGATACACCATTGTGCATGATCCCTTCATGCTGGCCACATGTTACAATTACATTGTACTTTATATTTACTAAAACAATGGCCTTCCTTCTATAGAAAGTATATATGACAGACCCTACAGACTGTAGTTGTTGACCAGCTTTACAATACAGTACTCACTGACGTGGCTGGATAGTGATGTGTAAATTCCATTTCTATTGGATATATGCAAATTTTGTTTATGAAAATGTTTTAAAAAATATTTTATCAAAATGTCAGAGAATGCAATAAACCCCTCTTGCCCTTGTGTTGTCCAGTATTCAGTGGTCACCGGACGGGGCTAACAAACGTAACCTCAAGCAGAGTGCAGTCCCCCTAGCTGTGCCGCCCCAGGCCCACCAGTGGTAACCAGGAGCTGTGTGTGCTGAGCACTCCTTCACATGCACACGTTAATGAGCTAGGATGAAGTGCAGAGGCAGCAACTCAAGCCTGCAGCCTTGCTTTCCTGCAAGATAATGAAGCAAATGTCTCCTCTCCTGATATATGATCGCTGGTGTGTGTGCTCCACCAACCAGTGCTGCGACTATGCTGGGTGATGTGGGCGGCGGGCGCAGAAGAGTTAAAAGCTTAACTAATGAAAACACCACATGGTATGATTTAATTCCAAATCTGCTGAACTGTACAACCCTGCACAATTGATTTTTTTCCCTTAACAATCTCTTATTTTAACACAATTATTTCCACGTAGAACGCTGGCCAGACTTGTATTGTCAGTTTCCTTCACAATGTAAAACTGCATGCATTATTCTAACAAAGACATGATAGATGTCATTGACGGATTGATGTCACCCACAATAAAACAGTGATAGCTTCAGTTTTAGGTGCCAATCAGCAATCACTATTCATAGTCTAAGTAATCAGTCTTTTTATGAAGTTCAAATGACATCAGTTATTGTAGCTCTGTATTCATTAATACATCATTAAAGAAGAATTCCAGGCATGGTATATTTTTACATCAATACATTGGTCCAGCTTGAACCAACTGTAACTATATATTTACCATACCTGGCCCTGGAAGCTTGAAATTACTGAAACAGTACCAGCTTCTCCAGTGGTCACTTGGTTTCGAAGCCCATGCTGAGTGGCTGGCCTTCGGCATTGTGAGCGCAGGTCGTCGGCCCTCAGCATGGGCGCTATTAAAGTGGTTGTCAACCTGTGACAACCACTTTAACCTACAGGTAAGCCTATAATAAGGCTTACCTGTAGGTTCCCTAGATATCTCCCAAACCTGCACGGTTTAGGAGATATACAGTGTACTAGATGTGCCGACGTCATCAGGCACATGCGTAGTGAAGAAACGACCTCAGTGCCGTTTTTTCACTGAGATCATGCTGTGACTGGCGGCTCCCGCCTGCATGCGCTGGAGTGACGTCACGCGACTCTGGCCAGTCACAGAGCCGAAGTCGCGGCCCCGGAAGGAACAGGGGCTGAAGATGGACGCTGCCTTCACAGGCGACATCGATGGACGTTGCTGGCTTTGTTTCCAGGTAAGTGACACATAATGGCCTACTATGCAATGCATAGTAGCCCATTATGCTTCTACTTTGCAGGGGAATACAGAGGAAGTAAACCCCATCAGGGTTTACTTCCTCTTTAAGAGAATGCTTTGCATTTTCTGAATAAATGCAAAGCGTTCTGATAAGATGGAGTGGAGAGCTTGATTTCACCCCCCTGACTCTCCACCTCATCCAATCAAGGAATGCTTTGTATTAGTTAAAAGAACACAAAGCATTCTCTAAATGGTCCCCGTACTGAGCGGCCAATCTCCTGTGTTCAGAATGCAGCAGGCCAGTCACTCAGCACAGGACCTAGAAGCAAGATTACTTAAGTAGTGGTGTCTATTTAAGTGATTTCCAATCAGGGGCATTGGCTAGGTATATACATTGTTACAATGGTCCAAGTTGGACCAGTGTAAATGTGTGTAAAATATCCATACCTGGAATTTGTCTTTATTTTGTAACTGCAAGAAGTGTGAGTACCATAGTTTGACCTGGTATCAGTCTCACTCTGGGGGCACTCTCAGCAAGATTAGAGTGTGCCCCCATTCTCCCTTGGCAGATGTGAGTGTAGGCAAACAGTTTAGAGACTTTTTTTGTGCGTTTGTACAATTTAATACATGTTTTGTAGTACAGGTGCAAAATCAAGTGCTTTTGGCCACATAGACCTTTAAAGCCCTAGTCTGAACACAGCAAAAAAAAAATATATATATATACTGTATAAATTTCCTTTGGCTCCATGCACACTGGGCTTAAAAAAAATGTCTCATATAGAGCACTTTTGTTTTACAAAGTTCAGCCCAGGTTCACACTCAGTGGGGGAATGAAATCGTGTGAGTTCAGCTGAACTCGCAACATTTCATTCCCACATGTCAGTCCCGATTTCAGCGGCGGTTTCACAGGCATCTGTGCGGGTTTCTGCACAGATGCCTATGGAAATCGCACCGGAAGCCAGTTTGGCATGTCAAATTGCATGCCCAATCGTGTCAATGTGAATCAGGGCTCAGACGAGTTTAGGAGAGTTTTACGTTTTTTCTGCCAGTAAACTCCAATCAGAAACGCGAACCAGAAGGGGTTTTTTTCCTGCCTCTAAACGTCGAGCTCAAAACACACCTCTAATCGTCCTAATGTGCATGAAAACATAGGATAACATTGAGCTGCTTCTACAGGCAGAACACAAAACTCCTGTAGAAGCAATGTTTTTTTAAGCCAGTGTGCATGGAGCCTTGTAGTGGGGACTCCCTCCCACTGCAAGGGTTAAATGCGTGTTAAAGTGCTAAGCTAGAACAAAGAGTAACATGAAAATCCCAAACAGGTTAACCATTGAAACAAGTTCTATATTGGAACTACAGTGGTTTTAATCAAAAAAACATAATCTTTATTACAAATATCAACATTGAATAGAATTAAATAGCAAAGATACAATTAAGATGGACATCTTACAAGAATTATTATACACCTTTCAGGCCATCCTTGTTCCCTCCTGTTTTTTTTCTGATCTCTAAATAGGGCTATCTATAACTCCACATAGTGAGATAAAAAGTCCAGAATTCGACACACTATCCTTTCCTTGCCTAAGTGCAGGGGAAGGGTGGTTCTTCCCCAATTGTCGCTATATTCTCATGCAGCTTCTCTGCTCGGAGTGGTTGACTGGTATCATGGCCATTTCACCAAATTGTGGACTCGTTTGGAGAATGATCTTATTTCCCCTGACTTTACATCCTTACCATGGTTGCCACCTGGTCAGAGGCCCCCAAAAGATTTATTACCCCTCATAGTCCACACTGCTTTGCAGACATGGGATACTTACTTACGTAAGGGGCTTACTCTCTTCAAGACTGAGTCCTTTGACCCCGTTGTTTGGACTAGCTTACTTTTCCCCCAATGCGACTATCTCTAACTTTCTCCACTGGCATTGCCGAGAAGGTCCTCCTTTAAGTCATACCCTCTGTGGACTCTTGTTTCCCTTTGCCATATACTCTCCTCTTGCCATAGCTCATCGCGAGCATTGCTAGAGTATACACAGCTGAAACATTATTTGAGTATGAGGCCCTTTATAGACCTCCTAACGCAACCTTGCATTGCGTTTGAATCTCTGCTAGCTCAATCTTATAGACCGGACCACACACTTTTGCAGATATACCAGATCTTGTTGAGGGAGTGCTACCCCAACCTGCTGCCATATCTTTTGAAATGGGAACAGGAACTGCAAGGGTCGTCAGACGATATGGATTTGTCACGTCTACCCCAATGCAGGTGGTCAGACATTATATAGCTGGCTACTGTGTGCTTCACCTATAGCAGCCCCCTTTCCCATAAGGCAAGCAGGCCTACCGGTACTCGGATGCCCCAGGTCTTATACACAATGCTATAGTACCTGGCGGCAGGCACAAAATGAGAATAGCAAACAGGTACTTGCGTTTGGCAGTCAGGCAGGGTGGTTCTATGACAGTCCAGGTAAAAAGGCAGGCTGAGTTCAGGGAATAGCCCAATAATCCGGTCCAAGGTCAGACACAGTCCAATCTAACAGAGCAAGGCAGGGGGCTTGATCAAGAATACACAAGCATCACTCTCTATCACAAGCCATGAGTGAGGGTTTAGCTGGCTTATAACAGGTTTGAGTTTCCACCCAGAGACTGATTACATCAATCAGCCTGCAGGTGGACAAAGACAGGGAGAATGCCATAGCCAAAACCCAGATGCTGGAATCAGGAGCGCTAGACGCTACTGACAGGATTGGTTCAAAATACTGGCTGTTTCATACAAATATATGGTATCGCTGCCCTACACTTCTACATAAAATTGATCCATCTATCTCTGATACTTGTTAGCTATGTTTGCAGAGCCAGGCACCATGACCCATATTTGGGGCACTAGTCCAAAAATTCTCCCATTTTAGGATAAAATATTACACTTGTTTGGTAAATTGGTTGGAGATAAAATCCCAAATGAACCTCAGATTACAGTGCAGTCCATGTTACCAGGCTCTTATAGACAAATTAAAAGTAACTTAGTTAGGCACTTTATCGCAGCGGCTTGTTTGGTAATAGCCAGGCGCCAGGCCGAGGCTCCATCCGCTGAATGGGCTTGTGAGTTTGACACGATTGAGTTCGTGGAACGTCTGATCGCATGGGATGAGGACAAATCTGACTCAAACTTATGTGGACAGTATGGTCTCATTTCAAATATTCTTCTGACTTTGTCCCCTTTATCTCTACTAACATCTGAGACCCCAGTCATGTCTGGGATCTTCCCATGGTATCTTTTTATTATACCCCCCCCCCCCTTTTTTGTCCCTACTTCTCCCTCCTCTCTTTCTCCTCTGCTTCTCTTTTACTCTTCCTTCTTTTTTTCTTTTATATTTAATTTGAAACCTGGCCTTATTGTGTTGCCTGCTAACGCAGTTATCGTGTCCCTAGTTGAACCAGATATTACTCTTTTTAGTATCCTTCTTGGTACATTCCTTTATTTTCTTACAATCTGCTGTTTTTTCAGTGTAGTCCAGCGGCTTCTGATAACCTGTAGGCTTGGACACTATTCTTGGTATTGGTTTCTCGTAACCACTGTTTAAAGCTATATTTTTTTCTGTTCTTGTATGATGCTCATCATAATTTTGTAGTACGAGTCCATATACATTTGTTAAGCTGCGATTGTTATTTGTACTGTTCACAAATACTTAATAAAATGATTAAACAGACATAGCAAAGATACTGCCGCCAAACACCATTTAAAACAAATGACAATGTTGCCAAGTGTAAACAGTCACAGCCCGAGCACACAAGCAGGCATTAAACTCACACCTCGCCAACTAATGCGGCATATTTATAGTAAGATTCATTAACTGACACTAGGGTAAATATGGTTAACTTTGCTAGGATAGCGCTAGAAATCAGAAGAAACTCAGATTAAAGGCGGAGGACGGGCCTCATTTAGATTTTAGTGCTATATTAGCAAGTAGTTGCGACCACCTGTAAATGTCATAGTCTTAAGACCTAAAATAAGGACGACAGTGATATATTGTTAAATCTTACTTATTGTTAAAGCTACTTATAAATGCACGTGTCTCAAGGGTTGGGATGTACATAGCGGATAGTGAATATGACAGTGGCGGCAGTGGCACCCCCCCCTCTAAATTATCAAGCACCAGCCGCCACTGGAACAAAGTATAACCCATGTTTGGCAAATCGTTATATAGTTCTTATCCTGTAGACATCCTACAGAAGAAGTAGCAGCAAGTAGATGCACATAAACAGGGGGCAGCAGACAGTAATTGAGTGAAGTCCAGACAGTAATCCATTCATGTCTGAAATCAAAGCTCACTCAGCAAATGATAGTCAGTGGGACCCAGTGGGTCCAAAAGTCTCAGGCTGGGTTCACACCTATGCGAATTGGATGCGGCTTAAACCGCATCCAATTTGCAGGACACTTGAAAACACATGGTTTTCAATGTGTCCGGTTCACATATGTCCGGTGCATTCGCACTCCACATTGCACAAAAAACGTGTGCCTTTTCTGTGCAGTGCGAATTCCCAGCCCGTTGAGTTCAATGGGAGCGCATCTAACACGGAGATGCACTCCGCACTGAACGGGGATATTTCCCCTGCTCATGGCCTCTCCCCATCTCTCCCCCCGCAACTGCTGCACTGTGGGAATGGACAGGAGCCACCGAACGGTGGCTCCGCCCCTTCCCGGCAGCAGACAGGCTGGAATTCGCACTGGACAGGTGTGAATCCAGCCTTAGTCCTGATAGACATACTGCTACATGGAGCTCTCCAATCATTTGTTAAATTTCAAGCTCACCACTTCTGCAGAGATTCAGTATCCTGTGTGGGCTCAGCTGTCAAAGACTCCTTAGAAATATAGTGTTGTCCTTCCAAGTTGCATTGCTCCTTTCAGCCCTAGAGTGGCCGCAGCGGCTTGTGGTGGAGTAGCATGATGTGAAGATTGCCATCAGTGGTTGACCCCGGGCAGAGTGACGTAGTCACGTCTACATGTTTCTCTCACTGAGCATGTAAGCTTCCTCAAGACATTCCTGATATGGACTAGAAATATGTCCATATCTTTTCAGCTTCATTACACTGGAGGCTCAGGCAGGGCAATTGGTAGCTCACAGAAGATAGTAAGGGAGATATTCTATGGTTCACAAGAAGTGACAAGGATACAGCATTTCTGGCAAGACCAACAGGCATTTTCTGTATTTGCTGAGAAAGTTCTTAGTTTAAAAAAAAAAAAATAGAAAATGAATACAGCCACCAGATCTAAGGACTGGAAGCTGCAACAGATTAAATTTTTCCTCTTGGGTTTGGTTATCCTTTAAGCCCAAGGGGTTCTGGAAGGGACTGTATTACACACAGTCTGCTCCACCAGGCTCCCTCAATTTGCTTGACTGGTCCCCTGAAGCCTCTTCTCCAAGCTGTTCTCAGCTGCGGTCACAAACTCACCCTCTCCACATAATAGCCCTGCAATGTACATAATGATACCAAGGGACTGCGCTGGAGGCCAATGCTGGAACATTCTACTTCCTAAACTTATTGGACATTTAACCCTTGCAGTCTGTGGGGCTTTTTTTTGCGCCTTGAGCTGGATTTCAAAGGGGAGCGCTGGAAAAGTATGTCCAAACATGTTTTCAGGTGTACCCATTGAAGTCTGGGGCCAAAAATACGATTCTTCCCCCGAAAAAGCTCATGTACTTTTTTGAGCTGCACGTAACGGGCGCCAAGTGACAGAACACGCGGATGTGAATTGGCACATTGGGACTATGGGATTATTTAGCTTGAGCATTGTCACGCAACAAAACTCTCAGGTGTAAATAGGGGCTGAGAGGAGGAAGCAGTACAAAGAGCCAATAAGTTCACATGCAGGCAAGAAGCAGACTGAGAGTAATAGAAAGCTGAATGATAGAGAGATTATATCAATGCTTTGAAGCTTCTTCTTCTTCTTTCATTGTCCATTTACAGACTGTGGCGGGTCAAGCACAACCTGGGTTTGGAGGAAGTAGGTTGAATGATGCCGGTCATCAGACTGAGGACACCTAATGCCAGAAAAAAGTATTGCAGGAGCAATCTCTGCTTTGAAGGTGAATAGTGTTTGTATTTTTTTTTTATTAGTATCTTAATTTTTATCTTGATATTTTTGGCAGGAGTTCTACTGTATTGGAGTTCTTATTCTTAATTGATAATTCTTAGGCCTCATCCACATGGGCATACGTATCAGAAGAACTTTAGTGTAGCTGTGGTGCACTGGCACAGATAGACTGACCTATAATGATGTGAACAACAAGTATGCATGGGCATACTTAGAAGAACTTTAGTGCTAAAAGAAATTGCGAACAGACAGGATTTTTAATGCAGAAGAGACATTCTTTGTGTCATCTATATTAGCCCTGGTCCACACCAGTATGGCTTTGAAATTGCGCTACTGCAGCGTGCTTTCAAAGCCACAGATCTGTGCGATTTGGATCTCCGATTGCGACTTCATTTAACAGAAGTCAATGCAAGTCGCAATCAAGCCACAGAAAAGTAGTGCAGGAACCTTTTCAAAGTCGATGCGACTTGAGTAGCAAGGATTTGGATGTTCCATTGCTGAAAAAAGGGTGCAACTTGTCATGCAATTTTGAACAGTCAAATTGCATTGGTGTGAACAAGGGCTTAACGTTACTTACTCTGCCTGTCCATCCCTGTATACCGAGCTGCGCACACAGATCAATAGTATCTGGAAGCTGTCTGGCTGAACATGTCAGCAGTCGCTGGGGAGCTCCAGGACATAACAGCACTGTAGAGAGCATGGTTCCGCTGTAGGCATACATCCATGCGAAGGGCCACATTTACTCACATGGGATGCACAGATGTTCCATGCATCTGCCTGCAGGTAGTCCCATTCATGTCCATTAGGACACACCCGCTGTTCCCAATTTAACGTGTGTGCAGGTGCAAGTCACCGAACGCAGACAATGATTTCGGGGGCAACACACCCACACCTACTCAGATGTCAGATTGGAAGCAGTAGCTTTGTAAATGCAGCGGCTGTGTCATAATAGACATGAATGGGACTGCCTGCATGCAGATGTACAGGACACCTGTGGGTTATTACACTTAATAATGGGACTTCTTTATTGGATACAATATTCATTTATATATCCACCATACAGAACTATTACTCCACAAACATATTAGGCAAGAATCTTGTTTTATAGTGTCATAGATTGGATTACAACCTTTTTTTTTTTTTTTTTTGAAGTGCAGGTAGGGAGCTGTTTGATATAAGCAATAAACATGGGTGTATATATTCTCCTTGACAGCATTGCACATGCCTTTCAATTATATACCTTTGCCCTTTACACTGGTGGCATGCATTAAGACATCCCTATAATTTCACTTATTGATTTCTAAGCAGACGGTTCCGTTTGGCAGGATGTCATGCTGGTTTGGTGTGCTGCTCAGCAAATCCAAGAATAAACCACATTAGGTTGCTCTTGCATTTCCTGCGGAGCTAAACTATGAATACAAAGTAATCTCAGTTAAAAACTGTTCATCTGTTTTAGGACAATGTATACAGATGGGCTCTTTCCATTCTACCATCACACCAAGATGAAAGCAGAATAAAAAGCACTCCAGCAGCTGTCAGTGTTCCTTTTCAGTTTGGAGGAAATAGCCACCCTTTTGCCGGTCTCTGTCTTTACAGTTTAACATATAACTAGGCAGCTGATCTACATAATTATAGATGCAGAAAGTGGACGACATAACAAAAAAAATAATTTCAGCTTGTATATCAATTAGTTGTATGTATTGCCATAACCCAAAAAGCTAGCTATAGATGTTGTGCTTAAGAGGAGGGGAAAATACATATCCAATTTCTTAAGAGTTTTAAATTACCGACCCTGGCCAGATACAGTCAGATTTATTTTAAGATTTGATGTTATATCTGCTTAATCTTAAAGCAATTGTAAAGTTTTGTTCTATTTTTAAATAAACATATCATACTTACCTGCTCTGTGCAAAGGTTTTGCACAGAGTGGCCCGATCCTCCTTTTCGACCCCCCCCCCGGCGGCTTCTCAAGTGCCCCCACGGAGAGCCGCTTTCCATAGGGGCACTCATGCGGGCGCGCTCCCGAGTCCTGCTGCTGCTTCCGTTGACACGGCCAGCAGGACTTTGCCCCGCCTCCCAACTCCCGTGTCACTGGATTTGATTGACAGCAGTGGGAGCCAATGGCTCCCACTGCGATCAATCTATCCAATGAGGACCCGAGAGTGGCTGGAGCTGCTGTGCTCGTCCCAGACACTGGAATGATCGGTCTAAGGTAAGGAAAAGGGGGGGGGGGGGGGTCTGCTGCAACACAAAAGGTTGTTCACCTTAATGCATAAAGGTAAAAAACTGTGAGGGTTTAAAGCCCCTTTAAAAAAAACCTGCTTGGATGTAAATAATTTTAGGTAGGCCCTTGTGCTGCATACCTGTTCAAAGCCTACAGCTGAACCAATGACCAGGTTGTGAACATTCAACTATTTACATAATATTAGCAAGAAGTAAATGAGCTTTAAAACAATCCCTCACTATCCTCTGTAGCAGCAGGCACTGTGGAGTGTTTCAGCCGTCAAATTCTCAGCAGCTTAGTTTGGTTTCCCCCTTCCCCCTATGCCATGTTTACATAGCAGATTCAAAAGCTGAAAGACCGCAGATTCACTGCTGGCAGGGTGAGCTAAGATTTGAGAATCTTGAAAATGAATTCCTCCACAGTCCCTACAGCACAGAGGTCAATGGTGGTTTGCTTTAAAGCTCATGTACGGCGTGCTAAAGAGCTGTAAATATTTGAATGTTCACATGGAAGTGATAGCGAATGTTTGCTTCCCCCCAGTGTTTGCAGAGGGGCAGCAGTGTGCAAAAGCACTTTTCTGCCTAGCTCTGCCTGGAACTTCACGCTCTCAATCAGCACTTCTAATCCTTATGATATAATATCCCATCTATTTACTAATGCTAGCCGCATATTTATTTGTTTTAACAGTTTTTTTTTTTCATTTCTATAGTTACTTCTTAGTTACCATGCCCAAGCAAATGATGTCATACATCCCAGGAGTTTTCAGGAGGGGAGGTTGGGTTTTCGCAGCTAAGCACTCCCTCTTATGTGAGGTAAGAGCAGATGGATTCCTGGAAGTAAATGTTACATGAATCATCTGCCCTTACTCAAGATGGCCACCACCAGAAATGCTAGAGGCTGTTTATCAAAGTGATTTCTCAACAAAATAAAGCATGGAGACATGGAATGATGAAGGGGTTTGCTTTGAATATTAAAAATGAATTAAATAGCATTTTTGATTTGTGGTGTTCAGACGCAGTGTAGTTCCGCTTTAACCATTTTTTTCTCTGACCTAGCCTTCCCACCTAACCCCGTCTGACCAATGCTTTTCCAAACCTTGGTCTCATCTCTGACCTTCACCTCTGTCCAGGTGCTTTGATATGGTTGTTTGACTTCTTGATACCTGATCTTTGGCTTGACTTCAAATATGATCCTGCCCTGTGTTCTGTACTCCACTTTGGGTTGTCTGACTTGATGGCTGCCACCAGCAATCTCACCCTCTCAAGGGTTTGCAATCTGCAGGCACCTTCCAACAAAGATCAGGTACCCATAGAGAAAACACTCTTGACAACAGCCTTCTGCTCTCCATCTGGAATTTAGAAATGTGTCCAGGTGAGGGATTCTTACGGTCCTTTTTTAGGGCTGAGAGAAAATGTACTCAAAAAGGATACTAACAGCAAAATAGACTTGACAAAAAGGTTCTAACCCTTACTTACCCTGGACTAAACTACAAAATAGGTTTTGGCTGAAATTCATCCTAAAGAGATCCTGTCATGATAGAAATATGGGACCTGCCATTGTTGACTTGCAGACATTGTTGTATTTGCAGATACACTGTATTACCAAAAGTATTGGGACCCCTACCTTTACACACATATGAACTTTAATGGCATCCCAGTCTTATCCATAGGGTTCAATATTGAGTTGGCCCACCCTTTGCAGCCATAACAGCTTCAACTCTTCTGGGAAGGCTGTCCACAAGGTTTAGGAGTGTCTATAGTAATGTTTGACCATTCTTCCAGAAGTGCATTTGTAAGGTCAGGCACTGGTGTGTATGAGAAGGCTGGGCTCGCAGTCTCCACTCTAATTCATCCCAAAGGCATTTGATTGGGTTGAGGTCAGTACTCTGCAGGCCAATCAAGTTCCTCCTCCCCAAACTCGCTCATCCATGTCTTTATGGACCCTGCTGGTGCACCGGTGTGCAGTCATGTTGGAACAGGAAGAAGCGAGCCCCAAACTGTTCCCACAAAGTTGGGAGTATGAAATTGTCCAATATATCTTGGTGTGCTAACACCTTAAGAGTTCCCTTCACTGGAACAAAGGAGCCAAGCCCAACCCCTGAAAAACAACCCCACACCATAACCTCACCTCCAAATTTGGACCAGTGCAAACCTTGTGGACAGCCAGAAGAGTCAAAGCTGTTATAGTTGTAAACAGTGGACCAACTCAATATTGAACCCTACAGACAAAGACTGGGATGCCATTAAAGTTCACGTGCGTGTAAAAGGTAGCTGTCCCAATACTTTTGGTAATATAGTATATAACCAGGTTTGGGATGACAGCCCTGAGATTTGTATTACTTAGTGTATCATTGACCTAGAATAAGCATGTAGTCAATGAAGTATTAGGACTATATATATATATATATATATATATATATATATATATATATATACACACACACATACATACATACATACATACATACGTGTTCAGTGGATCACCAAGCAGTGAAAACAAGGATCTGGATGACTGTTCTAGTCTGCATCTTCAAAAACAAGTCAGCAATTACAGCTTCCGTATTGTCTTCTCTTGGGTTCCTTTTAGTATAAATCAAACAAAGGCTACTACAGACTGCATCCTTGTTATTTTCAACATCATAAGTCAGTCCCATCTATGCCAGTCCTCCACAGCAACACAATCTAAAAGGGGTGTAGATTCCAAGCTTAATGCAAAGTTACGAGACACAAGTGTGAAAATATGCAAAGGTTATTTTTCTTTTTTTTTTTAATACATGGAGGATCCCTGTACACTCCAAGCTGTACTGAGGGCTGAGATTTTACTGTGCTACATTCATTGCAAGCGGAGGCCAAAACAATCTGAACCTCTTTGGCAGTAAAGATCATGGATTTCTATGGGGAATAGGATGTAAATACACCCAACAATCCACTAAAAGTAGCCATAAGGTCATTGTTATATTTGTCAAGAGATGGGAGCATCTAAGGCCTCATGCACATTGCTATTCCTGCGTTTAGAAAAGTTACAAATGACATCTACCAAACAGGTTCAGATAGTTATGACCTCACCTTTCAATGAAAGTAGCACAGTAGAATTTCCCAGATCACTTTTACCTGTGTATACACGTTTGTGCTTTAAAGCACGTTTAGATGCATTTAGGTGCGTTTACAGTGTCTAATTGGACAAACAAAATTCAGTTTTCACTAAACGGTTTGCACCTAAATGCAGGTTAATGGACAGTGTGACTGGCACAGCTGAAAAATGACGTGCATTTAAAAATGTCCTCTAAATGCAGGTTTGACAGTGCCAGTATGAATTATGCCTTGGTCTTCAAATGGTTTCATACCAAAAGCTATCCATAACCATAATTTCTACTTTTACAATTGTTAAAGGGGTAGCAACTACAGCTTCAAGGTGAACTTACCAGGAGGTACAAACACCCATATTTACATCTGCTTATATATCAGTGAAATATCACTAGACTGACTTGGAAGGGTGTATACATTTAAGACAATATTAAAGCCAAGTTATTAGGACATATTTTATTCCATAAGGTAACTAAAACAAATGGTTATGCAAGAAGTAAATAATATATATAAAACACAATCTGGAGCCTATAAAAGTTGATCATTATGGCCTGAGATTTTTGTTCTATGCACAGGTGACCACTATAAGGCTTCATGCACACAGGGCGTTTGACTGTTTTACAGCTGCTGTTTTTAGCTACAGATGTTTTTTCCTACAGTCAATAAACTCCCCATCATGTTCTCCTATGTGTTCATGCACACATAGGCTGGTATTAACTGGGGCTGGGGTTTTTTTGAGCTGTAAAAAAACCCCCAAATCTAGTGGGTTCTGAGAGATGTTTTTCAGCTGTAAAAACATGCAAAAACCCTGCTCACCGACATTTTTGGACATTTTAGATCATTGAGGAAAAAAATTAAAAAAAAAAACAAAAAAACGCAGCTCACCAACATTTTTGGTCCATTGAAAGAAAAAAAAAAAAAAAAAAAAAAAAAAAAAAAAAAAAAAAAAAAAAACACTACTGCTCAAAAACATGTAAAACACTGAAAAACTCACCACGAAGTTACTGACATTTTTAGAACATTTTTTTAACGTCCTGTGGGCATGAGGCCTCAGGGCCCATGCAAACTGGCTTACAAATTGCTGCTTCTACAGGAGTTGTGTTTTGCCTGTAGAAGCCGCTATATGTTATCCTGTGTGTCCATGCACATTATGACATTTAGAAGTATACATAAAGCTCAGCCTTTAGAGGCAGAAAAAAAGAAAACCCTTCTGGTTTGCGGATATTTGATTGGAGCTAAACCCTCCTAGACGCACCAAAACAGGTATACAAAAACGCTCTAGATGAGCATATTTTTTTTTTCCCGCCAAGGGAACTGGCACTTTAAGCACAGTTTATTCTGAGTTTATATGCTTGGGTGCACTTTAGCAAAATGGCATATGTTGTGTAGGAAAGTCAGTAGTGAAAAAAATAAAATACAATTTTCTAGTCGTATTTATGCCGACATTATAGTACCCCTAAGGAGCACTTATATGTCATGTCGTGCAGCGGCTGATTTTTGTCAAGTAAAATCTCAATTTGTGCCTGAAAATTTCTGTGCCTCAGAGTTGGGAGCACTTTTGCCATATGGACAAAGAGAACACCCAGAATCAATGCAGACCCAGCAAATTGCCTACATAAAAATGCGAATAGGACCATTAAATCTCCAAACTCTGACACAGCAGTAAGAACTAAATGTTTGAGTCCTGCCAATTCATGAAATGAAAATTGATGCAGTTAAGACAGATGTCTCTCTTATTATATACAGCATTCAGAAAATGACAGGATAATGGATGCTGAAAAGTAGCTGCAATGGACTAGCTGTAGGTTTCAAGCTTTTCTAAAGTATCTGCTTAGCAACACCTTTGGCCATGAAGACTTCTAAACTGTGATTGCAGTTAATCATCCTCTGCCAACCCAGATCACCACAGTGAGTATTTATATCTAAACTACAGGGTCAGAGATGGCAATCTGAAAGCTACCTAGGAGAGTGATGGTAAACAGTTTAGAGTAATACCTTATCTGTATACCTAGACTTCTGAAGGATATCCAGAAGCAAAGAGCCGTGTTTACAGTATTTTCCCCATTGAGTGTGGCACATCTAAAAAATAATGCATATGTCACAGGAATTGCACTCCGACATATGTATACTATATATACACAGTTCAGTGGAACACTGAGTATAGTTGAGCATGTATCAGCTAGATTGTTCTTATGAGGAACTTTCACATTTCCGTGGACTGCTTAACGTGCACGCTAGTTTTACCGGCACTGCAGGAGCGCAGCGCTTTTAACCCCCACAAGGAGTTAAAAGTGCCGGCGCTCTGCGCTTCCGAGGCGGTGTGCAGCCGCTTCGGAAGAGCTTGCCATTCATTTCAATGGCAGGGGCGGTATATACGCCACTCACCGGACAGCCCCAAAGATGCTGCTTGCAGTACTTTTTGTAACATCCCGCAAGCACACGGCCCCAATGTGAAAGTACTCAGCGCTTTCACATTGAGGTGGATCGGGGGGAATTTTTGAGGGAGCTTTACAGGTGCTATATTTAGCTAAATAGCACCTGTAAAGAGTCTCCGTGTGAAAGGAGCCCAACAGTAAAACAACTTTAAAATAACCCTTAACTGACATGACTAGGCACATGTACTGTGAATTAAATAATCAACTATCATGACAGAGACTCTGAAGTCTAAAGCCTCGTACACACGATGCAACGGTTGATGACCGGACGTCCAAAATCGTATGTCGGCTGTTGTGTCTTGCACTAAGCGATCGTACGACCAAGCCTAACATGGTGACGTGCTACGAGCGTATAAAGAGGAAGTTCAGGTGAATGTGATTTGTGAATTAGGAACATAGGGTTACATGAATGGATACTTCCGGGCGTTCCTGACTTCTGAGCACGCGTGTTTGGCATAGTACAGCTTGTTGGACCAACTTCTCTGTACACACGATACAACAGTCGTACGACCGTTTGTTGTACAACAAAAGTTTTCTAGTCTGCTCATCCAACTTCTGCTGTACGACCGTCGCACGTCAGCTGTTCTAATAGCGCGTACCAACGGTCGGATGATCATACAACATGCTGTTGTATGACCATTTTCATATGACCGTCGCACCGTGTGTACGAGGCTTAAGTTGTTTTCAAGTTAGCAGCATCTGCTTATTTTTACATTAGACACATTTCTGTTGCCATAGAAAATAAGGGAATGGAGCTGTGATTTCAGTGCTTCTACTGCAAACTTTGAAGATCAAAGTGATTGTAAATCACCGTACAAAAAAAAAAAAAAAAAACCCATTCAGTTTAAAATTTAAATGAAAGGCAAAACATTTGTGTAGAGATATAAAAAAGGAAAAAGGTATTTATAATTTTCTTTTATAAGTGATCACAATCTCTGTTCTCAGCTGCATAAGAACAAGTGGGAGGAGAAGTAACAGCACACTGAAAACTCCAGTGAATGGCTGTGCAGTGGGGTGTTTCATGACAAGTCTAGTCATTGGAGAGCAGGTTGAGTTCCCAGCATAGCTAGAGAACTGACCAATATGTGTTCTCCTGCTTAGTGCGGTCAGATTCTAATAGGAAAGCAGAGGGACCTGGCAGGAACACCAGGGATTTCATACAAAGGAAGCAATACAAATAGAACAGAATATACCTTCATACAAGTACATGGTACAGCAGGCACGTCAGGAATATGAAATGGTGTGGTACCAAACGCTTTCATTTCTGCACAACACCTAAAGCTAAATAGTTTGTTGCGTATATTGTTCATTCATAATCTGTAAATGCTTTAAATGTGTATAGGGCACAGGTGCACTACTACATGGTTGGATATGTGACATTTTCCCTATGCTTAATTTTTACAGATTTTTTTTTTTCTTAAAGAAAAGGGCCACAGTATTTAATTGTAATGCATATTGCATCTAAAACCTATAAATATCTATGTGTTGTTTCACTTGAACTTGCCTAAATATTCCATTACCCATAGTAAAAACAGATCTTTGATGATAAACAACTCCCTCACAATGCGGAGATTTCCTTTTCGTCTTGATTATTTATGCGTTTCCCCATGTGTTACCACAGGGGTGTCAAACTCCATTTCATTGAGGGCCGTATTAGCAGTATGGTTGCCCTAAAAAGGCCGGTTGTATCTGGGGTGCGATACGTAAAAAGTGCTGGGTTCAAGAGTACGTTATGTGCAGAGTGCAGAACCGAGGTCTATGCTATGTACAGAGTGCAGAGTTTAGGAGTGCGTTACATACAAAGTTCAGGGGTGCGCTATGCACAGTGTGAAACACCAACCCCCTCCCCGAAACTTCTTTGCATCTCTCTCCTCCCTTGCCTTGCTCTAGTACCTCCCTCTTTTGGAGGCTTTGCCTCACCTTGCAGGGAGTGCAAGCGAAGGGTGAAATTTGGAGGCGGCAGAATGAAGTTCTGCCACATTCCAGCTGCAAAAGTGGATGCAAGGGCCACATGACAAGGCCTGGAGGGCCGCATTCGGCCCGCGGGCCTTGTGTTTGACATATGTGTGTTACCAGGTTGAAATTGCTCCACATGTCACAGATTATCCTTTACAGTTTAGTTCACATTTACTTGTCTATCCTAAAAATTTGAAGGGATGTTTTAATATTAAAGAAACTTGGGGGGGGGGCTTCCACATGTTGGTCAATGCATAGGAGGAATGGCTGGAGGACCAAGTCAAATGCACCACTGGATGACTATCTTATATAAACGTGATATCTGTTATGTAAAAGTATGGTTATACTGTATAATGTTGCAAGTCTGAAGATAGCAGCCTGCAAGAGAAACAATGTGAAGAGAGCTTTCTTTTTGCATTCCAGGCAAAAGGAACTGTGATTAAAGTTCTGCCCACACATTTTATAGATGGGTGAAGAGAATAAAATGCATGCATGATCAAATGAACAATGACGTTTGTACAATATAAACACATTGAGGATAGTGTCCCTTTAAATGTACCCATAGATGCGAGATGTTCATTGCCCAGCAGACATCACAGGATAACTGCCTGAGGGCAGGCAATCAGCTGGGATTTTGTTAATTTCTGGTTATTATTTTGACCCCTCATATCAAAGATGCCGCACCATATAGATTCTGCCTTGGTGCCATCCTATCTCTATAGTTAGGAAATGATCAAGAAGTTAAAAGACCACTCTTGAACACGTTAGGACTACATGCTCATGTATAGTTTGTGAATTCTAAAGTGACAGCAGATACATTTTGGCTTAGATGATCAAATGGTCTGGATTGATATCCCTAGAAAAGATTAGAAACAAATAACTGGATCATAGTGATAATTCAAACTGTTTTCTGTAATTCATTATCATACAGGTCTTCAATCTTCATATCAGTTATTAAGCCTATTTAAATGGAGAAAAAATAGATACTCTGCTGTCTGATATTTTGTGACCACACAATAGACCAGAAAAAGCAAAGGAGAGCTTTGTCTGAGGAGATCAAATGCTAAGACCATCTACATCCAAGCAGCTTAATGGTTCTGTGAATACAGTTGCAAAATATTAAGAAGTTATGGTTCATGAAAATGTAGCCAACCTTCCTAGACATGGCCACGAAAGCAAATCCCCAGATGATCAGAAGCATAGTGAGAATGGTAGACCAGAAAAACATCCAACAGCAATCCAAGATGAAGGTACATCAGTGTCTGATTGCATCATTCAGCGCAGAGTGAGAGTGGGCTCAAAGGTAGAAGAAAAACCAGGAGGACTTTGCTGTTAAAAGATAAACAAAGCCAGGCTAGAATTTGCCAAAATACATATGGACATACAACAATGCTTCTGGGAGAATGCACTTTGGATAGATAAAACAAGTATGGATCTTTATGTAAGCCATGTCAGCTGTTCACAGATATGAAAAAAAAAAAAAAAGAAAAGAAAAAAAGCTTCTAAAGAAAAGAACACTGAACCTACTTTGAAAAATGGAGGAGACTCAGTTATGCTTTGGACCGGCTGTACTGTATCTGGCACAGGGTCCTTCGCATCTGTGCAGGATACAATAAAATCAAAACTATCAAAGAACTCTGGAGTGAAACGTAGTGCCAGTGTCAGAAAGAAAGCTGTGTCTTATTCATTTGCCAAGGGTCCTTCAACAGGATAATATGCAAAACAAACAGCTAAAAAAAAACCCAAAACATTGGACTATTCTGAGATACTTTCTGGAGGCCCTGATTTCTGTAGCCCATCAATCATCTATGGAAAGAGCTGAAACATGTAGTCTGTAGAGGGCACCCTTCAAAGTTGAGATCACCGAAACAGTTTGCTTAAGAAGTGTGGCCCAAACTGTAAAGCACAAATGTCTCACTGAGAGCAACAGATCAACTGCCTATTTCCAGTGATCATCTAAATGTTGTGTAACAAAATATTTAGGTTAAGGGTCTCATTTATGCCCATGCCATTTTCATTTGTTTTATTTAAAATATTCTGATGAATCGTAACTCAAAAGCAAGGTGTGATTCTAATATGTAAAAAACAATGATGGGTGCCAATTATTTGCCAGTTTCAAGTTATTTCAGAGAATAATGTGGGTTATTTTATTTGTGGAATAGTACCAATTTGTCAACTTTAATGTAATCAGGCTCATAAAATGCTACACTGTATATACCCTGTAGTCACTTTACTAGGAACACCTGCAAACAGCCAAAACCCTGTCTATGACTGCAATTCAATAAATACATAAAGGCGAGCATAGGTCAAAAGTTTTATTTAGTGCTCATACAAATGTTAGAATGAAGAGAATGTGTAACTTAAAGTAGAACTATAGGCAAATTTGTTTTTTCATTTTGGGTAGCACAAGGGAGGGCTATAACCACTGCCAGATTTTATTTATCCATCTGTGTCCCATTGCGGAGATTTGAAAGTGAAAAGCCAGAAACAAGTACATCCAGTGAATTGGCTTTTTCTAGGTGAAAATCTTTATAGGCTTGTAGGATAGGCTTTCTAGGCTTGTAGGAATGGCATATCCAATTATGGCACGTCGCAACTGAATGTCAATAGAAATTACCTTTCAATTTCAAATCTGCAACACTGTAATCTACTGTACAATGCAATATAATCTTCTGTATAATGCAGATGGTGTACAGAACACCCCATAGAAATGTAATTTCTTGCTTGTGTCATTGGCTCACTAATTTTCCCAGAAGTCTGCACTAAGATACAAATCAGATTTTGAACACCCCCTGAAACAAAAATGTTTTTTTTTTTTTAGATACTTTCAAAAGTGTAAAGGGATGCAGACCCTGCAGCTTTCCTCACAGCCTTGCAGGTGCAGCAGCCAATTTAGATTAAAAAAAAAAAAAACTCCCCCACACAGACTGACTCTGAACTCTATACAAACAGCTATTTCTTCAAAATAACAAAAAGGTAGGAATCTACTTCAAAATTTGTTAAAATCCTTGTAATGTACACAAATCACCCAGAGGGGAATGTTTTTGTTTTTGCAACAAAAGTGGAGTCAAGTCCACATAATGACTATCTTATTAAAGAACTGCACCCAAAGAAAACATTTTTGAATGGCCTTTCTCCTGCTAAGAAAAATCAAGACTTCAAGTGATTTAAGCTGGCCATAGATGGATCAAAATTTGTGCGGTTCAGCACGGACCTGTCCAATTTCGATGCAGAAGCTGATTGCTAGGTTGACTTCTGTCGAATGGGAATGTTGAAAAAGCTTTTCGATAAGTCATTGATCAGTGTATTCTGACAGCGGTAAGCCCCACTGTCAGAATATAATATACAAACAACTCTAGCATAATCTCGTAAAATCTATTTTTCAGGATGAGGTACTGGACATACTTTGTCCATCAAGTGAGGGCTTTCCATTGAGGCCCTCCTCCCAACTTTTCTTATTCATGTAAGAATACAATGTCTTAGCGGGGGAAGATTCCTCCATCTACTTTGCTTTTGCGGATGGAGGAATCTATTAGTTTTTTTTAGCCCCCTGGCAGAATGAAAAAAAGAAAAAAAACAAAAACAAAGTGAATTATCTATGGCCAGCTTTACTTGTATTCTATGGTATCCTATGCAAAGATGCACACTGCCACACGGAATAACCAAGTGTTCTCTCTATAAAACCATAGGTATTTTGGTGTGAGCACTTCAGAGACCAGAAGCATGTTTAGACTGAGTTCACACTATTGGCAATTGGATGCAGTTTTCCCCTCATCCAATTCGCATGTCAGGAGACTGACTGGCTCTCTATGAAGCCGGTTCACATAGCTGCAGGGCGGCTGCGGAGCAAATTACACAGGAGTCCTGTGCGTCTTCTGGTCCCTTTCAGGTGTGAATTTAGCCAAAAATCAGACCTGAAACGTTGAACAGGAACGCACTGGACCCCTGCTGTGAGCCGCTCCATACAAAGATGTAAATCCGGCCTAAAAAAATGAAATTCTGGCAGAGTCTTCAAGGTTCAAGCTTTGGTTCAGTGTCTTCATTCAAACAAAATGTTTACTTTGGAGCTGGATTTCTTTTTTAAATATGAACCTGGACAGTGCACAAGTACAGTAGAATGGTATGTAAACTCAGGAAGAAAACAAAAGCGTGAAGCAAACTTTTTTCTGCTTTATTTATATTCAGGTAAAAACATGAACCTGATGAAGATTATTGCAGATCTGAGAAATCAGCACATAGAACAGGACATTGAGAACATTTGCTTTCATTTGTGTCAAAATATTTTCCATTCCCCCCCCCCCTCCCCCCCTTCCAAAGAACCAGAAAAAAAAAATCTTAAAAAAAATATAATAATAATAATCTGAAGAGGAAAGAAAATTAAACAGGGCATTTAACTGTATTTTTTTTATATTTTTTTTTAAAATGTACATTAAATTGAAATGCTATGGCTGTATTACAATAAATACAGGCCAGCCACGTTTCCTTTAAGTTTTACATTTTAAACAAATGAAAGAAAACAAAAAACAAAAACAAAAAAACACTCAGTTCTGTATATACTGTGTAAACAGTTTAATGGATCCTGTAAAAAGGCCAGTATAAACCATGGACTCTCTGCTGCCACACTGACCAGCAGCACCATGCACTTCTGGAGAGCGCCAGCTAATAACCACCTCAAGTCTCCAACTATGCTTTAGAGGCGGGGCTTTATGAAAACTAACAATGAGGCTTCTTGCCGTCAAATCTGCACACGCAGGAAACAAAATTGCACATAAAAAGTTATCAGGGAAGCTGCGTCAAGTGAGAAAAACACTCAACTAAATAACTAGACTTATTTTCTTTAAAGAACAGGCTTTGCGTTTTTTTTTTTTTTTTTTTTTTTCCCCCCCATGTACTTGTAGGCAGAATCTGCATTGCAATGGGTACAACCGGTGGAGGGTGGTATCTTGTGTATTTAGCTTGATGGATACACACAGACGGGGATTTTTAAACTGCACAGCAATATTTATTTTTTCCAGCTTCAAAAACATCCCTTCCTTTTTTTTTGGATATTGTTTTTAACATCCCTCCTCTTTTAAAGTCACACGGCAAAGCAATTTAAAAACTTCACTCTTCAAATAAAGGATAATTTAAGCAGAAGAAAAACTTTCTAAACAAACATGTCATGGATTTTCAAGCCTGATCAGTTTAGGCGTCCAGGGGTAATTTTAATGGAGCTAGCACATCTTTTGTCTTTTTTTTTTATTATTTTTTTTGTACTTTTTGGATGAGCTTGTAATAATCTGCATCGGTTTTCTCTACAACAAGGAGGGCTTTGCCGCCTTGACTCTGCTGATACTTTTAGAAAAAGTACTTATGATGTGTTTTCCTTTGTAGTGGGCTCCATGGTAAGTTCGTGGATCAGGAAAGGTGGAATGACTGTTGCCCTTCACGTGCAGCGATTAACAGTTTCTCGCGCATAATATCAATGCTAGAATAGTCTGGCAACTTAAGGTAGTTGACGCAGGTCATAACAGAGGGCAGGAAATCGTCTGGGTTTTCGGTAGATTCGAAGGTCTTGCGGACTATGGTGAGAGGAGGGTTCAAGGCCCGGAAGCCTATGAATGAAACAGGAAGAATAAGTTGGTTAGAACGTTACAACATCTTCAACCTGGAATGCTTAAAGTGTAAGAAAATCTTAAATTAACTTCTTCTATCTCATAAACTTTTGGTCTGTTAGATATACTTTTGAATGCATTTATAAAACTTAACCCAGCCATAGACTATTCAAATCTCGGCCGGTTCAGCAGGAACTGGCCGAGATTCTAACCATTTATGGGCAGGCTGAATATACCCAAGTTGATCGATCAATCAGCTTGTGTACAACCAGCCTGCCAGATTTTACATGTGATTATCGCTAGCAGCTATCACAGCCGCTAGCGATAATCACTGTGTTCTCCAGGCAGAACGGCTCCCCCCGCCACCAGGAGAACACAATGGCTAGGCAAGAGGGATTCCCTTGCTAACATGGTTTGTGTTGATGGGGGAATCAAGCAAGTTTCTTTACTGTGGTTGCGTCTATGGCTGGCCTTAGCCAGTTTAAAAATGAAAGAAAGAATTGTTTATCTTGTCAGAAGTTCAGAGCCATCTTTTGTTCTCTGCCTGATTATTGAAAAGAGTTTATGTTCTGATCTTAAAGTAAATTAGTGCATATGCTGTGGAGATGAAAACATTGGGAATGTTTGAATAGTTAACTCAAGGAATGCAGGGCAGGGATGACACCACTCAGTCCAAAAGAAAAGTTTTAAACAAGGAAGTGAGTACATTTCTGGAAGATAAATGGGTATTTTTTTTTTTGTACTTGCAGGGCTTTTTAAAATGGATAAAATTAAAAAAATTGAGATGTACAGCAGGTTTGAAAGCATTTAAGAAATGTGTAAAAATATTTTTATTTTAATATATTGTTACAGTAGCTAAGGCTTGCCCTGACCATAAAAACATGAACAAGCATGGTGTATATATTAGCTGATTATATGGCTCCTGCAGAGAGAATGTAAACATAAGGAAAAGCCCACAGCAGCATGAATAGAGTTACAGTGTAGGCAAGATAGAATAGCTGTCAGTTCATGTGCACGTAGAATACGCACAACAAAGTGTTTTCATGTGTTCTGAAAAGTAATCAATGTGGGTTTTGTCAAAGTTTGCCTTAAAAAGTTAAAAAAAAAAAATAAATAAAAATAAAAAAAAAAATAATAATTTTCCTTTAATACATAGTAAAAGTAAAAACATAAAACGGTTTGCTATAAAGAACTACATTAGTTTTAATAAAATCCTCAAAGCATATTTTTTGCAGAAAAATATGGGGTAGAAGCTTTCTTTGAATGAACAGTAAAAATGTGCAGATTTAAACGCCCTTGCACACAAACATACTTGCTATTAACCAAACTACAGGCAAACAACAAATATGAATGCAGGCAGAGTATAATTGCTCTCGATTCTGTTAAATATTAATGATACAAACATAGCAGATCAGGTCTTACCTCCAACTGGCAGTCTTGGACTCCCTGTGACAAACTGCAGGAATAACCTCTGCTGCTCCTTATCAAAACTACTTAGAATTTCAAACAGGCATTTCACAGCTCGACTGCAAAACAAATTGTACAAAGTATTTAGCAGAAGTATTAGTTACTTTAATTCTCCTTTGTGCATCTTTTAGACACCGAAAATCAGTTTGCTCACAATCTGGACGGAATTTTGTTGCACTGACATGTGAGTTCTTATGCAAATTCATTTGTATGTTTTTATACAGGTTTGCGATTTTGTATAACTACTGCACTATGAAGTGTCTCTCCTTGTTTCATTCTACGGAGAATTCACACACGATACAGTGAAAAATACAGTTCATACGAGACAAAATTGGGGGATTTCATTCCTGGATCAGAGCGTTTTGATTCCCTGAAGTAGAGTGCCTCAATCAGTGGAAGTGATTAGCCCAGAAGCGGATTAGAGTGGAGGAGTTATAACATTGGTTTATAAAGTGATCACATTTTGAGGATGCACTTCATTTACCTTAGTGATGAGATACACTTTAGAAAATGTATTTTATTGTACAGATTACATGATTGAAAAATAATTGTGTATACAATCACTTTACATCTGGATCGGTCTTTTGAGTTATCACTTATTTTTTTTATTAAATCCGATCATTTTTTATAGAAAGTGTATTCAGCTTGGCGCTAGTTTTTTTGAATATATATATATATATATATAATATATATATATATATATATATATATATATATATATATACACACACACATACATACATACAT
>BLSH010023164.1:942785-966052 GCA_018402905.1 Glandirana rugosa
CGAATGGTAAGTAAAGTTAACCTCCCCGCCATCTCCTCGCCATATATGTGGCGAGGGGAGTGGCGGGGTTTCTACGACGAACGTCCTGAAAAACATCGCAGGACGTCAATGGGCTCCCATAGGGAACCATTGATTTGGAATAGAGGCAGAAAACGCCGCAAAAAGCTGGCGTGAAAAAACGTCCATTGACGTCAATGCAAAACGCCAAGCAAAACGCCAAGCAAAACGTCAGTTTTTTCCCCTGACGTCAGGCCCGGCGTTTTGCTTATTTTTCTGCAAACGCCCGTGTGTATGAGGCCTAAGGCTTCTTTCACACTGAGGCACTTTACAGACGCTATTTTTTAGCTAAATCCACCCCAATGTGAAAGCCCTGAGTGCTTTCACACTGGGCCGGTGTGCTTGCAGGACGCTACAAAAAGTCCTGCAAGCAGCATCTTTGGGGCGGTGAGGGGAGCGGTGTATATACCGCTCCTCTACCGCCCCTCCAATTGAAATGAATGGTAAGCGCTACCAGAGCGGCTGCACACCGCCTTGGTAGCATGGAGCACTGGCACTTTTAACCCCTTGTGGGGGTTTAAAGTGCCATGCTCCCGCTTGCATAGCGGAGCCATATCGCTGGTACAACTCCGCTAAAACTAGCGGGGTTTTACCGCGACTGCGGCTACCGCTGCAGTGTGAAAGTAGCCTAAGTGAAGAAATATAAAGTAGAATTAAAAGACAAAACTTTTTTTTTTGGACTGAGTGGAGATTAGAACACCTGTCAGGTTTTTTTATTGTTGTCTGTGCCTCCATCAGAACGATTCACCCTATTTGTCATGTTTATTATAATCATCGAAAGTAAAAGAAAATATCAAATTTTGAGTTTTTCCCAGAAGAGAAACATAGGGGAAACATTCCAATGGGGCCACTAGATCTGGTAAAGATTCCCTCCATGGGACAGGGAGCAAAGGGAAATCTCCCCAATAAAAAATGGCAAAAAAACATTTCAGGAGTTATAAAAATGTACCTTATTCTATCCAAAATGAAAAGTTTGCTTTTAGTTCTGGAAATCGCAACAAGAGGAAAAATTACACCTCTAACCATTAACAGCCATGAATACTCCAAAGTTTTCCTACCATAAAGTGCTTTTGATTAGTATTCTCGGTGAATACTTTCCCACAGTGTGGCCTGAATGTGCAAAGAGTAAAATACACTACTTTTAAACCATGTCAAGCCAAGGCATGTTGATTCCCTATCCGAATGTTAACTATGCTCATGTGTTGTACCTATGCTAGTTTGATTGTAACCCTGTTAATCAAAAATGTATTGAAGACCAAATTTTTTAAGAACCACCTCAAGAAATGAAATAAAAACTTTTGAAAATAGTAATTGCATATTAAAACACTTTCCAAAACAAACATTGAAGCTTTTTTTCTGCAGAATTTGATCAAAGTTGTCCAATCTAGTACAAAAGACTAAACAGAGTGTGACACACATTTCTTCTGATCAATAAATATACAGGATGCTATAGGCTCATCCAGTTAGTTACCTGTGACTTGTCTAGTTCCAGTCTCTTCTTTTGCCTCACTATTTCTTCCAGATGGTAAACAGATTTTGCCACAATTGGATCCACGTTTGACAAATCATGGGAGGCCAAGGATGATTCATGCCGTAACATCCACTTATAGAATGGGAGTCCAAGAGGAATGTCCACCTATAGTAAATGCATCAACTCAGTAATTTAAATGTCATATAAACCAGGACAGTGTATGACATGTGGCATGGCAAAAAACACAAGTATAACTAAAGTTAACGGGCAATAAATGGGTCAACAAATATTAACTACAGGTGGATATTTCTACATATGTTTTTAATTAGAGGGGATGATTAACCATGTGTAAATGTTTGGTGAATGTAATTTACTGCTTTAACTACCTCCCATCCGCGCTATAGCCGAATGACGGCTACAGCGCGGCTCTAAAATGCCGGTAGGACGTCAATAGACGTCCTCCCATTCGGCTCGTGCTGGGCGCGCTCCCGCGGGCGCGAGCGGCGCGTGCACGTGCCGCCGCACACTGCGGGAGCGTGCCCGCGGGTCCGGCGGACCCGATGTCCGCCGGAGACCCGCAATCTCTGTACAGACAGGAGGAACGGGGAACTGCCGAAGTAAACACGGCGGTTCCCCGTTCTGTGAGGGGGGCATGCCAGATCTACTGATCCCTGTCACTGGGATCAGTTAGATCTGTCATGCCCCTGTCAACCCCACCCCCCCCACAGTTAGAACACACCCAGGGAACATAGTTAACCCCTTCACTGCCCCCTGCTGGTTAACCCCTTCACTGCCAATGACATTTACACAGTAATCAGTGGACATTTAAATTTCTGATCGCTGTATAAATGTCATTGGTCCCAAAAAAGTGTCAAAAACGTCCGACATGTCCGCCCCGATATCGCATTACCGATAAAAATCACAGATCGCCGCCATTACCAGTAAAAAAAAAAAAATAATAAAAACGCCATAAATCAATGTCCATAGTTTGTAGGCGCTATAACTTTTGCGCAACCCAATCAATAAACGCCGATTGCGATTTTTTTAACCAAAAATATGTAGAAGAATACATGTCGGCCAAAACTGATGAATAAATTTGTTTTTTATTTTTTATTTTTGGATATTTATTATAGCAAAAAGTAAAAAAATATTGTTTTTTTTCAAAATTGTTGCTCTTTTTTTGTTTATAGCGGCGATCAGAAATGACACAGAGGCGATCAAATACCACCAAAAGAAAGCTCTATTTGTGGGAAAAAAAGGACGCAAATTTTGTTTGGGTACAACGTCGCACGACCGCGCAGTTGTCATTCAAAGAGCGACAGCGCCGAAAACTGAAAATTGGTCCGGGCAGGAGGGGGGTTTAAGTGCCCAGTAAGGAAGTGGTTAATAACTGTGCCCCTTTAGAGTTTTTGTAGTGCTGTAAACAAAGGTAACTGCCTAAGCTTTACTGAATGTTTATGGTAGCGCTTTCCCAGCTGATACCATGTGGTCGGTGTGCTGATCTAGAGCAGGGGGTGAAAGCTCTATTCTACGGCCCATGTGGACATCCTATAACCACTTGACCTCTGGACGATTTACCCCCTTTCATGACCAGGCCATTTTTTGCAATATGTTATGGCAATTGAGCCACTGTACACCACCCCCCCCCCCCCCCCCCAAAAAAAAAAAATGTGTATGACACTTTCTTCCCACAAATGGAGCTTTCTTTTGGTGGTATTAAAAAAGACAGACCATTTTGAAAAATAAAATACACAATATTTCTTTTTACGTTCTGCTATAAAACATATCCAATAATACAATTTAAAAAAAATTAATTTTTTAATAAATTTAGGCCAGGATGTATTCTGCTACATATTTTTGGTAAAAAAATCCCAATAAGCGTATATTTATTGGTTTGCGCAAACGTTATAACATCTACAAACTATGGGAATATTCTGGATTTTTTTTTTTTTTTTTGCGGCAAACAATCAAACACTGACACTTTGTGGACACCAGTATAATACTAATATAGTGATCAGTGCTAAAATATGCACAGTCGCTGGCTGGGAAGGGGATAAACATCTAGGGTGATCAAACGATTAAATGTGTGTCTAGCCAGTGTTTTTGTACTTTGTGTCTTGCTTTTACTAAAGGATGTGATGGATTTTCTTTCCCAGCTTTGCAGGGAAAGAAAATCCATCACATCTCAGATGTAGAGCTGCTTGGATCACTTTTACATTATTCAGCATCGCTAGCTAGTTGGAACAAAAAAAACAAAAAAAAAAACAAATACCAGGGTCATGACTGCAGCCAGTTCTACCCACTGAAACTCAAGGGCATATGGGTACATTCTAAGGATGGAAATTGGTTAAACTGAGAACATTTACCATTTTAAAGTATATATAAACCCTTACCTTGTAAAAACTGGATTTTTTACTTACCGTAAAATCCCTTTCTCTGAGTTCATTGACGGGCACAGCAGCTTCATGGACAAGTGGGTTATACTGCTCTCTCTTCAGGAGTGACTAGGCAGAACAGGCAGTTCTAACAGCAAAAGAACAGACAGACCGCCCCTCCCAGGGGGCAGTCCCCACTGGCAGATAACCCTCCGCCCTGCTACTGCTAGCTCAGTTCGTAACAAGCAGTGCAACGCAATATTAGAGGGGTGGGTGATGTGCCCGTCAATGAACTCAAGAGAAATTTTTTTACTTACCGTAAAAACCTCCAGTTTTCTCTTTCGTTCATTGAGGGGCACAGCAGCTTCATGGACAAGTGGGACGTCCAAAAGCAGTGCCAAAAATATGAGGGGTGAGTAACGGAACAACAAAGGAATTTCACCCAACAGAACCCTCTGTAAGGAACCAGACGTGTCTCACATGACCGCCTGCAAAACTTTGCAGCCAAACACAGCATTTGAGGATGCTAAAACATCAACTTAGTAAAACTTTGAGAAGGTGTGCACAGAGGACCAAGTAGCCGACTTGCACACCTGAGACACAGACGCCTGTCGGAAAGTGCAGGAAGTGCTAAATCGCCCTGGTAGAATGAGCCGTGACCAGAAAAAGGAGGCTCCAAACCCCGAACAGCATATGCTCGGGTCACCGTCTGTCTAGTCCAACGTGAAATAGTGGCCGACGAGGCGGCCAGACCCTTGCGTGGGCCATCCACCACTACAAAAAGCGCATCCGGCCTCCGAAAGGAAGCCGTGGTCGCCAGATACACCCACAGGGCCCGAACAATGTCCAGGGAGTGCAAAGCAACCTCCCTAGGGTGAGAGGAGCGCGGGCAGAGCGAAGGAAGAACAATGTCCTCATTGATATGGAAAAATTATACCACCTTCGGCAGAAAAGAATGTGATGGCTGCAGAACTGCCTTATCTTTGTGTAGGACCAGATATGGAGACCTACATGACAGAGCCGCCAACTCAGACACCCGCCGAGCGAATGTGATGGCTACCAGGAAAGCCACCTTTTGCGAAAGCAATTGCAGTGATATCTCCCCGCTATTCTCAAAGGGTGACTTCTGAAGAACCGAGAGGACCAAATTGAGGTCCCATGGCGCCAGAGGCAACCGTACCTGGGGGGAGACACACCGAACCCCCTGCACGAAAGTACGGATCAAAGAATGTGTCGCCAAAGGACGCTGAAAAAAGATCGCCGGGGCAGAAATCTGACCCTTGATCATACTCAACGCCAGCTTCGGGTTGAGACCCTTCTGCAGGAAAGCCAGAACCCAAGATACCAAAAAAGATCGGGGATTCCACCCCCCATTCTAGCACCAGGTGATATAAGCCCTCCAGGTGCGGTGATAAATCTTCCTGGAAGTGGCCTTATGTGCCTTAAAGCATGGTGGGGATCACTGAGTCAGCCCGATCCCTCAACACCTGTGATTTAATAGCCAGGCCGTTAAAGCAGGATCCAAGATGGGCCCCTGAGATAGTAGAACCTGGCGAAGTGGGAGCCGCCAGGGAACGTCCACCACCATTTGAACTACGTCATCATACCAAGGATGCCGTGGCCAATCTAGGGCTATGAGAATGGTCGATATGCCCTCAGTTTCTATTCTGTGCAGAAGCAACTTAAGGGGGGGAAAGGCGTAGAGGAGCCGGTACTGAACCCACGGAGCTACCAAGGCACCCACCGCGTACGCTAGGGGATCCCTTGTCCTGCTCACGAAGGCCTGCACCTTCCGATTGAGACGAGACGCTAGAAGATCCATGCCTGGAGTAACGCACCGCAGACAAATCTGATGGAACACGTCGGGGTGCAGGGACCACTCTCCCTGGTCCAATCCCTGATGACTGAGGTAGTCCGCTTGCCAATTCTCTACGCCCGGAATGTGGACGGCGGAGATTGCCGGTACGTGGAGTTCTGCCCACCGCAGAATGTGAGCTACCTCTGAGGCCGCAGCCGAGCTTCTTGACCCGTCCTGGTGATTCACATATGCCGCGGCCGTGGCATTGTCCGACTGAATCCAGACAGGGCACCCGTGCCACCTCCCTGTCCAATGGGAGAAGCAGCACCTGATGGCCTGCAAATCCAGGACATTGATCGGGAGACGAGACTCCGCTGGAGACCACTGTCCCTGGGCTGACAACAGCCCCAGGATGCCTCCGCAGCCGATCAGGCTGGTGTCTGTCGTGACCACCGTCCAATGGTGGGTGAGGAACGACTTCCCCAGCCGCAGGGCCGGAGCCCGCATCTAGCAGAGCAGCAAAGCCCTGGTCCGGTGGTCCACCCTGATCAACCGATAAAGGGAACTTGTCCCACTTTCACTTATCTCCCGCTGCAGAACACAGGTGTGACACTGAGCGTATGGGACCGCCTCGAAGCTGGACACCATGAGGCCCAAGACCCGCATGCAAAACCGTAGGGAGGACCATTTCTGGGACAGCAGGGAACGAACCGCCGACTGAAGCATCTGTCGCTTGGATGGTGGGAGGAAGACCTTCACCTGGGCCCCATCCAGAATCAGACCCAGATACTCCAAGCGGTGAGACGAGGTCATCACCGACTTCGGGCGATTGATCACCCAGTCGAACTCCTGCAGAGCGTGTAAGACGATCGTCACATTGTCCCCGAGAGCTGGAGCAGACTCTGCTCGCAAGAGAAGGTTGTCCAGATATGGAACCACCGCAACGCCCCTCTGTCTCAGCAGAGCTAGAACCGGGGCCAACAGCTTGGCGAAGGCACGGGGTGCAGAGGTCAGGCCAAAGGGAGAGCCACGAACTTATAGTGATGCTCTCAGACCGCAAAGCGCAGGAAGCGCTGGTACTGACTGCATATGGGAACACGCAGGTACGCATCTTTGATGTCGAGGGAAGCCAGGAAATCTCCCTGGTGCCGAGCCGCTACCACAGAGCGGACAGACTCCATCCTGAATCTTCGTACACGTATGAAGCAGTTGAGGGCCTTCAGGTCCAGGATTGGATGGACCCCATCCTTCTTGGGGACCACAAACAGGTTGGAGTAAAACCCATGGAAACGTTCCGCATGCGGAATGGGGACCACTACCCCTTGACAAAGTAGGTCCTCCACCGCCCCAAGCAGGGCCTGCAGCCTGCCCGTGGGCAGTTGCAAGTTAGAGGCGAAGAACCGGTCCGGAAGACGGGAACAAAATTCTATTCTGTACCCTGACGAGATCACCTTGTGCATCCAACGGTCCGAAATGCAGGAAGTCCACCGGTCCACAAACCCCAGGAGACGTCCCCCCACCCAAAGAGCAGGTGGGGGGCTGCCCTTCATGCAGAGGAGGACTTGTCCTCCGGCTTGTCATGCTTACGCTGCCAGGGATGCTTCTGCCCACCCGCGGGGCCCTTGGCGGACTTCAAGCCCTTGCCCGAGGAGCGGGAGGGACGAAAAAGCCGTTTGTGGGTTGTAAAGGAGGGACCCGGTCTGCGACGGGACTCCATACTCTTCTTGGACTCCGGGAGAAAAGTGCTCTTCCATCCTGTGAGATCCTTAATAATCTCGTCCAAAGAGGCTCCAAAGAGCCGCCCACCCTGAAAAGGCAAGTCCGTTAGGGCCTTCTTAGATGTTTGGTCCGCTGACCAACATTTTAGCCAGAGCAACCGCCTGACCACCACCGAAGACACGGACAATTTGGAGATCAGGGGGGGCCGCATCCAGGGCTGCATCGCAGATATTTAAGCCCCTGGACAAGCTGTTCAGCAAGTTCCACGCAGGCAGGGGGAACCTTAGCATTGCTCATTTTGCGGTGTAACAGCTTCGCCCATTCAGTGAGGGTCTGAGACACCAGAGCAGAGGCCACAACAGGCCGCATGGCTGACCCTGCCAGAACAAATATGGATCTGACGATGGCCTCAGCCTTCCTGTCAGCCGGGTCCACCGGGATTGTGGTCGCCTTGTTCAGGCGAGACACAGGGGGATCAAACACAGGGGGTGATGCCCACTTTTTTACCAGGCTGTCTTCAAAAGGGATAGCGCACAGAGAAATGCTTGGGTATGGGAAGGGAGCTTCTGAGGCCGTTCCCAGTCTCTGTAGACAAACTTATCCAGGTAAGACACATAGGGGAAAACCTTAGCCACGCGGGTCGGTTTATGTGACCCGAAGAGGATGGCACCTCTTGCGAGGGTCCCGCCATATCATCCAACTTCAGAGTTTCACCCACCGCTGTGATCCGGGCGCTGACTAGTGCCTTCTCATGCACAGCAGTATCCGCCACAGATTCCTCCCATCAGTAGAATTCAGGGCCTCGCCATCCGACAGCTCAAAGGGGGTCCTCGTCATAGTGGAGCCCCCGTCAGGGTCCGAGTTCTCCCCAGAGGAGGGGGGAGGTAGGGACAGCTTTCTCACCACTTTACGCCCGCATGCTGTCTACCCGGGAGACAAAGGACTCCAGGGCCGCCGACAGAGCGTCAATAGGGATCGCAGTCCCTGAGGCACTGGCTGCAACCACGGATAGGTCTGGTGGGGGAAGCACCCGCATCGGCTGCCATTGTGACACCCAGCCTAGTAACACGCCACCTGAGGCCCAGGTACCAGGAGACCAGGCACCCCCCACCCCAAAATGCTGCGCAGGACTTACTATAGGAGGGTAACCCCAGAAGGACTCACCACCTGCCCGCTCAACTGTCCAGGAGAGAGCCGTGCCTGCTGCTGTCCGCCGCTGCCTTGCCTGCCCGTCCTCCACGCTTGTTGCTGCTGCTACTGCTGCTGCTGTCCCACAGGAGAGCTCTCCGTTCTGTGTGAGGGGTAAAAACGGCGCCAGAAGCCACAGGAACCTCCCCCCACACACACAGGTCAGCACATGTGTATAGACCACAAGAAAATGGCCGCCGATGCACACTAGAGGCCAAAAGCACAGCCAGGAATGCCGCGGCTACACCAAAATGGCCGCTGGGCGCCCTAGAGGCTAAACCATGCGGCCGGCCAGGCCACAAGAAAACGGCGGCCGAAACACGGCAAAATGGCCGCCTATCAATCTCCGACTGCACCGATCGCTCCAGCAGCATGCGGCAAGGAGAAGGGGGACAGTTAAGGCCCTAGACACCCCCCTGGAAACCCCGGGGGGGGGGGGGGGGCACATAGCCAGCGCAGCACCGGAGGGGGGGGGGGACCAACCCACCAGCCTAACACCCCAGGGGCGGAACCCGCCTGCTCCCCCCAGATCCTAGTGGGGGGCGCGTACTTACCCATCCAGTTGGGCGGAGCGGGTATCCCACCCGTGACAGATCTGCTTCACCTGTCAGGCCGGGGGGAGCTGTCGGCCAGGGTAACACCATGACACGGACTCAGGAGCCTGGTCATATGTGCACCGGCGGGACGTTTAAACCGCAGGGCCACTCCGTCGGGTCCGGTGCACGTCGTGGCCGACCCAGCGCGGAGCTAAGGTATGCGCGCGCTCGATGGCTGGCTGGGGAAACTACCTGGATCTAAAACCCGGCCTGTCACCCAGCACAGCTACTTGATTGCAGGCTTCATCTGTCAGGCTGTCCTCAGGACAGCCGAAGTGGACCCAGAGAGGTACCACAGCTCCCAACAGGGAGCCTAGGTCTAACTCCTTGCCCTAGGCAGAAAAAAACTGAGCTAGCAGTAGCAGGGCGGAGAGTTATCTGCCAGTGGGGACTGCCCCCGGGAGGGGCTGTGTCTGTCTGTTCTTTGGCTGTTAGAACTGCCTGTTCTGCCTAGTCACTCCTGAAGAGAGGGCAGTATAACCCACTTGTCCATGAAGCTGCTGTGCCCGTCAATGAACGAAAGAGTACCAACCTATTCAGCTGAAAACAGAAATAAAAGGCAACATTGTTGTGTATACATAATACCCCACCCCCTTTTTTTTTCTTTAGAAGTGATCACATGCCCTCTGTTCCCAGCTACATAAGGAGCTTAGAGAGCTGGGGGAGGAGAAACAGCAGCACAGTGGTCTTCCCAGTGATTGGCTACACAGGGGGTGCATGTCAGCACAAGTCTAATCACCTTTAGGAGAGGTGCTGCAGCTGTCCCCTGCTGGCTCTAAGCCTGAGAGCTGAGCAGTAACATGGCCAATAATCACTCAGTTCTCGGTCTGCTGAGAGCAGTGACACTCTCTGTCAGAGGGATCAGGCCCCTATTGGCAAGCATTTCTGGGCCCTCTATGTACATTTAGGAAATTAAATTTGTAATCAAAAGGGTTTTTTTTTGCCCTACTCCCTAGCCATCCTGTATCTTACATGCTGAATACAATTAGATATTTACCAGTCTGAAGTCCATGATGGCTTTAGCCATTAACTTGCCAAGAAACCGGAACTTCATTTTCACCTTGGCGATATGTGCTGGCTTAGCTGTCCGACCAAAGGGAAGAGCAAACAGACCCTGCAAGTTGTGAATATACTTGGTCCCTTCTTGACTTCCTGAAAACAAGAGGTCTTAGTGGCGTTATACAGAAAAAACATGTAAACACGCATACAACAGAATGACATTGGAACTAGGCACAGGTAAACAGAAAAACATCCAGCTAATACAAATCAGCAGGCCTGATTTAATCCAGACAATCAAAAACCTACAAGTATTAATAAATATTTAAGGTGGTGCACTCTCTCATCGCAGCATTTACTAAAGAAAAGGGGGGGTGAAAATGATGTGCATTCAATGGGTGTCCTTTCTGGTTATCTTTGCTTCCTTTTTTAGAGATGATTTTATTTAGGACTGTATACATGTGATTTAACACAAGCAGTACATGACTGGTTTACCTTTGGGATTAGGAAGTGTAATCTCTTCTCCTCTCCATAGGCCGAGGTCAGCTCTTTGTAATTCCTGAGATACAAGTGCATAAAACTCCAAAGTGGGTCCCAGTCCAGTCCCCACCTAAAAAGGATATACAGTGTAAATGGCAACATGCTGAATCCAGATATTAAGCCACAATGCCGACAGTAGACTTACATCACAATTAAAGTAGTAAATGGGATCCCTATGATAAAGGCACAGGAATTTTACTTACTTCATTCTCATACTGAATCTCCAGCATGGCTCGTGAGCTCCCCAAATCCTGCATAACAGATTCTGCCTGCTTTAGGAGTTCATCTCTATTCACAGTGCGCTGAAAGAAAACATGACAAAAATACTTTGACGGAGAATGAATTTTAAGGAAATTAAAATAAAATGGCCTTCACCCAATACAAGATTTAAGACTAGGCCCTCGTCCAAATCAGTGGGTCAAGTCAAGATGTCAAGAAACCTGTGATATAAAATAACTGGATTTTTCACCTACTGTAAAACCATTTTCTCAAATTCCATTGTGGAACACAGCTTGAGAATAATCAACTTAATTTCATACTAGGGATGCACCGAAATTTCAGCGGCCAAAAATGTTTTTTTTTTTGCTGATAAAGAACAAATTGCTGATAATGGCGCCGAAAACACGTGATTTTGCTGTGCTTATGTTGCGTTTTTCATAGGTCATGTGACTCAAACCACAAAAAAAGTAACACGTTCGTTATTGATGCGCTCTTGCTGCGTTTTCAATGCATTTCAACTGAGAGGTTGCTATCAGAGCAACCTGGGCTTCCATAACACCTCAGCAGTGCCACAGGCTGATCACCTCCATGCCACGCCACATTGATGCAGCAATTCATGTAAAAGGAGCCCCGACCAAGTACTGAGTGCATATTATACCGTACATAGACATACTTTTCAATAAGCCAACAATTCTTCATTAAAAATACTTTTATTTATTTTTATTAGTCTTATGTAATAATCTAATTTTCTGAGATACTGAATTTTGGGTTTTCACTAGCTGTAAGCCATAATCAACATTAACCACTTCAATACCAGGCACTTTTCCCACTTGCCACCCAGGCCAATTTTCAGCTTTCAGCGCTGTCACATTTTGAATGAAAAATTGTGTGGTCATGCTACACTGTACCCAAATGAAATTTTTCCCCACAAATAGAGCTTTCTTTTGGTGGTATTTGATCATATTTTATTGGGTTTTATAAGAAAGGACAAGCACAGAAATTTATTTGAGATGCACCTGTAGGAGCTCTGCGTTTTGCAGAGGTATAGGCTCCTGAGGAGGGGGGTTGAGATCTTCCACTGTGGAAGTAAAGCCTTCCCTCCTATGATAGATCTTTAATAAATTGGTCAAATGCCTCTCCAGATGTATTCCTTGAAAGGGCATGTGCAAGCGCTTTTTACAGGCAGCTTCAGCTTTCAGTAACAAGATTATGTGCATGTAAATGGAAATTAGGGCCATTTTGGAAATTTGTCTCTTGACATTCTGGGGTATCCACACAAAAAAGTGTGACCTCACTGCCCCGCCTCTCCACCTCATCCAATCAGAGAACGCATTTTCTTCATTCAGAATATGCAAAGCATTCTCTTAATGGCACCCATGAAAAGTGGCTGACCCCTGTGTTCAGTAAGCAGAAGTGCAGCAGCTTGGCACATGACCCAGAAACAAGTGGAAATCACTGAATAAGCAAGCGGTGTCTACTTAAGTGATTTCCAGCTTGCAGGGGCATCGGACAGATATGGTATATAAAAAGATGAATCAATTTAATTACATATAAAATGCCCATGTCTGTAGTAATTAAAAAAAAAAAAAGTTCATAAGTAGGATATTTCCTAGTGTGAGCTTGGTACAGGCGAAGATGGTGGCTTTTGCACTTCTCACAAACCTCAGAACTGACTGTCTGCAGTCACTTTTGAGATATTTTCTACCATTATGCAAGTAATTACTACTCCGTTAGTGCACCTTTTAGCTTCCGCTTATGAAATTGTAAAAAACCTGCTGCCGCTTTCCCCAGCAAAATGCGACGCAGACCTGCCCAATATTTCTGATTTTGTGAGATCCTACAGAGAACACATTGTCGGACACTGAGCACCTCCCTTGCTTAGAGCAGAACAACCATCAAGCTCAATTTCAATCAGCAGTTTCAGCAAAACACAAAATTCCCTTTCTAATCGACGCTGTGTTCCACTTGAAAGTTAGAGGATTTAACTGTCCCCTCTTCTGCCACGGTGACTGGACTAGCTGCTTTTCAACCTAAAAATGTACCGCATAGGCATTTGTCATCATCCTTTAGTGGATTTATTGACCCCTAAATGTTTTAGAACATTACCCTTTTTAAGAGGATTTTGTAAAAAATTGCAACACACGTCTGGCTTTCATGGAGAAAAGCTCACATATCCATGGATGCAGTAGTTCGTATTCATAGGTTACCAGATAAACATTTGCCTCCTTCCTCCACCTTGAATTCTCTACTTGATGGGCTGGGCTCTGGCTCTCTTGGTGGGGGTAGAATAATGATTGGCCCTTAGCACCATCAAAGTTTATGGGTCTATTCTGTCCATTCTTTCAACATTCACTGATTTGCACTTTTACCCAAGTGGTTGCAAAAGTGGTTTCTTCTGTTCTTCAACCTTGGGATTTAAATCTAGTATTGTCAGTGTTACAAATACCACCATTTGAACCCATTGGAAACATTTCCTTGATTTTGTAATCCCATAGCCTTTCTTGTGCCCATCATTCCAGCTAGAAGTGCCTCTGAATTACCTGCATTGTCCTGCGAGACGCTCCATTTGACTTTACATAAAGACAAGGTTGCTTTGAGACCAACAACATCTTGTTTGCCCAAAGTGATCACTGCTTTTCATCGTAATGATACGGTTTTACCAACTTTGTACCAAACACGCCTACACTGCCGCCTGCAAAACTTTGCGGCCAAAAGCAGCACCCGAAGATGCCAACACATCAATTTTATAAAACTTAGTGAAAGTGTGCACCGAGGCCAAAGTGGCTGCCTTGCACACCTGTGACACCGAGGCCTGGTGTCTGAAAGCCCAGGAAGTGCTAACCGCCCAGGCAGAGTGAGCCGTGACCGGAAAGGGGGGAACCTTGCCCCGAACAGAATATGCGTGGGTTATGGTCTGTCTAATCCAACGAGAGATAGTAGCCGACAAGGCCGCCAAACCTTTGCGCAGACCCTCTGTCAGCACAAATAAGCCATCAGACTTCCGAAAAGAAGCTGTAGCAGCTAAATACACTCGTAAGGCCCTCACTACGTCCAAGACATGCAACTCAATTTCTTTGGGGTGCGATGGACGTGGGCACAATGAAGGAAGAACAATATCTTCGTTAATGTTGGGAGAGGGTCGCAAGACTGCCTTGTCCTTGTGCAGGACTAGGTAGGGAGACTTGCATGACAGTGCTGCCAACTCAGACACCTGTATGGCAGAAGTGATGGCTACCGAAAAGGCCACCTTCTGCGACAGCAGCTGTAAGGAAAGCTCCCTGACTTTTTCATAGGGCGGTTTCTGAAGTACAGAAAGCACCAAGTTCCAATCCCATGGGGCCATCGGGGCCTTCACCCGAGGCGCCACATGTCGCACACCTTGTACAAAGGTGCGAATAAGTGAGTGCGAAGCCAAAGGTCTCTGAAAAAGAATCGCCAGAGCCGATATCTGGCCCTTGAGAGTACTCAAGGCCAGTTTTTGTTCAGGCCTTGCTGCAAAAAAGTCAGGACCCTAGACACCACATAAGAGCGAGGGTCATGCCCCTCCGCCTCGCACCAAGCCATGTAAGCCTTCCAGGTGCATTGGTATATCTTGCGAGAAGTACACTTGCGAGCTTTTAGCAAGGTAGGGATCACGGAATCAGTGACTCCCCTGTCCCTCAGTACCTGGGACTCAATAGCCAGGCCCTCAAAGCCAGAGAGGGTAAAGCAGGGTGAAAGACGGGCCCGAGACAGTAGATCCTCTTGCAGCGGGAGCCGCCAGGGAGCATCTGCCACCATGCGCACCACGTCGGCGTACCACGTGCGCCGAGGCCAATCTGGAGCCATCAGGATCATTGGTATCCCCTCCGCTACTACCCTGCATATCAATCGCGGTAGAAGTTTTATCGGAGGGAAGGCGTACAGAAGGCGGTACCAGCCCCAGTGTGCCACCAGAGCGTCCGTGTTCACTGCCAACGGATCCTTCGTTCTGGACACAAAGTTCATCACCTTGTGATTGAGCTTTGTGTCCAGAACGAAGCCATGAGATCCATGTCCGGCGTCCCCCATCTGTGGCAAATCTGGTTGAACACCTCCGGGTGGAGAGACCACTCTCCCGGGTCCAGCGTCTGGCGACTGAGAAAGTCTGCCTGCCAGTTTTCCACGCCTGGAATGTAAATGGCGGAGATTGCCAGAACGTGGAGTTCCGCCCAACGCAGTATCAGAGCTGCCTCTGCCGCAGCTGCTGGACCCCTCGTGCCACCCTGATGGTTCACATATGCCACTGCTGTGGCATTGTCCGACTGAATTCGAATCGGACGACCCCGCAACCTCACTGTCCAGTGAGAGAGACATAATCTGATTGCTCCCAGTTCCAGGACATTGATGGGGAGACGAGCTTCCTGTGTCGACCAACGGCCCTGGGCAGAAAGATGTCCCAGAACCCCACCCCAGCCCGAAAGGCTGACATCTGTGGTGACAATCGCCCACCGAAGGGGCAGGAACGACTTCCCCTGAGTCAACGCCGAGTCCCGAAGCCACCAGGTCAGAGACGCCCTGGTCTGGGAGTTCAGGCTGATCAGAAGGTCCAAGGACCAGGGAGACCTGTCCCACCGAGACAGGATCGTTCGCTGAAGAAGCCAAGTGTGACTCTGGGCATAAGGTATCGCCTTGAAAGTCGAGACCAGGAGCCACAGCACCCGCATACAGAATCGTAATGAAGACCGACGGTGTGACAGTAGGGACCGCACCGCGGACTGCAGCGACAGCAACTTGTCCGGAGGAAGGAACACCTTCGCTTGCTGTGTCCAGAATCAGACCCAGGTACTCTAGGTGACGAGATGGAGAGACCGTCGATTTCTGCAGGTTGAGCAACCAGCCGAAGTCCTGCAGCGAAGTCATGGTGATTCTCACATTCTCCTCCAGAGCCGAGGCACAACCGAGCAGATAGATTCCATCCGGAATTTTCGCACCTTCACATACCGGTTCAGGGGATTCAGGTCCAGTACTGGCCGGACACCCCCCCCCCTTTTTTGGGGACCACAAACAGGTTTGAGTAGAAACCTCTCCGTTGGAGGCACTGGCACAATCACCCCTTGGTCCGAGAGTTCTTGGACAGCCCCAAAGAGGGCCTCCCGGCGTGCCTGCGGGAGCCCCAAGTTCGATGGGAAGAACCTGTCTGGGGGTAGAGTGTCGAACTCTATCCTGTACCCGCTGGACACTACTTCCTGGACCCACCGGAGTGGAATTTGAGCAAGCCACCGGTCTGCGAATCCCAGCAGATGTCCCCGCACCCGAAGTCCGGGCGGGGGCAGCCCATCAGGCTGAGGAAGGCTTGTCCTCCGCCTTTTCGGTTTTGCGCTGCCACTGCCGTTTACCGGCCCCTGCAGTGGCCTTACCGGGACGGGCCCCTTTTCGGGCTGCACCCGGGGTGCGAAAAAACCTCTTCTGACCCGAGGGAGGGGGCCCGTCTATGGCGAAACCCCCGTCTCCGGGGCTCTGGGAGGAAAGTGCTCTTACCTCCTGTGAAATCCTTAATGATCTCATCCAGTCGTGGACCGAATAGCCATCCACCCTGAAAAGGGGGGTCTGCGAGACCATTTTTGGACGCATGGTCTCCGGACCATGAGCGTAACCAAAGAACCCGTCTGAGGATGACGGCAAAAACCGCCATTTTGGACAACATAGGCAGTAAATCCACAGCCGCGTCACAAAGGTACTTGAAGCCCTGATGCAAAAAGTCAGCCCTCTGCGGCGCATCCATCAGACGGCCGCATTCCAGATCACTCTGGAGCTCCGCCATACGCTCAGACAGATATTGCGCCGCCATGGCGGACGCCAGGGCCGGCCGCAGAGCTGAGCCTGCCACCAGGAAGATCGCTTTTAACAGCGCATCTGTCTTTCTATCAGCAGGGTCCTTGAAGGAAGGGGCCCCTTCCAGTGGAATGGTCGTCGCCTTATTCAGGCGAGCTATCGGTGGGTCCACCACAGGCGACTCCCATTTTTTCAGAAAGCTTTCCTCAAAGGGATAGCGAGCGGCAAACCGCTTGGACAGCGGACGCTGCCAGTCACGATAAATGCAAATGATCAAAAAATTGATCATAGGGATAAGCCTTGGGGGCCCTGGTGGACCCACACACATACGTAGATGTCTGCGATTCACCATCTTGGCTCAGTCGCAGAGAGGTGCGAATTCCAGAAATAATGGTGGAAACCGTCCCCTTCTCCATCCGAGGGACCCAGTTCACCATCAGAGAGGTCCACTGGGGACCCTGTGACCCCCAAGGCCACTTCCGGATCAGAATCCTCCCCTGAAGAACAAGGGGGAGGGGGGCGCTTCTTAGGGGCCTGATGGGCGACATCCGCCCGGGGGAGAAACTCACTAAAAACCGCCCGCAGCTGGTCTAAAAAAGCCCCCTGCGCAGATTGCGCCGACGCTGAGTCACCCCCAGCAGGTTCAGCAGTATGGTCTGCCATCGTTCCCCTGAAATCACCCTCGGTAACACACAGGTGAATAGAAAACACTTGAGGCACCCCCACACAGCCACACACCACCGCCCCACAGTACACCAGGGAGACCCAGGAGGACTGCACCCGCCGCCACCAGCACCCACAGGAGAGCCCAGCTATACTTGCTGTTTTGCTGCCTGTAGCGGAGGACCGTCAGAAGAACTGCGCTGTCAGGAGCACACACCGTTCCAAGAGAAAGGAAAAACATCTGTAGCACATTTTTACAGCAGCAGGGGAAACCAAGATGGCTGCGGAGTGGACACTAGAGGCCGAAACCAACTGCAGGAGAACGTGCAGTACAGCAAATGGCCGCTCCGAGCACTAAAGAGAAAGCTCCATAGGCTCCACATGCCCGCAACTACGGCAAAATGGCGGCGGATCGCGGCGACAATCAGAAAAAATACGGCGCCAATGATAGGGTGCGCTGCGGGGGGGGGGTTTAGAGGTGAAAAAGGGGGCCCATGCGCCCCTAAACAGTGGCTACCCAGAAAATCGCCGGGGGGTCGTCGTCACCACTCCTGTTGGGTGTAGCAGGTAGCCACCCGTATGTAGACCTTCCGCCCCTGCCTTAGCGGGATGCGGCCGGCAGCGAAACGCCCGAACCGGACCGCAATCCGGGGCTTGGGCGCAAATGGGGGAGCCCCCAGGTCGCCCGCGCGGAATGGGCATGGTCTGGCGGGTCCCCATACTATGGGACTGGCTCGCATCGGTCGGCCAGGCCGGGGAAAGTACAGAGTCCGAACGACCCTCTATGCCCCGGCCGGATTCTTGATAGCAGATTCAATGCTTGATAGAAGTAGTAAAATAAAAATGAAAAGAAAAAAAATCAGAAAAAAAAAAAAAAAAAAAAAAACAAACAAACACACGGTCACAAGCAGACTGCAGTCCCCTAAGGGAAGCCAGGTCAACTCCTTGCAATCTAAGCATTCAAACTGCTGAGCTATAACAGACTCAATACAGTCATCACTGAGTTGACACACCCGGATCAAACAGGTTTCAAGCCGGGAAGAGGTATGGATATTAACATCCGCAGACTACACACGCATATGGTGGCTGCCTAGGAGGGGGGCGGCGGGGTGGTGGCCTCACTCGATGCCGAGAAGGCTTTTGACTCGGTCGAGTAGGGCCACCTGTGGGCCGTGTTGGACAGGTTTGGGTTCGGCCCCAGATTTCTAACATGGTTGAGAATGCTGTATGCTAACCCAAAGGCCCGGGTACGTACGAATGACACACTGTCCACACATTTCCCCCTCGGACGGGGGACCAGGCAGGGATGCCCGCTTTCCCCGGGCTTGTTTGCCTTGGCACTAGAACCGTTGGCCACATCATTAAGGGCAGATCCTTTGGTGAAAGGTATAGTTATAGGGCAGGTGGAGGAAAAGGTGTCATTGTATGCGGATGATACTCTGCTATATATGGCAGACGCTTCCTCCACCCTGCATAGGGCCTTGGCCCTATTTGACCGGTTTGGGAGGTACTCGGGTGTGCGTATCAATTGGGAGAAGTCAATACTTTTCCCCCTACATCCGGATACGCCCCAGACTGACACTCAAACGCCTCTGCAATGGGCACCAGAGTTTAAATACCTGGGCATTAAGATCGGACCCCATCTTGGCAAGTATTCGGAACGTAACGTCTACCCCCCTCCTAACGCAACTCACAAAACAGTGTGATGCATGGCGCAATCTTCCCCTCACGCCCGTCGGATGCGTTAACTTGATTAAGATGGTGTATCTACCAAAATTTTTGTACTTTTTTCGTAACTCTCCGACATATCTCCCTAAGCCATTTTCCCGGGATCTGCCCAGCCCCCAGGATGTTAAGAGGATACAACCCAAAACACAAAAACCTGAAGCTTTACTTACCTTTTTCCTGTCCAGTCTTGGGGCCACTCTGCTGTCCTGAGAATCTGATTGGTTTATCTCAGGGTTTGTGTCCAGCAGCCTCTGCATTGCCCGATCTCTGTCAAATGCAGTCACGTAGAACAACATTTGCCGAGTATCGAATGGAAAGAAAAACGGACTAAAAAGGAGAATAAAAATGTACAATGTTTAATTCACTTGATCACTTTGCTTCCTTTAACTCTTAAGTATATATAATGCAGTAAAAACGGCTGTTCACATGAAAATGTAATGCCTACTAACCTAAAACACATTGGTACGGAATGGAAACATTGGTTTTAACAGAATATACAAATCCCTAAATTAACAGCCAAGTCCCACTGCCTCCAGCAGCGCTTTGCTTGACCCTCAGCTGCTCCCACCCCAATTCCCAAAAAAGATAGCATGCTTAACATGCCACTTTCATGCTCTAACACCCCGTTCACACATGTCCAACTGCAAAACTGTCCCACACTACTTTCCCTGACCCAACACCTTTATTTGCATTCCCTACCAACAAGTGTCTACCTCCAGCACTGTCCTGAACTCTTTCACGCGACCACAGATCTTTACTCCAAACTCCCTGCTCACATACATCCAGGGGTGGACTGGGCAGGGAGGCACAGGGCCATCTTAATAGGATTATGGTAAGTAATGTACTGGGGCCCCTACAAGCCTGCCCCAATTTTCACACCTACTTCCCTGAATAGGCTCACGTTCACACTGAGGGCGGGTTTGAAATCGTGCGAGTTGAGCTGAACTCGCACAATTTCAAACCGGCATTTCAGCCCGACTTCGGGGGCGATTTGATCATATGTGCGGGTTCATGCACAGATATCTTTGAAATCGCCACCAAAAGTAATGCAGAAACAGGGGCCCAGTCAGTCGTCTCCAGCTTGGTGGCTCTGGTCTTATCCTATAGTCTCGCCACACTACATACGTCTGACTCCTCCCATGACCCCCATTCTGGCAGCACTCCCACTCTTGACTTCAAGAGACAAGAGATTAAATAAAAAAAAGACAAGAGATGGTCAGAGACTGCGGACATGATACAGGAGATCAATGCAGCCTCACTGCGCCCACAGAATGCAGCCTCACTGTGCCCATGAGTGCAGCCTGCCCATCAATTCAGACTTACCAGTGCTGGATCACACACAGCAGGCATCTTCCGCTGTGTCACGGAGTCGGGTTTGAAGTGTTCAGTGGCAGCCACTGTAACAAAGCCCCACCTACTACTGGCTCAAGTGATAGACAGAATACCGATTCAATTTCCTGATACTGAATCAGTGTGCCGTCTATCACACGAGCCAGTAGGAGGTGGGGCTCTGTTACAGTGGCTGCCACCGAACACTTCAAACCAGGCTCTGACACAGCGGGAGACTGTTGTGTGTGACAAACAAGATGAGGGAGGGGAGCGGTGGAGTGCTGCAGCCACATCTCAAAACGGCCACGGTATGGCCGCAGGCCAGTCCGGCCCTGGTCAGCAGCCTCCCCCTAGAACCGATGGCCCTGATGGGGCCCCATGTGCCCCTGGGCTGTGCCCGCTTGATAAGATGGCCCTGGGGAAGCAGTCGCTTCCTGGACACCCCCCTTCCCAACCAAGGCTGACATTCATTCTTCCTCGGCCACCTTGCCCCCAGCACTGACGTACATCCCTGAACCAGTCATAATTCACCACCCAGTTACAGCCAATGCTGCCCTGATTGCAGCTCACATAACTCTGCGAAGGTCCTCGCACTCCTCCAACATAATTTCATTTCTGCACCACAATCTATATTAACTCCGTCTTAATCAAACAGCCCCTCAGTAACCTAAAAAGGACATAAAGGGTAGTTTTCTTTCTCCGCTTGTTGTGGCAGGGGCACACTTTACCTAGTTATACATGGCCAAACTGATCAGCTAAATGCAAGTGCTGTATTCAGGAAATAAAATTCAGATAATTTCAACAGAAATTTTCTATGCCTACCCCAATTGGAGTTAAATTTCGAGAGAGTTATCCAACATAAAATATGGCTTGTGACACCACACAATTTCTTGAAAATGATCTGTAAGGCGTTTACTTACCAACTTTTCCCCAGCTCTGTTAACCAGGTGGGAATGTTTCCCGTCATAATGACCAGAGGATCCTGCAGCTGCCTGTTAGCTTTTGCAGTCAGTTTACTATTGATAAACTCGGCTGTGGGGATTATCTCTTTACAAAGGGCATTCTGGAGAGCAAAGTTAAAACAAATACATAAAAATTAAAACTATGTAAATACATAACAGATGGCAATGCCCCAATCACCCATCTACACTGCTCATTTTTGTGCTGTGAATCCCAAACATTCAGCTGCTTTTACTTGTGTTTCTGGGTAATGCAACAACTTAATGGCCAACAATGGGACCTTTTCTTTCTGCAATCTGTAAATTACACATAGTAATGCTCTGTTTAGAAAAGGGTTGCGAAGGTTCTCTTTTAGAGGGCTGCTTTTATCTTCTGCTTAGAATACCAGTTGTCTGGCTGCCTGGTTTCAATAAATGAGAACACCTGATATGTATACTTGTTCCAGGTCTGTACCTTAAAAAGTATTAAAGCCAAGAGATCAGCATGACAGTCTAAAGACAGCAATAGCAGCCTCCATATTTTCTTCATATAAACTTCCTTTTACAGTCCATATACTTTTAGTTGTCCATGGATAACCTCTTTCAAGTCTGCAATTTAAAGCTACGCATGATCCACACTGTTTGCTATTAAAAACAAATGTGCCATTTCATAAATAGATGCACTGATAATGGAAGGCTTAGGGCCTAGCAATATAAGCTGTTAAACAGGAAGCAAGGAGCAGAAATGGGAGCCCTTCATGACCGAATGAGATTTCTTATTTAATTTTAATAAAGGAAATCCTGACAAAATGGTGGCAGGGGTTGAAAATCCCATTAAAAGAACGGATCCTTGTTTACTATACAATACCTGAGCAGTACTTGTTGGAGTTTTAGTTGTATAGTGTTAAATAAGACAATGTTTACTAATCAGCCAGGGTATGCCCCATGGCTATGTTTTGTACTTGAAACCACAAATTCAAATAAAGAGAAGTTAAAAAAAAAAAAAAAAAAAAAAAAAAAGAAGAAAATCTGACTGGACGCTATATGCATTTTGACTTGTTAGATATTTCTTCAGTTTCAATAAACTGGCTAAAAGGGTCCATTTGCTACAGAGTATTCTTACAGACTCAACAAAACCAATACATCATTTCTTTGAATGACTTACAGTGCCTTGCGAAAGTATTCGGCCCCCTTGAACTTTGCAACCTTTTGCCACATTTCAGGCTTCAAACATAAAGATATAAAACTGTAATTTTTTGTGAAGAATCAACAAGTGAGACACAATCATGAAGTGGAACGAAATTTATTGGATATTTCAAACTTTAACAAATAAAAAACTGAAAAATTGGGCGTGCAAAATTATTCAGCCCCCTTCAGTTAATACTTTGTAGCGCCACCTTTTGCTGCAATTACAGCTATAAGTTGCTTGGGGTATGTCTCTATCAGTTTTGCACATCGAGAGACTGAAATTTTTGCCCATTCCTCCTTGCAAAACAGCTCGAGCTCAGTGAGGTTGGATGGAGAGCGTTTGTGAACAGCAGTTTTCAGTTCTTTCCACAGATTCTTGATTGGATTCAGGTCTGGACTTTGACTTGGCCATTCTAACACCTGGATATGTTTATTTGTGAACCATTCCATTGTAGATTTTGCTTTATGTTTTGGATCATTGTCTTGTTGGAAGACAAATCTCCGTCCCAGTCTCAGGTCTTTTGCAGACTCCATCAGGTTTCCTTCCAGAATGGTCCTGTATTTGGCTCCATCCATCTTCCCATCAATTTTAACCATCTTCCCTGTCCCTGCTGAAGAAAAGCAGGCCCAAACCATGATGCTGCCACCACCATGTTTGACAGTGGGGAT
>BLSH010023164.1:968343-983064 GCA_018402905.1 Glandirana rugosa
AAAAAAAAAAAAAAAAAAAAAAAAAAAAAATTACCAATTGGGAAAGTCACAAGACTAAATGTCCGACGAGTCAAGAATTTAAGTCCTTTACATTCCGTGTCTGAGGTCAAAATATAACCTCTAGTGGGCGACGGAATGTTGTACTGACAAATGGTTCGACACTCTGTCATATCGTAAGTCTGACTTCTCCTCTCCCTTAGCTGTCTACTACTTTCATTAGGTAATCCTTCTCGACCGTAGACCTGGTTCTGTGTGTGATAAACCATACATTAAGACGATACACACAACGATTTATTGTTCTGACGAACCGGACTCTTATTCCACATTTCCCATCTGTGATAACAGTCACATTGTTTTCTAGACTGTAAAGACACGAAATATCTTTTTTACATTCGAATGTAAAATTAAAAAAAAAAAAAAAAAAAAAAAAAAAAAAGACTTCAATAACCCTCTTAACAAAATATCAACATTTTTTTTTCTTTAACACATTAAGCATTATCATATCACAACTAAATAGAATGTATACTGTACTACTATCATACAATATTATATCTTGAGTAATTACTGCAGCATGGATCTTAATTAAAAACCTATAGTTTGCAAACTACAGGGGCTAATACCAATTTCATAGCCTCTCGCCTATGCTTTAGTTCAGTGTTTTTCAACTCCAGTCCTCAAGGCACACCAACAGGTCATGTTTTCAGGATTTCCCTCAGATGAAACAGCTGTGGTAATTACTAAGGCAGTGAAACTGATCAAATCACCTGTGCAAACCCATGGAAATCCTGAAAACATGACCTGTTGGTGTGCCTTGAGGACTGGAGTTGAAAAACACTGCTTTAGTTAATGCTCCCCAATCATCAACTTTGCTTGAGATAATAAAATGCATTTTCAGAGGAAAAGAAGAAAGTGACTTGCTCTTAAAGTGGTTGTCAACCAGTGACAACCACTTTAACCTACAGGTAAGCCTATAATAAGGCTTATCTGTAAGTGCCCTGCATATTTCCCAAACCTGCACGGTTCAGGAGGTATACAGTGTACTAGCATTGCCAACGTCATTCGGCACATGCAGTGTCAAGAAACGGCCTGTGTGCCGTTTCTTCACTGAGATCGTGCTTTGACTGGCGGCTCCTGCGCACAGTCACAGAGCCAGAGTTGGGGCCCCGGAATGGAGAGGGGCTGAAGATGGACGCTGCCTGCAGAGGCGACATCGCAGGCTTCGTTTGCAGGTAAGTGGCACATAATGGGCTACTATGCGATGCACAGTAGCCCATTATGCTTCTACTTTGCAGGGGAATATAGAGGAAGTAAACCGCAACAGGGTTTACTTCCTCTTTAACCACTTCAATACTATGCACTTAGAACACTTTACTACCAGACCAATTTTCAGTTTTCAGTGCTGTTGCTCTTTGAATGACAATTGCGCGGTTGTGCGACGCTGTACCCAAACAGATTTTTTTATCATTTTGTTACCACAAATAGAGCTCTCTTTTGGTGGTATTTGATCACCCCTGCGGTCTTTATTTTTTGCGCTACAAATAAAAAAAGACCGAAAATTTTGAAAAAAAAAAAATTTCTCTATTTTTGTCACAAAACTTTGTAAATAAGTAAATTTTCTCCATCACTGGTGGGCACTGATGAGGCTACACTGACGGGCACTGATGTGGCAGTACTGATTGGCACTGATGAGGCACTTATATGCAGCAATGATGAGCACTGTTAGGCGGCACTGATATACAGCACTGACGGGCACTGATATGCAGCACTGATGGACACTGCTAAGTGGCATTGATGGGCACTCAGACAGCACTGATTGGTACTCATAGGCGGCACTGGGCACTGATAGGTGGGCACTGGTAGGTGGCACTGGTATGCATTGATAGGGGCACTGGTAAGCACTGATAGGGGCACTGGTGGGCATATATACTGATAGGGGCTCATTCCCTAGTGGTCTGCAGACCTGAGTACAGGAAAGTCGATAAACGGCTTTCCTGTGTTACACTGTGACCAGCCGTGACTGGTCACAGCTGATCACACGGTAAAGTGCTTTGGATGGAAGCACTTTACAGAGATCGGTATTGCGGGGGGGTCAGCCTGACCTCCCACACCACCGATCGCCGCGATGCGCGCCCCCCCGGGCGCCTGGCGGCTTGTTATCCTGAGGACGTCATATGACGTCCAGTCAGGATAACTAAGCCACTTCCCGGCCGTCATCTTGCATACGGCAGTCGGGAAGTGGTTAAACTATAAAGTGGTGTTAAACCCAAAACCTAAATTGCTATACATTGCATTACATGAGGCGGGCTAGCAGATTTAAATACACCAACTAGTTTATAAGCCATTACAGCAAACCATTTTTTTTTCCTTTTGGGATAAAGGTTTTACCTAAATAAATAGAAGCTGATCATTGTAAGCATGTCTCCTAGTGTTAAATGGTTTGTCTCATATCTGTAACTGATACATTCTGCTGGAAAGCTTGCTCTTCTAAAACCTAAAACAGACTCACTGGATCACCAGATAAAAATGTAAGAAAGCCTAAAAAAGAAAATGAATGCATCCATCACACCTAAGAAATGGTAAGCTGCAATATAATAAAAGGTTTGCTTTTGGGTTTTAGGCCTCGTTCACACTAGAACGCAGCGCAACAAAACTCACGTTACATAGCGTTTCCCTGAACCATGTTCAAAAAGCATTGGGTAGTACCATGCGATCTGGTGCGGTGCATTTTTGAAAGGTAGTGTATGTACTACTTTTGGTACAATCCACTACGATTTCAGCCCATTCAAACGAATGGGCTGAAAATCTTACCGGAAACTTGGGACTAGTGTGAACTGTCCTTAAGGGCCGGTTCACACAGGGGCGATCAGACTTCAGGCATGACTTTTGCTTGGCGATTTGAATGCAACTTCAACATGACTTCAGCGTGACTTTGGGCGATTTACAACGCGACTTAAAGTGACCTCCATGTCAGGCCAATTTGCCTGTGGCCAATCAGAGAAGAGAGGGAGGGGGTTGCCTAGGTAATTTGTGTGGAGTAACTGGGTAAATTATTTTCTTTTTCCTGTTAAGTCGCTTCAATATAGATGGGGATCCGACTTGGAGGCGACTTCCATTGAATTCTATGGGCACAAGTCGGATAGAAGTTGCCTTGAAGCAGTACAGGAACCTTTTCTGAAGTCTGAGTGACTTCAGTAGTGTACATTAAGACGGCTCCCATTCACTTCAATGGGATTTCTTATGTCAAGCGACTTAGGGTGACAATAGTCGGATCCCAAGTCGCTGTAGTGTGAACTGAGCCGAATACTACTTTAAAACAGAGAAAATTTGACTGGAGGAGGTCTGCTGTCCCATTAAAGATGTTGTCCCATTAAAAATGAAAAGTCAGCAGCTACACATACAGTAGCTGCTGACTTTTAACATTAGGACACTTACCTGTCCTGGAGTCTAGCGATGTCGGCACCGCCGCCGATCTTTGGATCGGCTGGTCGAGTGCTGCCACCGCTGGGCCCCTACTGCACATGCGCGAGCCGTAGCTGCACTTTCTCACTGGCCCCATGGGCGGAGGAGGGAGCCGGACTGATGTCAGCAGCCGCGGCCCAGGCTCCTGGATGTGGGGAAAAGGACACCTGCCAAAGACGGTCCGACAAAGAGTTCAGTACAGGATACAGGAAACATTCATACACCATGCAATGTCTCAAGGCAATGAATTCAAGGTTGGGCAACAACTAGGCAACTGAACTGTGGGTAAAAGACCTGGGTTAGGAGTGTTGCTCCAAGTACCTTGTGGGTGAAATTTGCATTCAGAGAGGATTGGACATCCACCACTTAAAAGTATGAACAGAAGACCAGGAGGTGGCCTTACAGAGTTGGGTGACAGAGGCTTGGTGCCTAAAGTTGCAGGATACTCAAACAGATCTGGTAGAGTGGGAGGGTGAGAGCACAGGAAGAGGTAATTTTGTTTTTTAAGCATAAGCTTCAATAGTCAAATTCTTTATCCACCGTACAATGGTGAATTGTGAAGCAGGGTGTCCCTTGCAGGATACTGAGGTCAGAACAAACAGGGAATCTGTCTAATGGAAACAGTAACTTTTAGGGACACTAATGGGCTCTGACTACATTCATGCAATGCAGACAATCTTCTTTTGGACACTTAGGAGCAGAGCAAAAGGATGGCAGAATTATGTCCTCATTAAGATGGAAGTTGAGGGGGATTTAGGCCTCTTCTTTTGACCATGCTCCCTGAACTGTCAAGGATTGGAAGACTCTTCCCCAGCCTGACAGACTTGAAATATTCTCCACCTGTTAGAGTTGAAGTGGTGATCCACCAGGCCAACATGTTTCTTGTTTGAGAGGATAGGCGCATTGATAGATCCAAGGAAAACACACATAAAAAAAAACAAAAAAACTATTTTCCATGCTGACAGAGCGTTAAGCTGGAGAGTTCTTGATTTGAATTGGGCTAAAGGTACTGCCTCGAAGCTCGCCACCATTATACCCAGAACTCTCATGGCAAAACTTGTTGCGGGATTTCTTTCGGATCTCAGTTGTCGAGCATGATCTCTCAAGAGATTTTCTGTGGAAGAAACACCTTTGCCTAAGTATCTAGAGTGCAGATAGGCATCTTGGTTGTCCACAGATGCCATGTGTTAACCTTGTCTCTAAGAGGTAATTACCAACCTTGCAGATTGCATACATTTTGGAATGTAGAATAAATTGTAGAAGAATTTAAGCGATTTTAAGCCCAGGATAGGGCAAATACCTCCGCTGGGTTTTGGTACCATGAACAGGTTTGAGGTGAACCCATCTTGTGGCAGCACTGGTACAAGATGTGGTTCAGAGCCTTTAGCAAAATCTGACTGCCCTTGGGTAGTTGTTGGCCGATTACAAATAAGAAAGCAGTGAGGTGGTAGAGTTCAGAACTCTTATCTTGTACCCTTTTAAAACCACTGAGTGAACCCATGCCTGGGACATTTGTGACCAATAAATACACAAACTGTAACAGATGTCCTCACACCTCCCACTCTTAGGAGTACATCCCTTTATTGTGAAGAGGGCTTGGTGGCCTTTGTGGACCAAGCCTTGTGCCGGAAGGGAGGGTTAAACTTAGGTTTTAAAGTTGAAGCCTGGATTGAGCATAGAGGAGCTCTATGTTTTGAGGATCTAGGAGCTCTAGGTTTTGAGTATCTAGGAGCTCCCGAGGAGGAGGCTTTCGCAATAAAATATTCCCATCTGTGACTTCCTTTGTTAAATTGGTCAAGTGCCTCACAAAATAGAGGTCTTCCTTGAAAAATCATATGTGTGAGGCGCCTCTTACAGGCAGGTGTTGCCAAGTCTTTAGCCTTAGGATTCTGCACATATGACTTAAGATTCAAGCCATTCTGGATATTTGACTCATGACACATATCAGGACTTCTACACAGAAAATATGAGCAGGAAGCAGTTGCTGTAAGTAGAAATAGCAGTGAGACCTTCTTTTAGGGCTGGGCTTAACATGTTAAATAGAGCTTTTAATCTCACATTTTCTGTTAAAATCTTTAAAAGATGAAACATCTTCAAAGGGTACAGTGAAGTGTTTGTTTAGGACAGAGAAAGCAGCATCAACCACAGGAACAGCCAACTTTTTTGCAAACTTTTTCCACCTAGTAGAGTTCAAGAAAATGTTTTGGAGAAACGAAAACCCGAAGGGGAATGACGAAACAGAGCAGCATAAATGTGCACAATGCCAAGGCTTAAGTAAAACATCAGTAGCAATACTGACAGGCTATAAATCTTATTAGTGTGCTCTGGATGGGTTGGCAATTCCATATTTGTTACTGCAATAAGTATAGACATTTGAAGATTAACCAATAAAAGTTAGCCCTTTGACTGCAACTTATTTAGCCTCCCTACTCAACTGTACCAGGTAACAGGCAAAAAGAAACTGCATTGCTTTCAGTAAACTGCTGTCCAAGACCTGTATTAGACAGAACAGTAGAACATACATACTATATATAGCACCACCAGTTATGAAGTAAAGCTGAAGTATGTAATGAGCAAATATGACTGCCCCTATGCACACTATAGGATTACAATAAAACAGAAAAGGATTCTTCTTTTTAAATATTAACACATGCTGACAATATCTACATCAGGGCAATTTTTTTATATGCACATAACTCAACAGTCTAGAATTCCCTTTAAAACCCACATTCCAGTCGGTTCAATGATTTTGCCAGTGAAGGTACTTTTATAATAAGCTAAGACTATGTAATTGGATTTTTTTGATGCACAGCTGAATCTGTTTCTTGGGAGCTGGAGATGGAGACAGGAATCTTTAGACTGTCAAGTTATACTGCCGCCTACAGGAGAAATGGCAACAACAAAAGCCACTGGCAAGCGCAGGATAACTCTGCCCACAACGCTCATGCATCCGTTTTGTAGGAAAGTAGTACCAAGAGCATAAAAACAGAGGGAAGGAAGCTGTGCTCCTCAATGACTTCCAAGAAAATAATTTTACAGTGAGCATGAAAATCTTCATTTCTATCTTATCCATTGAGGGTACACAGTAATTCTTAAGACTGTCAGAGGACATCCAAATGTAGTCCAACAGAGGGGTGGGGTGGGAAAAATAGCAGCCAATGCCAACAGATCCAAGAAAAACAGGGGACTGATCAACCAAAAAAAAAAAACAAGTAGCAGTGGTGTTGAAAACTTTAAAAAGGATGTTTGCTGCCTAAAGATCAAGATGCACTATCAAGTAACCCACACCCTGACAGGAAAGGGTGGAAAACCAAAGGACCATAGACATGGATGGTGATCAATGCGCTTGAGTCCCTTGGAGATGGTATAATGTGAAGCTGGTGTATCTTTTTTAAGAAGTCCATCCAAAATACAAAAGGAAGCAGTTTTCCTGAAGAAGCAGCAGCTGAGAGCTAGACTCTCCGTCGTCAACATGTGTTTAGAGGGGAGAGGGAGTGGATGAGAGCCACACAGGCTGAACATCCAGGGCAGCTAACCCAATGCCATCTTCTTTGTATGGCAAGCGTAAGCTCTTGGGTTTGAGCTAAAGAGGAGACTGTGTGGTTTGTGGCCACTAGAGTTTAAAGTGGAACTAAAGTTCCGCTAGGACAAACCGGATGCAGGCAGAATTTGCAGAAGAGACATGCAATGTCTCTTCTGCAATAAAATACACCTACCTGCCTGGTCGCCTGGGAAATCCATTAATTCTCACTTTGGCGCATTCAGATGCACTCCCTGCTGAGTTAGAGCCACTTCATGAGAGGAAGGAGGCAGAACAAGTGAAACTATAACAGCTCCCTTAGCAAACGAGAATTATAACTTGCCACAAAATGGCCAGTCAGCTAGTTGCCTCAGTGCTAAACAGAAGAAACCTCAACCCAACATAAGCCTGCTAGGTCCTCGCAACAGTGAGTTGCAAAGATGGCCACAGGACACTGTCTCAGCTCAGATCAATATCTCTAAGGCAAACTCGGATAGACTGGTCTGACATGAACAGCGGAGTTCTGTTTGAACTGGAACACAAATGAGTTGTCACTACCTATTGCAGGACGGTTGCAAAGAGAACACCAGTGTAGGCAGTGAATTGGAAACCTGCACTGCTTTGATAACTGGAGAGCTGTACATTATTCCCATTTCCGGCTCAAATCTGCCAGTTGCTGTGGACAAATCTAGAAACTTCCAGAAATCCAGAACTGTTGAAAAAACACCACTAGTATAAAAAAAACTGTAAAATCTGCACGTTGGCTTACTGGAGAGACTTCCAGGATTTAACTTATCCGACATGAATCTACCAGCAGCTGTTTATAGCAGAAAAAATCTTCAAAACGAACAGAGAACAGCAGAGCTGAGGAAAAGCCATCCAATTTCATGAGGACACCAGCGAAAAAACAGAAGGCACGACGGCTTTGGACAGAATCTTCCTGTGTGGTCAGCAACTGTTTTGTTGCCAGCGTCCATTTTTCCTGTAGGCAGAAGTATAACCCAACAGTGTAAGAATCTGATTAACTCCAGTGTTACTCAATGGATAAAAGAAAAGATTTTTACTTATTCACACAGGCAGAAAATAAATAGCTACCATCATCTACCATGAAAATACGTTTTTTTTTTGTTTGTTTTTTACCAAGGACTCATCGATCTCTTCATCTGAGCCATCATCATCACTGTCCTCATCATCTTCCCTCACTCTGCCATAGCCTTAAAAACAAATACAATTGAAACAATATAACTTGCAAGCTTTACATTGTATACAGTCTTTTTAAAAGAAACATCAAATGACCCATGGGGGGGTGTTTAATCAACATCTTTACGAATATATGTAAACGCTTCCCTAAAAAAAGGGGTAGAGTTCAGTGTGTCTACCCTTATTTTTAAATATTCAATCTAAATATCAGCACTTATCCATTTTATAATATTGCAGCCTACTGCATGCATAAACTAGCAATACCAGCACAACAATGCCAGCTCTGTTCAAAATGTAATGTTGTCACCCAAGCTTAAAACAACCCTGTCACCAGACCAAAGTTTGCCAGGCAATGCAAAGCTGTAAAACAGAAGGCATGCTCAAGATTGAAGGGGACTTTGGCAGTGCAGGTGGAAGAAAGGCAAGTATTCCCCCCTTTTACAGGTAAACTTTGTGGCAAACCATAACAGGGTCACTTTAGAAGGTGTGTGTGTGTGTGTGTGTGTGTGTGTGTGTGTGTGTGTGTGTGTGTGTGTGTGTGTGTGTCTCTATAAAACGCATCAGCTGAGTTCAGTTTGGTTTCTGGTTAATGCAGTGCCGAATAAAAGCAGTGTGCATAGATGAAAAACCACTTGTCAAAACATGCCAAGAGCCATTTAGGTTACATTACTAATTACCACATCTGATGGAGATATATTCACAGTGAAGATATTTTTGGCACATTTTTGATAAGCTTTGACACTACAGTATTTAATATACAAAGGTTTTAAAAAGTACAAAATGCAAAACAATCACTCTGGTATCATGCACATGGCTGTACAGTGTGCAGACCGTGCGTAATGACATTCCTGGGACCCGATGCTGCTGTGTACATTGTCCCATTTAGATGGATTAGATGAGGCAGCTGTGCACCAGGATGCACATTGACGTATTTTCCAAAAGCACACTATCTGCATTTGGAGCATAAATCCGTATGCATGCAGGTAATTTACACAACTCCCAGCACACAACTTGCTTAATGACATTTTCTAGAACTGGCTGTCGTTGCATTTTGAGATACATTACAAGAGGCTGCTGTACGCAGCAGCTCTGGCCTGGGTCCCGGGATTGTCATTACATGGGTTCCCGCACTGTATGGCTGTGTGCATGAAGCCGGAATACTTCTCTGTTCACCCAGAATGCAATCATTATAAATAATGCAATATTTCTAACTTTTAAAGCAATGTTCATAGAGTTATATTAAAAAACAGGTAAATTGAAGACTTACCTCTGACCACAAGATATCGTTCAATTGCTTGCACAAGAGCCAGAGGGTCAATTTTTACAGGTCCACCTTTCCATTGCTTTACATTGGTACAGTCAGGATGTCTCTGAAGCTGACACTTCAGCTGATGTGTATTGAAAAACTTCAGAGCCTGTGACCCCCTGAAAAGATTTTAAAATGTTAGCACTGCTAAATATTACCTTACCTTAACAGTCCCTGATTTCTCTGCTCACCAATATGATGTAACAAATTGTACATTCTGTATACAACTGTATTTTATCCATTTTGCCTATGTATGGTACACTACACTCTTTACACTCACATTGTGTACACAGCACTAAAAATGTTTTGATTACATTTGAATTCTTTCAATTCCTGATTAGAAATTGGCCTATGTAATCATAAAATTTCAATTATAATATTAATGTGATGCCTACATAATGTGTATAAAAAACATTTAATTGTGCCGAATACAAACAGAACAATGATTTGGAAAGATGCGGAGCATCTTTTGTGTCTGTTCCCTACTGCAGTACTTAAAGTGTTACTAAACCCAGGACCCTGCATTCACTATATCTGGTCTCCCACAGCACACAAAAATGTAATCATTTTAGTAAATATAAACTGCTAAATACCTTTTCTCATCAGCAGTATATAGCAGTCTTGTGACTTATTGCAGTGTACGGTCGAGCACTGGTTAAAGCTTTTAGGAGTTTTCATTCTCCTCTGACTGTCCTATGAGGCTCATGACTCCCAACCCTCTGTCTAGATAGTGCTGATTGGCCCTGTGCTGATCACATGCCCTCTCACAAAAAAACAAAAACGCTCTAGCAATACACACCAAACTGAGTATGTGCAGTGCCGCCTAGGGCTCTGTTCTATCAGCAGATGGATTGGGGAGAGTGGAAGGGGAGGATCAGAGAAGACAGGATCAAACAGACTTTTAACACAATGCAAAGGATTAACCCCCTAGGTGAGTATTAACAAGCATGCTTTACTGCATATACAGAATGGTTTTACTGTTGTGGGTTTAGTAACACTTTAATTTGGAACCACCAATAAGATAGGAGTTGCCTATCTACACATTTCCAGAACAATGAGTTGGAAAGGGATTATGAATAGTAACAAGTTTATTTTACAAGGCAACAATGGAATACTAAGACCAATACTTCTACTGCCTCCATCAGCTCATTCCTCACATGTATTACATTTTGTATCACTTATCCATCTCTGTTATATTGTAAGCTCTCACAAGCAGGGCCCTCTTGATGCTCTTTAAAGCAGCTGTATCCCCTAAAATGATTTTTTTACCTACAGGTAAGCCTATAATAAGGCTTACCTGTAGGTAAAATTAATATCTCCTAAACCGTATATACGGTTTAGGAGATAATCTCACTGCAAGCACCGTTGATGTCAGCAGGCGCATGCGCAGTGATGTCCCGGATAGCGCCAGACCCTGCCGATTAGTCTGCCATAAAGACGGGCTCCTGCGCATGCACGGGTGTGACGTCTCGCGACTCCGTCCACTCACGGCGCCGCGTACCCGGAAGGATCCACAGAGGGAACATGGCAGCTCCCTCTTCGGGGACCAGGTAGACCTGCGGGAGCTTCGTTCTAAGGTAACTATTGTATAATGAGCTAGTATGCGGTGCATACTAACTCATTATGCCTTTGCCTTGCAAGTTTTTTCTCTAAGGGGATACAAATGCTTTCATTTTATTATAACTGTACTTTCTCTAGTACTTTGTAACACACTGCACTAACCGTTAGTGACAGAACTTTGCTGCAGAACAATACAAAAATGCAGTAACCCAGAACAGCCAGATTTCACTTTCCTGAAGTCAAATGAGTGCAATCCCCTGGGTTCTATAACATTATGTGCCCACTGTATGTGTTTTATAAAACAAAAGCCGTTTTATACCTTATTTCAGAGCACTGCTCGGCACTCACGTGACCACCTGCCACTCTCCTCCCTGATGTTGGAGAGGAGGAGAGTGGCGGGCGGTCAGGTGAGCGCCAAGCAGCGCTTTGAAATAAAGGTATAAAGCGGCATATTTTATCAAACACATACAGTGGGCACATAGTGTTATGGAACAGGGTATTGTATTAAAATAGCCAAGTAAATTTAGCAGCAGGAGGGGAGGGGCAGGCACTGACACGAGCGCACAGGCAAGGAGGGGAGGGAGAGGAGGATGACGGAGGCACGTAAACTGACCACGGTGTTAGGGCTCAGCAGCCATGATAAACCGTGGTCAGTTTACAGAGGGGAGGAAAGTACCTGAAAGGTCATTTTAAATTATACAAGGGGCCAAATTACACAGCACAAGCACTGTTTTTTTTTTTTTAGGGTAACAACCGCTTTAAAGTCCAACAATACAGGCAAAACACCTGGAAATAGACTTGAAACAGGGAGCTGGAAAAAAATATTACACCAGCCTCCTAGGGGAGCTTTAATTTCATAAGTAGGGTGATGATGCTTTTATTTTACACATACACATACCTGCTCCCTGTCCCATTTCCACTGGGAAAATCATGCACTTTAACTGGGAATTGCTCCATCTGACTGAGGCAGTTGTTCATCTTGTGCACTAGTGCCAGCAAATGGCCACTTTCAGTTGGATCTACTCTTCCAATGGGTTCTTCTCCAGGTAGCTGGAAAAGAAGACGTAATTATACATTATTTATTTAGTTCTAACCATACCAAGAAACCATTTCACTGATCAATCTCATACTCTGTTGCAGCCTCTGAGATCCTGAGAAGTTCAGCTCCTCCAGGCATTTCTGCCTTACAGAGAAGCCTTGGCGAGGCAGTACAGCTTCCACATATATCTGCTATAATGTGCAACAAAATCCTCTGTTTTTAACGTGCACTGTTAGTCAGGGTCAATTCGTTTTCTTGTGGGCTAGCTGGTAAAAACGAAGCCGAAACAAGTTAGTGGAGTTGCAGCACATGGATTTTTTTTACCCTGTATTCAAAAAAAAAAATGTATTTATACAGTCCCGTGGCTGAGTGCCGGGTTTCACCACATAGCTGGTCCTGCACGTATATACCGCAGTGGAAGTCAGATGGTGATTTAGTTACTTACCGGGGAACCAAAAAAAACGTGCAGGAACCTCTTCAGCCGGATATCTCTGCTTACGATATCCTTTTCACTTTTGGATGTCAGATACAGGAGTAGCTGTTTCACAAACCCACTGTGCTGGATTTCAAATGAGGAAACATCAGACTCGGAGACTATGCTACGGATTTCTACAAGGCACTCAACACCACCGTCCACCTGCAATTATGTGTAAAAATGAAGTTAGTGTAGAGAAACGGTTTTAACAGACCATGAACAAGCACAGTAAATACAGATCATCAATGTTTCCAATAATTTCTCTAATATAACATTTGTTACCCTCAAAGGAATATTTTTTTTAATCTAAAAGATCCACTACAAGCTTGGTATCCTTTACAGCAGTGGTTCTCAACCCTGTCCTCAAGTACCCCCAACAGGCCATGTTTGCAGGTTTTCCTTTATCTTGCACAGGTGCTTTAAACCAGAGTCAATGGCTTGGTATTTTGGACAGCTATTTTATCTAAGAGAAATTCCCAAAACATGGCCTGTTGGGGGTACTTGAGGACAGGTTTGAGAACCACAGCTTTACAGGACCCCGGAAATATATGGTGCACATTTGATGGAGTCAAAATTTCCCAGTTCATTTAGAACACGTTTAAACACTAATAACTGAACTGGAGTCTGTCCTAAATCTAACAGAAAAAATGGGATTTTATTATAACTTACCGTAAAATCCTTTTCTCTGAGTTCACTGACAGACGCAGCTCTTCTTAAATGACACGTGGTTTTATGTCGTCCTATCAGGATTGACTAGGCAAAACAGATGCAAAAGCATCAGGGATAGGCTGGCCCCTCCCATGGGGGCTGTCCTCACCTGAGCCTATAAAACCCCTTGCTGGCCAATAGCATTCAGTTTGTCACAAGCAGTGCAACAAAAAAACCAGAGGGGTGGGTGCTGCGTCTGTCAGTGAACTCAGAGAAAAGGATTTTACGGTAAGTTATAATAAAATCCCTTTTTCTATTACGTTCACTGACAGACGCAGCTCTTCTTAAATGACACATGGGGACGTCCCAAAGCAGTGCCAAAAACTAGAGGGGTGGGCAAACAACAACTGTACCCAACAGAACCCTCTCAGGGAGCGCCAGACGCACTCACACCGCTGCTCGCAAAACTTTGCAGCCAAAAGCAGCATCCGCAGATGCCGACACATCAACTTTGTAAAACTTAGTAAACGTGTGCACTGAGGCCCAAGTGGCCACCTTGCACACCTGAGACACCGAAGCCTGGTGCCTGAACGCCCAGGAGGTGCTGACCGACCTGGTGGAATGAGCCGTGACCGGAAAAGGGGGAACCTTGCCCCGAAGCTCATACACATGGGTCACAGTCTGTCTAATCCAACGGGAAATGGTAGCCGACGAGGCTGCCAAACCCTGTTTGGAGCCCCCGGGTAACACAAACAACGAGTCAGACTTCCGAAAGGAAGCTGTAGCACTCAAATAAACCCGCAGGGCCCTCACCACATCCAAAGAGTGTAACTCAAATTCCTTAGGATGTTTTGGGCGGCCGAAAAGTACAAATGTGCGGATCAGCGAATGGGAAGCCAAAGGTCTCTGAAAAAGGACCGCTAAGGCCGAAATCTGGCCCTTGAGCGTACTCAATGCCAGGCTCTTGTCCAGGCCCTGTTGCAGAAAAGTCAGCACCCTGGACACCAAATAAGAGTGAGGGTTCCAACCCCCGCTTCGCACCATGCAATATAGGCTTTCCAGGTCCTGTGATAAATTTTGCGCGAAGTGCACTTACGTGCCTTAAGCATAGTAGGGATTACAGAGTCAGCGACTCCCCGATCCCTCAATACCTGGGCCTCAATAGCCAAGCCGTCAAAGCCAGCGAGGGTAAAGCAGGGTGCAAGATGGGACCTTGGGACAGCAGGTCTTCGCGAAGCAGAAGCCGCCAAGGGCCGTCCGCCACCATCCGAACCAGATCGGCGTACCAAGTGTGCCGAGGCCAATCGGGAGCGACCAGGATCGTCGGAATACCCTCCGCAGCTATCCTGCGCAAAACCCGAGGCAACAGCTTCAGGGGAGGGAAGAGGTATATTAACCGGTACCGACCCCAAGGAGCCACCAGCGCGTCCGTGGCAACCGCCAACGGATCTCTTGTTCTGCACACGAAGGTCTCGACCTTGTGATTGAACCTGGACGCCATGAAGTCTACCTCT
>BLSH010023164.1:986365-998622 GCA_018402905.1 Glandirana rugosa
GGGTGAACAGATACTTCCCGACGCAGACAGTCAATTGCATTCTCTTTTTCCCTAAAATAATTTTCAATGGCATTTTAGGAAATAAGACTCAAGTGACTGTCTGCGTCGTGGGTGGGGAGACACAACTCAAACATGCCGAACAATGCTTGACTATACGATATGTGTCGTCCCCCTAATATACGACTTCACTCCTGCCGGGGGACCCTCCCCGGTCGGATAGGAAAACGAAAAAACGGATCAGTTGAGGATCATCCTACTCGTATTTGGGGTGAACAGATACTTCCCTACGCAGACAGTCACTTGCGTCTCTTTTCCTAAAATGACATTCAAAATTATTTTAGGGAAAAGAGAATGCAAGTGACTGTCTGCGTCGAGAAGAATTTACTGTCTATCCCTGATGCTTTTGCATCTGTTTTGCCTAGTCACTCCTGATAAGACGACATAAAACCCACGTGTCATTTAAGAAGAGCTGCGTCTGTCAGTGAACGTAAGAGAAAAGGGATTTTATTAAAACTTACAGTAAAATCCTTTTCTCTGCGTTCACTGACAGACGCATCCCTTCATAGACAAGTGGGGTTTATGCTCATCCTACTAGGAGTTGACTAGGCAAAAAAGCAAAAGGATAGGCTGGCCCCTCCCAGGGGGCCGTCCTCACTTCAGCATATAATCCCCCTGCTGTGTATAGCATATCAGTTCGTAACAAGCCGTACAAACTCAACACAGAGGGGTGGGTGCTGCGTCTGTCAGTGAACTCAGAATAAAGGATTTTACGGTAACTTTTAATAAAATCCCTTTTTCTCTTACGTTAACTGACAGACGCAGCCCTTCATAGACAAGTGGGAATGTCCCAAAGCTGTGTCAGTCAAGAGGGGTGGGCAAGCATCAACAACTGTACCCAACAGAATCCTTTTAGGAGGCACCAGCCACGCCTACACCGCCGCCTGCAAAACTTTGCGGCCAAAGCAGCATCCGCAGATGCTGAAACATTAACTTAGTAAAACTTAGTAAGCGTGTGCACCGAGGCCCAAGTAGCCGCCTCGCACACCTGCGACACCAAAGCCTGGTGTCTGAAAAACCAGGAAGTGCTAACTGCCCTGGAGGAATGAGCCGTGACAGGAACAAGGGGATACTTTGCCCCGAACAGTAGTCTGTCTGATCCAACGGGAAATAGTAGCGGACGAGGCCACTAAGCCCTTGCGCGGACCTTCCGTCAGCACAAACCGCAGACTTCCGAAGGAAGTTGTAGCCACCCAATACACCCGCAAAGCCCACACGACATCCATGAATGTAACTCAAATTACTTAGGATGCGGACATAATGAAGGAAGAATATCTTCATTAACGTGAAAAGAAGAGACCACCTTCGGTAGAAACGAAAGATAAGGGCGCAAGACCGCCTTGTCCTTGTGAAGGACTAGGTAAGTAGACGTGCAGGACAACACTGCCAACTCAGACACCCGCCTAGCGGATATAATAGCCACCAATAAAGCCACTTTCTGCGACAGCAATTGTAAGGAATATCCCTGATCTTCTCATATGGCAGTTTCTGCAGCACAGAAAAACCAATTTCAAATCGCACGGTGCCAAGGCGACCGTACCTGAGGAGCCACATGGCGCACACCCTGTACAAACGTACAGATCAATGAATGTGACGCCAAAGGCCGCTGAAAGAATCGCCATAGCCGAAATCTGACCCTTGAGAGCACTCAGTGCCAACTTTTGATCCAGGCCCCGCTGCAAAAAAGCCAGCACCCTGGGCACCACATAAGAGCAAGGGTTACAACCCTCCGCCTCACACCAGGCGATATAGACCTTCCAGGTCCGAGTTAAATCTTGCGCGAATTACCTTGCGCGCCTTAAGAATGGTAGGGATCACGGAGTCAGAGACACCCCTATTCCTCAACGCCTGGGACTCAATAGCCAAGCCGTCAAAAACCAGCGAGGGTAAAGCAGGGTGCAGGATGGGTCCCTGTGACAGCAGGTCTTCGCGTAGTGGAAAATGCCAGGGAACCTGTGATACCATCCACACCACGTTGGCGTATCAAGGACGCCGAGGCCAGCTGGAGCTACCAGGATTGTTGGAATCCCTTCCTCTGCTATTCTGCGCAGTCACCGCGGAAGAAGCTCGATCGGAGGAAAGGCGTACAGGAGCCGGTACAGACTCAATTTTGCTACTAATGTGTCCGTGGCGACAGCCAACAGGTCTCTTGTTCTCCATACAAAAGGCCTGCACCTTGTGGTTGAACCTGGACGCCATTAGGTCCACGCCTGGTGTGTCCCACTTGTGGCAAGTCTGGCGGAACACCTCAATGTAGGGATCATTCCCCCTGATCCAGTGTCTGGCGACTGCAAAAAGTCCGCCTGCCCATCTTCAACGCCCCGAATGTAAATGGCGGAGATTGCCGGCACGTGAATCTCTGCCCATCTCAGAATGAGAGCCGCTTCCGCAGCTGCTCCCGAGCTCCTTGTTCCGCCCTGATGGTTCACATATGCCACTGCTAAGGCATTGTCCGACTGAATCCGAATTGGGAGGCCGCGCAGCCCTGCCGACCAGTGGAAGAAACAGAGCTTGATCGCCCTCAGCTCCAACACACTCATCGGAAGATGAGATTCCTGCGCCGACCAACGTCCCTGAGCAGACAGCTACCCCAGGACCTCTCCCCAGCCCAAAAGGCTGGCGTCCGTCGTTACGATCAACCAGTTCAGGGGGAGAAAAGACTTTCCCAGCTTTAGGGCCGAGGCCCAAAGCCACCATGTCAAACGCTCCTCTGGTCTGGTGATCCAACCTGATCAGCTTGTCCAGGGACAACGGTGACTTGTCCCATAGTGACAGGATCGCTCTCTGTAGAAGCCGAGTGTGACTCTGGGCGTAAGGTATTGCCCCCTAAGGCTGAAACCATGAGCCCCAACACCCGCAAACCGCACCGTAAGGAGGACCACTGGCGCGACAGCAGGGTTCGCACCGCCGCTTGTAATGTTGGCCGGAGGTAGGAACACCTTCGTCTGTTCCGTGTCCATAAGACCCAGATATCTCAGGCGACAGGACGGGATCAATGTCGACTTCTGCAGATAGATCAGCCAGCCAAAGTCTTTTAGCGAGGCCATGGCGATAGCCATGCACTGCTCCAGAGCCGAAGCAGACTCCGCTCTCAGGAGTAAACCGTAGAGGTATGCTACCACAGCAATGCCTCTCTGCCTCAATAGCGCCATCACCGGAACCACCTGCTTGGTGAACACCCGAGGAGCCGAGGCCAGACCGAAAAGAAGTGCCACAAATTGGCAATGTAGGTCTCCCACCGCAAAACGCAGGAAGCGCTGGTGCCGGAGACAAGTGGAAACATGGAGGTACGCGCCCCTGGTATCCAGAGACGCCATGAAGGCCCCTTGGTGCAGGGTGGCCACGACCGGACAGATTCCATTCTGAATTTTCGCACCGTCACAAAATGGCTTAGCGCTCTTAAGTCCAGAACTGGCCTGACTCAACCCTTTTTGGGTACCCAAAAAGATTTGAATAGAAACCGCGGGACCCTTCCAGCGGAGGTACCGGCACAATTACCCCTCTTCGGAGAGCTTCTGAACAGACTCCAGGAGAGCCTCCCGACGCTCCAAAGGGAGTCCCAAGTTCGATGGGAAGAACCTGTCTAGGGGTAGATTGCTGAACTCTATCCTATTCCCAGAGGAACCACTTCCTGCACCCACCGGTCGGAATGTAGCCAGTCCACCTGTCCAGAGGAGAACTTGTCCTCGGCCTTTTTGTCCTTACTCTGCCAGGGTAGTTTACCGAACGCCGAGGCTGACATGCCGGCCCTAGAGCCCTTGCCCACTGCACGAACAAACTTCTTCTGACCCGAAGAAACAGGACCCTGCTTACGGCGGAAATCCCGCCGCTTGGGCTTCGGAAGAAAGTACTCTTCCCTTCCGTGAATCCTTAAGGAATTCACCCAGTTGCGTCCCAAAAAGATGCCCACCCTGAAAAGGGAGATCCGTGAGATCCTTCTTAGACGCATGGTCACCTGACCAGGAGCATAACCACAGCACCCGTCTGATAATGACTGTGAAACAGACAATTCAGAGAGCATGGGAAGCAGGTCCAAAGCTGTATCATACAGGTATCGAATCCCCTCTATCATGTGCTCTGCTCGCTGATGCCTCAGGAGAGTTAAATGATTTCTCCCCAGGGGGGAATCGAACCCTGGTCTCCTGCGTGCCAGGCAAGGACACTCACCACCATACTAAAGAGGTGTTCCTCGCAGCTCAACTCGCAGTGCAACTCAGTCGCACACTCTGTAAGGGATTGCACAGTCATAACTGACGCCAGAGCCGGTCTCATGGCGGACCCCGAACAGTCTATCAGCCGGAACCTAAAAGAAGGAGATCCCTCCAAGGGGATGGACGTCACCTTATTCAGGCGAGCCACCGGAGGGTCCACTGCGGGGGATGCCCACGTCTTCACAAAGCTATCCTCAAAAGGGTAGCGTACAGCTAAATGCTTTTGGCAGGGCGAAGGAATTCTACGGACGCTGCCATTCCTTATATACCAGCTGGTCAAAAAAAAAAAAAAAAACAAAAAAAAAAAAAACTGATCATAAGGGCAAGCCCTAGGAGACCTAGGTGGATTAAAAGACCCACAAACGTATGCGGGCTGCTGAGACTCCCCAGCTTGGTCCAGTCGCAAGGACGCACAAATATTTTACGATCAGGGCGGCCACCAGTGCCTTTTCGCGCGCTACTGAGGCCCCCTGATCCTCTTTGCTGTTCGAGGGCACAACTCGCCCTCTGAAGGCTCTACGGGGTCCCGTGACCACAGAGGCCACCTCCAGTCCAGAATCCTCCCCCGATGAAAGTGGAGGGTGGACGTTAGTTTTTTTTTTTTTATTTTAGGGGCCCCCTAGCCCAGTCCGGCACCTCCCAGGGAAAAAAATTTCCCAACACTGCCTTAACTGGTCCAGGGATACTAGTGTCCCCAGCGCAGGTTGCGCTTCCACTGGCCCCAACTTGGAAGGACCTGCAGGTTCAGCCGCCATCGCGCCACCGGCCCCTGGCAGACAGAAAAAAACTCTGGCACCCCCACAATGTGACCACCCCGCTGCCCCACAGAACACCCAGGGAAGGCACAGGAGGACTGCACCCACCACTACCAGCACCCCAGGGAGAACACAGCTATACTTGCTGTTTGATGCCTCAAGTGCTGCTTCCCAGTAGGAATTTTGACATATGACTGCCAGTCAGAGGGTCCTGCCTGTGCCATCCGTCCAGTGAAAGAGGAAGTGTCAGCAGAGAAAGCTTTTTCTCCTTTCAGGCATATCCCAAAATGGCCGCCGGGCGGACACAAAAGGCCCAAGCCTGAATTATACAGGGTGCGACTACGGCAAAATGGTCGACACTAGAGGCCAAAATCCACAGAAAAATGGCGGCGATCCGCAGCAAAATGGCGGCGGATCGCCACATGGCTATTCTAAACGGCGCAGGGTGCGAAGCTGGGTGATAGGAGGGGGGTAAGGACACCCAGGGAAGGCCTGAGCCCCAAAATAGACCCTCCACCGGCCGGCTATCCGCAAAATTGTTGCCCCCCTGCGCGCCCCGGGGGGGCCTCACTCACCAGTCCGACGGACGTAGCGGGTAGCCACCCGGTTGCAGACCTTCCTCCCAACTGTGGAGATGGATGCTGCAGGCCAAGGCCTCTGGACAGGAACGAGTCCGGTCACTGGGCGCAAGTGGGGATCATCCACTGGCCGCTCACACGGAACGGGCACGATGCAGCGGACCCCGCCAAGGCTAAGGTTAGCTCGCATCCGTCGGCCATGCTGGGGAAAGTTCAGGATTTCTAAATATCCTCTATGCCCCAGCCGGCTTCTTGATTGCAGTCTTCATCAGATAGCTTGAGAAAACATAAAAAAGCAGTAGCAAAAAAGGTGAACCGCAGGTCCCATAAGGGAGCCAGGTCTAACTCCTTGCACTAGGCAAATGAAACTGATATGCTATACACAGCAGGGGGATTATATGCTGAAGTGAGGACGGCCTATCCTTTTGCTTTTTTTGCCTAGTCAACTCCTAGTAGGATGAGCATAAACCCCACTTGTCTATGAAGGGCTGCGTCTGTCAGTGAACGTAAGAGAAAAGGCAATTGGAAGACATCTTTGGGGGTTTTTTTTGTTGGCCTCACCCAAATGTGCGGAATAAACCATTTACAAACTACAATCTGCGAGCAAGTCTTTGGAATTCTACCTCCCCAATTGCATTTATTTTCCATAGGTTTCCACACACTAGTCGCATAAAGGTGCAGTGGCCGACAGTCACAATTGGGAAGTTTATTTAGCCTCATCAGTACATATATTTTTCCCGTTCAGTCATATGAGCGGTGGCATTGGCAGGATATACGTTAAAGCTGAACATATTAGGAGTGACTACTTGGTAAATAAGACAAAATATTCATTCCTTTACAGGCTGGAAACAGCAATAAAAATTACTTGACTCTTAAGCAACCACAACTTGCAATGATTAAATGATGTCATATTTTTGTTAGTGACATTTAAGTACCTGAAGATTGAGCTGTTCTGTGGCGTTGCAAAGTCTCTGTAGCACATTAAGTGCAGGGTTGCTGCCATCCATATTCTCAGAACTAAAATATCTTTCCACAAACTTATGCGCCTGCTCCTTTATCCATCCACGTATTCTCTCTCTGGGTGGAAAGAGAAATGCATATTAGGTTTCAGAATGAACAAACATGACATCAGATCTGGATGTTGAAAAAAGGATATCGATGTACAACATCTTAGGATGTATGAAAATAAAGGTATAGGTCTGCGGTACCTGTTATTTGAGATGGTGTCTTTGGAAGCCGTTCTTGCCAACCCGCTTACACCTGCTGTTCTCGCTGGCTCAATATTGTTGCTATTTGACTGTGTGCTCAACCTGCCCCAGGTTTTAGGGTTTAAGCTGGCCAAAAACGAGGATTTTGGAGACTGTGTGGCTGTTGGGCTTTTTGCTGAAATTATAATAGAACAAAAATGCAAAGTTAAAAACAAAAAAATGGACATCTAGAAAACCAATTAAAGCGGAGGCCACCCAAAAGCGAAAGCTCCGATTATATGCCTTCTGTTTTGACAGGTACCCGTCTCCACTTCCGAGAGATCTCGTTGCGGCAAGATCACTCGGAATTCACCCCCCCCCCCGCCATTCAGAAAGCGCAGTGCACTTCGCGCATGGGCAGTAGGGAACCGGCTGTGGAGCTGTAAGGCCGGTCCAACTTACAGGCAGCACCCGAGAACCGATGGAAACATCAGCTGGGGCACAGACATTGCTGGATTCCAGGACAGCTAAGTGCCGTAATATTAAAAGCCAGCAGCTACAATATGTGTCGCTGCTGACATTTGTTTTCTTGCTGGGAGGGGGGCAACTCCACATTAAGCCAAAAATGTGCTACACGTTAACAATAAACATAATATGTATCCTGTATATGGAACATAGCGTGCACAATTTGATACATATTGGTCAATATAATTTCAGCTACAAAAATTTCCAACACATTATTTCAACACAACTTTAAGGCAGTCTGCTTGACTTGCATAAAATCAAGTTAAATAAATTGGAGTATCCCTTACAGAAGAGCTGTCAATGTGACAAGCAGGCATTACTTTTAAACATGTATTCTGCTGAATTCGGGGGTTGTATCTGAAGAAATACTTAAAAATCTAGGTACTGAAACTATTAAAATGCCACTTCACGATACTCTCCGTGTACATTTTTACTGAGAGTATTGCGATCATTATATTTCTGCCATACCGACACTGGACCTTTGTGTGCAGCCACTGTCTGCTACTTCTCTCCTCTTGCCCAATCAGGAAAGGCTCTGTATTATGTGAACCCATTCAATGTGTTCTGTGAATGGACAGCAAAGGGGAGGGGTGGGCAGTATAGCTGCTGAGTAGCAGAGCACACCCCTCCTGTCAGAGCACCAGGAAGATAGTGATAGCTGCACTCACTGTGTGCAGCAAAAAAAGGGATTTTATTAAAAATTACCGTAAAATCCTTTTCTCTGAGTTCACTGACAGACGCAGCTCATCATGACGTGTGGGGTTTATGCTCGTCCCACTAGGAGTTAACTAGGCAGGGAAAAGAAACAGCTGGCCCCTCCCATTGGGGCCATCCTCTCTTCCTACATAAACCCCCTCATAGCATAGCTCTTCAGTTCGTACACAAGCCATACCAGAACAGAGCACCGAGGGGTGGGAGCTGCATCTGTCAGTGAACTCGGATTAAAGGATTTTACGGTAAGTTTTAATAAAATCCCTTTTTCTCCTATCGTTCACTGACAGACGCAGCTCATCATGACGTGTGGGGACGTCCTCAAGCTGTGTCAAAAAGAGAGGTGGGTAAACGCTAACAGTACCCAACTGAACCGAAGGAGGCGCCAGACGCGCCTACACTGCCGCCTGCAGAACTTTGCGGCCAAAAGCAGCATCCGAAGATGCAAACACATCAACTTTATAAAACTTAGTGAAAGTGTGAACCGAGGCCCAAGTGGCCACCTTGCACACCTATGACACCGAGGCCTGGGGTCTGAAAGCCCAGGAAGTGCTAACAGCCCGGGTAGAATGAGCCGTGACTGGAAAAGGGGGAACCTTGCCCCGAACAGAATACGCATGGGTCACGGTTTTTCTAATCCAATGAGAAATCGTAGCCGACGAGGCCACCAATCCCTTGCGCGGGCCCTCTGGCAGTACAAACAAGGCATCAGCTTTTCGAAAAGAAGCTGTAGCAGCCAAGAACACTCGTAAGGCCCTCTCCACGTCCAAAGCATGCAACTCAAACTCCTTTGGGTGCGATGGGCGAGGGCACAATGAAGGCAGAATATCTTTATTAATGTGAAAAGAAGAAACCACCTTCGGAAGAAAGGAAGGAGAGGGTTGCAAGACCGCCTTATCCTTATGCATGACTAAGTAGGGAGACTTGCACGATAGTGCTGCTAATTCTGACACGCGTCTGGCGGAAGTGATGGCAACTAAAAAGGCCACCTTCTGTGACAGCAGTTGTAAGGAAATCTCCCTGATATTCTCATAAGGTGGTTTCTGAAGAACAGAAAGCACCAAATTCAGATCCCACGGAGCCATCGGAGTCCTCACCCGAGGCGCCACATGTCGCACACCTTGTACAAAGGTACGAATCAACAAGTGCGAAGCTAAAGGTCTCTGAAAGAGAATCGCCAGAGCCGATATCTGGCCCTTGAGAGTACTCAAAGCCAGTTTTTTGTTCAGGCCCTGTTGCAAAAAAGTCAGGACCCTAGACACGACATAAGAGCGAGGGTTATGACCCTCAGCCTCGCACCAAGCTATGTAAGCCTTCCAGGTGCGGTGATAAATCTTGTGAGAAGTACACTTGCGAGCTTTTAACAAAGTAGGGATTACAGAATCGGCGACTCCCGTCCCTTAGCACCTGGGACTCAATAGCCAAGCTGTCAAAGCCAGCGAGGGTAAAGCAGGGTGCAAGATGGGCCACTGAGACAGAAGATCGTCTCACAGCGGGAGCCGCCAAAGGGCGTCTGCCATAATTTGCACCACGTCGGCGTACCAAGTGCGCCGAGGCCAGTCTGGAGCCACCAGGATAATTGGTATCCCCTCCGCCACTATCCTGCGTATCAATTGCGGAAGCAGTCTTATCGGAGGGAAGGCATACAGAAGACGATAACGGCTCCAGGGGGCCACCAGAGCGTCCGTGGCCACTGCCAATGGATCCTTCGTTCTGGACACAAAGGTCTCCACCTTGTGATTGAACCGAGACGCCATGAGATACACGTCCGGCGTCCCCCATCTGCGCCAAATTTGCTTGAACACCCCCGGGTGGAGGGACCACTCTCCCTGGTCCAGCGTCTGGCGACTGAGAAAGTCTGCCTGCCAGTTCTCCACCCCTGGAATGTAAATGGCTGAGATCGCCGGAACGCGAAGTTCCGCCCAACGCAGTATCAGAGCTGCCTCTGCTGCAGCTGCTGAACTCCTTGGGGAACCACAAAAAGATTTGAGTAGAACCCTTGAAACCTCTCTTCTGGGGGCACTGGTACGATCACCCCCTGGTCAGAGCGCTTGTACAGCCCCAAGGAGGGCCTCCCGGCGTTCCTGCGGGAGCCCTAAATTTGATGGGAAGAACCTGTCTGGGGGTAGAGATATGAAATCTATCCTGTACCCGGTGGGCACCACTTCCCGGACCCAGCGGTCGGAAATGTGAGCCAGCCACCGGTCTGCGAACCCCAGAAGACGTCCCCCCACCCGAAACCCGGGTGGGGGCAACCCATCAGGCTGAGGAGGGCCTTGTCCTCCGCCTTTTCGGTTTTGTGATGCCACTGCCATCTTCAGGCCCCTGCAGTGACCTTACCGGAGCGGGTCCCTTTTACCTGTTGCGCCCGGGGCGCAAAAAAACTTCTTCTGTCCCGAAGGAGGGGGCCCCTGTCTACGGCGAGACTCACGCCTGCGGAGCTCTGGAAGGAAGGTACTCTTACCTCCCGTGAAGTCCTTCATAATCTCATCCAAACCTGGGCCAAATAGACGTCCACCTTAAAAGGGAGGTCAGCCAGACCTTTTTTGGAAGTGTGGTCACCGGACCAAGAATGCAACCAAAGTATCCGTCTAAGTATGATGGCAAATATCGTTATTCTGGACAACATCGGCAGTAAATCAACGGCCGTATCACAAAGGTACTTGAACCCTTGGAGTAAAAACTCAGCCTTCTGCGGCGCATCCATCAGGCGACCGTCTTCCAGGTCCTTCAGGAGCTCTTCCATACACTCAGATAAGTGTTGTGTCGCCATGGCGGACGCCAAGGCTGGTCGCACAGCGGAACCCGCCACCAGGAACAGCGACTTTAAAAGCGCCTCTGTTTTTCTATCAGCGGGATCCTTAAAAGGAGTCCCTTCCAGAGGAATGGTCGTCGCCTTACTAAGGCGTGCTATTGGTGGGTCCACCACAGGCGATTCCCATTTTTTTAAAAAGCTTTCCTCAAAGGGATAGCGAGCAGCGAACCGTTTTGACAGCGAAGAAGAGTGCTGTGGACGCTGCCATTCACGATAAAGAAAATGATCAAAAGAGTCATTGTAGGGATAAGCCTTGGGGGCCTAGAGGACCCACATACATACACAGCAGACTGCGATTCACCATCCTGACCCAGTTGCAGCTTAGTGTGAATGCCAGCGATAATGGTAGCCACCAACGCTTTTTCGCGCGCAGCCGCCGCCCCCTGATCCCCCTCGCCGTCTGATGGACCCAGTTCCCCATCGGATAAGTCCTCTGGGGTCCCCGAGACCCCTGAGGCCACTTCAGGCTCAGAATCCTCCCCTGATGAATAATGAGGAGGAGGGGGGGGGCACTTCTTGGGGACCTGTTGGGCGACCTCCGCCCGGGGGAGAAATTCACTAAAGACCGCCCGCAGCTGGTCCAAAAATGCTCCCTGCGCAGATTGCGCTTCCTCAGCAGGTTCAGCAGTGTAATCTGCCATTGCTTTCTTCCCAGAAAAAAACTCTTAGTGACACACAGGGAGACTGAGGAGAATGAGGCAACCCCTCACTGCCGCACACCAACACCCCAATGCACCAGGGAAACCAGGAGGACTGCACCCACCACCACCAGCACCCACAGGGAGCCCAGCTATACTTGCTGTTCTGCTGCCTGTTTTTGGATGCATCATCAGAGGAGCTGCGCCGTCAGATCACCACCGTTCCACAGAGAAGGGAGATGCTGCAGACACGTGTATTTGCAGAGCATGCAGTCAAAATGGCCGCTGTTAAACACTAGAGGCCAAAACACACCTTCAGGGAACGTGCAGTACCGCAAATTGCCACTCCGAGCGCTAGAGGGAAAGCCCCATAGGCCCAAAATGTCTGCGGCTACGGCAAAATGGCGGCGGTCCACCGCAAAATGGCGGCCGATCGCCGCATGGCGGTGAAAAATCGATACGAACACCCAGACGATCGGTGCGGTGCGAGGGGAGGGGGGGTGCGGGGGGTGAACGAGAGCTTCACGCGTCCCACCAGTAGCTACCCAGCAAGAAAAAAAAAATTTTTTTTTGTTTTGTTTTGCGGCCGTCGGTCCCCCTTTCCGCCCCTAAAAAGGGGGGGAAGGCAGGAACTCTCACTCACCACTCCGACGAACGTTGCGGGTAGCCACCCAGTCGCAGACCTTCCGCCTCCTCTTAGGCTGTATGCTGCGGGCCAGAAAATCGCCCTTCCCGAATCGCATCCGGGAGTGGGCGCAGGGGGGGGGGGGGGGGGGGGGA
>BLSH010023164.1:998632-1014988 GCA_018402905.1 Glandirana rugosa
CGGGCACGATGCGGCGGGTCCCCATACGTCAGGACTGGCTCGCGTCGGTTGGCCAGGTCGAGGACAGTACAGAGCCCAAAGGACTCTCTATGTCCCGACCGGCTTCTTGATAGCAGATCAATTGCTTGATAGAAGACAAATAAGTAAAAGAAAATTAAATAAAAAAACGGTCACAAACAGGACCGCAATTCCCCTGAAGGGAAGGCAGGTCAACTCCTTGCAAACTAGGCATTTAGACCGAAGAGCTATGCTATGAGGGGGTTTATGTAGGAAGAGAGGATGGCCCCAATGGGAGGGGCCAGCTGTTTCTTTTCCCTGCCTAGTTAACTCCTAGTGGGACGAGCATAAACCCCACACGTCATGATGAGCTGCGTCTGTCAGTGAACGATAGGAGAAATGTAAATTTTAAATAAAAGCGTTATGTCTTTAAGGTGGCGCGCACCTCATTGGACTTGACCCCTAAAAAGCCAGTCAACTTCCTGTTAAAGGGTGGCTACACATTCCCTCTCCATTGTCTCCCTGTATGTAGCCCCCATTTCTTGCTTGCTGCTGAGAACTAGGGACTATGGACTTTGTAGCGTGCACAGAACAGTTAATGTGGCGCAAATAATGTGCTCTGCTTGCTTCAAACAAACAGAAGAAAGGAGGGAGGTTAGGCTGCTTTTGGAGGATGTGACAAGGAGGCAGAAAAAAAACGTAATAATTTCATGAAAAATGAATTACAGGGGCCATTAAGCAGTTGATGTGTGTGGATTATTTTTGGAGAATAAGGATATAATTTGCTGTCATAATTGTATAGTACAGGACTTGCATTCATAGATTGGGATGTTCCCAAACAATAAAGGAGTGGGCAATAACCCAGCAAACAAAACAGCCAACAGAAATATAAACCAAACTCCGTGCTTCAAAAAAGGACTCGGCCATAATATCCCAGATGATCAAATAAATATTACACTGCTGCTGCAGTAACTTCCACCCTCAAGTAAAACAGAAATAACCAAATCAGAAGGCACGCTGTGTGATTAATGTATGTATAGTGACAAATAATCACCCAGCGTAGTGGAAAAATATTTTTTTCAAATATCAGTCTTCACACCAGTGTTCCATTGGTGCTTAAACATCCTCCACCAACAACCGTAAAGACTCAGCCTTGTCCTCTCGAAGGCTGGCCATAGATGGAGCAAACCACGGGTTGCAGGAAAGAAACTCGCTCAGTTCCCCCATCAATGCAGTGCTGACAGGGGAATCCCTCCCATGAAGGCCTTGTGTTCTCCCGGCAGGGGAAGCCATCTCCGCTGGGACAAAACACGGATTATTGCTAGCGAACATAACAGACGGTAACATAACAGCAGGCTGGTTATACTAAAGTTGATCAATCAACTTGGGTATAGTCAGCCTGCCCATACTTGGTTCGAATCTCGTTAGAACTGTCTACGGCCAGCTTAAAGCGCAGTTCCACTCATAAATGGAACCTCCGTTTATATGTCTCACCCCCTCCATCGGTGCCACATTTGGCACCTTTCAGGGGAGAGGGAGGAATGGGTACCCATTTTGACAGGTACCTTTCCCCCACTTCCGGGAGACGGCGCCATCCCTCTGAAGTTCGACCCCCCCCCCCCCCGATGAGACAATTAGAAAGGCTTCACTGCCGGTTTCCCATACAAGGAATGGCAGCACCCGACAGTCCATCCGAAAATCGGCTGGGGCGTTGACATCGCAGGAACCCTGGACAGGTAAGTGTCCTAATATTAAAAGTATTAAATGTTAAAAAAATAAATATATTTTGGGGGGGGGCGTGTACACCTCTTTAAATACAAGAAAGGCAGGCCGCGCCTTGAAATCAGAGCTGTCAAATTCCTTGGATCGGCTTTGTCCCCGGCTCAGTCAAAAAGCCTCTCAACATCCACAGCAATAAACATAATAGATAGGACAAAGACCTTGAGAGTGTAATACCATCTAAATAGGTTTATTACTGAAGTGGAAATATACTTACAAATCTAGGTAAATAAATCGTCATTAAACATGTAACCAGCGCTGCGCAGAAAGCTTGAGAACTGCCCGCTATGCAAGCTAATCCACGCAAGGATCCAATTGACAAACAGGTACACCAACGCTACACCCGCATCGGACGAGTGTCATCAGCACAGACTTTCTCAAAGGGTTGACTTAGCCGTGAAGACCAAAAGGACTTTATCCTGCAGTGCACATAAATATTGTCGCATTCCTGACCAACCCTCCAGTTGCAAATCCTCCTATTCCTCTAAAGCTGAGAAACCTCACCGTGGCATAGACATCAAGTCATACAGACGGGGGTTCGGCACAAGACAACGTAATTGTTTGATCTATCGATCATACGCACTGCAATTGCCCAATATCACAAAGAATTACATTATAGTAGTTCAGCTTTTATTTGAAAAAGTGATAGTTTCATAAAGCTGTACCAACAGAACATGGAGAACTAGTTCATATTCTACCAATAGAACACGGAAAACAACGTACTAGTTCATATTATTTTAGCAAATTTATAACCATAATTATCTATTAAAAATAATAAGAAAAAACGAATTTAGAAGAAAACCTTAACTTTGGGGGTCCATGCACACTTAAACCTCAGTTCCCTCAGCAGAAAAAAAAAGTTCATATAGAGCGTGTGTACAGGCATTTAGGAGTGTTTAGCGTTTTTTTTTTTCTGCCAGCAAACTCATCTAAAAAATGCAAACCAGTAGGGTTTTTTTTCTGCCTCTAAACGCTGAGCTTAAAATATGCCTCTAAAACACCCTAATGTGCATGGACACATAGGATTACACTGAATTGCTTCTACAGGCAAATCACACAACTCCTGTAGAAGCAGAGTTTTTTTTAAGTTCAGTGTGCATGGACCCTAAAATGTAGGAAAAATAAAGAATCAATGTTATACAATATCTGTTAAACAAAAAAAAAAAAAACCCACAAATAAGACATCTTAAAACCAGTAATAAAATCAATGAAATAAACATGTACCTTGATTGTCAGCTTTATCTTCATCTCGAGGAGGGGAGTACTTAGGCCTTCTTGGCCCACGTTTAGGCAGTCGTTTTCTTTTTAAGACGTCACTAAGTCGCCTATTGGACAAAGCAAGTATTTAATATATAATGAAAAAAAAAAAAAAAGAAAAGAAAAAAATGTTTCTCTCAACATGTCATTTATCAATCCCTTGCCTCTAGATGGTGGAAAAAGTCCCCTGTAGATCTGTTTATTACAGATTGAATGAGTACGACTACAACAATTTCATCAGTTGAATTCGCTAGTTGGAAAGATGGACTAACCAGCTTCTCTTACCCTTGTGGGCTGAGGTCTAGTGAGTCATCTCGGTGCTGAAGGCTGGGTGAACCAAGGTCAGCAGCTGCATTCCCAGCTGCACTCCCAGTTCCGGCATTGATGGTCGCAGCACCGGCTAGAGAGCCAGAGCCATTGGTGCAGACCTTAGGTGGGCTTGTTAGCAGCGTCTCAGATTCAGCCAAATTCTTCACTTGGTGCATCACACCTGGGGGAGAGACAGTGTTCAGTACAAAATTATACAAGGACATACAGAACACCTACACTTATACTGGAGTAAAAAGGATTTAAAAAAAAAAAAAAAAAAAGCATAAGCTTGGCATTACACAAACCTGACTAATTGGAAAGATAGAAAACACAAAGACACATACGATATAATTTTTCATACCTTCTCTCCTGAAATACACACTGAATATGTCTGGCAATTTCTGCATTAATATCTCTGCCATCTGAAGAGCTCCCACCACAATTTTGAGGTCTTGGCTTGACAACATAGAAGCAATATGACTGAAAAGATGAAAAAAAAAAAAACTGTTACACACAACCAGAATGAAAAAACGTGACTTGTAACTAAATAGGGCTCATTATTCTCATACTAATCAGCTCTGAAAGCGACATCTCTATGTTCAAAATAAGTTTTAAATAAGGTAAAATTAAAGATCATTGGGGGGGGGGGGGAATAAAAGTTAAAGCGGAGGTCCGCCAGGGAAAAAAAAAAAAAAAAAAGTACAGTATACAGTAGCTGCTGACTTTTAATAATAGGACACTTACCTGTCCTGGAGTCCAGCGATGTCGGCACCCGCCACCGATCTTCGGATCGGGTGCAGCCGCGTCCATTGTGGGTAAGGGAACCCGGACGTGTAGCATTACAGCTTCTCGCCGGGCACCTTACTGCGCATGCACGAGGCTCCGCTATTGGCCAGGTGGCCAGTACCAGAGCGAGCAGGGAGAAGGGACCCAGGCTGCTGACGTCAGCGGCCGCGGCGGCCGGCCAGAGCTCCTGGATGCGTGGAAAAGGACACCTGTCTAAAAGACAGGTGTCCTCTTCCCCCCTCCCCCACCAAAGGTGCCAAATGTGACACCTGAGGGGGGTGGGGGGGGGGGGGATCCAACCAACGGAAGTTCCACTTTAACCGCTTTCCACAATAACCAGGGATACTGCACTAGATACAGCAGCAGGAACAGGGCTGGTTCCTACAGCTAACACAGATATTTTACATCAAGGATCATTATCAGAACACACACTTTATTGGCTTAGGGTCCTTTTACACGTATGGAACGTTAAGGTCTGCCTGTCAGTTTTTCAGGCAGACCTGAACGAACGCTCCAAGTACCTCTATGGAGCGACGGATATCAGCGCTGACATCAAATTCACTAAATCCAGACGGATGGAAACCCTATTTTCCATCCGCCTGATCGGATGAAAACGGACAGACGGTCCGTTTTCATCCGATCCCCCATAGAGGAGAGCGGAGCTTTGACAGGTCCGTCCCTGCACTATCCGCCGGCTCAGAGGGGATCAACAGATCAATCCCCACTGAGCAGCCGAGTCCATCAAAACGGACTCTGCATGTGTGAAAGGAGCCTTACTTGTCCTACTTTTCTCAAAGGAGTATCCAGGTGGGCAATCAAGCACAATTACAACGTTTAAAACATTTATAATTCAAAAAAAGGTTGTGAATCATCAATAGCCATCCAAAATTTTAAAGGACAGCTGACAGATATTAAAGTGGTAGGCAGTACAGAATTACCATTTTTAGGCTTCATCATTCACTCTGGCATGTGAGTATTTTCTGCAGTTTCTTGCTGACAGAGATAGCAGTAGATCCTGCATAAAATACATACCTAACGTACTTGCGTCTAGATGCATTTAGACACGTTTAATTCGAATGACTACACATATATGCATACACAAGTTGCATGTATATATACACACACACACACAAACATTTGCATAAAATCTGCATATATGTAACAGTCTCAGAAACAGCTGCGTCTTACTTTTTTTTGTACACTGCTAAACGAGGCACACATTTTCATGTGTAGACACAGCTGTGTGTGTGGCCCCATTTATTCCTTTACTTCTGCATGTAACACTATTGGAAACAAAGACCCAATACATTTTAGATGCCCGTGTGAATGAGCTCTTAAGAGCCAATTGTTTACTGAAAAATAAACACGCCATCAGTGCTAAATGAAAACAGGAATGAACATGGATTTACTTTACCACTAAAGAGTAATGTCTGCTGAAATTCTGCTTCCTACCTGGACACAGCGTGGTTCTTTAAAACATCTTTTAGGAGTTCAGCATCAGCAAAATAAATGATCCTAAGGATTGCTCTAAGGCACTTGTGTCTGACAGCAGGCCCCGCAGAGGAGCTGTACACTTCATAAAGCACTCCAAACAAGGTCTTAATAAAAGATTTGGCCAGCTCTGGGTCTTCTTTCATCAGCTGCGCTCTGGCGTCATCTCTTTTTAGCTCAGAATGTCCACCTGGAAGCAAAGCTACTCCGTCAGGAAAGCCCACTGCAGCAAAAATTAGATCTCAGAATATATATATACACATACACACACACATACATAGAGCTATATACGCAAAACACAATCAATACATTCATGTTTACATTAATGCACCCCTGTTGTATGGGTGTACAGTGGAGGTAAGGAAAGGATACCTTTGGAGGATAGAACATGCCACTGAACCTCAGTAGCTCACCAACAACCAAAATATCAGTTCTGGCTAAACGAATAATGAAAGAGTCAAACATTATTAACTGAACTTTGATGGCAGCTTGGTCTTCCTTTTGGACTCGATCACACCAAATAAGCTGAGTTGCAATGATCAGTGTTGATCAACACAGGCTCAATGCAAGGGCATGTTCGAAAACAATTGCTTGTTTCCTGTTCACACATACATGCGTGTTGGGTCTGCCTTATCTAAAAATGCAACATGTATGCTAATTTTATGCAGCACAATGAACAAATACGATGTGCAAAAGGTTCAAGTGTAATTTTGTGACATTTTAATAAGGCCCCTTTCACACTAATCAGTTTTACTTCCATTTTTGCCTTACCGAAAGCTGAAGAAAAATGCATGACCATTAAATCCTATGGAACTTTTCATACCAGTCAGCTGTAGGTCAGTTTTTTTTTTTTTTTTAAAGTACTGCATGCTGCATTTGGTGCAGTAAAGAAAATGCATTAACCACTTCAATACTATGCACTTAGAACACTTTACTACCAGACCAATTTTCAGTGCTGTTGCACTTTGAACGAGAATTGCGCGGTCGTGCGACGCTGTACCCAAAGAAAGTTTTTATCATTTTGTTCCCACAAATAGAGCTTTCTTTTGGTGGTATTTGATCACCCCTGCGGTTTTTATTTTTTGCGCTACAAATAAAAAAATTTTCTCCATCACTGGTGGGCACTGATGAGGCTACACTGACGGGCACTGATGTGGCAGTACTGATTGGCACTGATGAGGCGGCACTGATGATGAGGCACTTATATGCAGCGATGATGAGCACTGTTAGGCGGCACCGATAAGCAGCACTGACGGGTACTGAGAGGTGGCACTGATATACAGCACTGATGGGCACTGTTATGCAGTACTGACGGACACTGCTAAGCGGCACTGATGGGCACTGACAGCACTGATTGGCACTCAGGCGGCACTGGGCACTGATAAGTGGCACTGATAGGTGGGCACTGGTAGGTGGCAAATTGTGGGCACTGATGTGTGGCACTGGTATGCATTGATAGGGGCACTGGTGGGCACTGATAGGGGCACTGGTGGGCATATACATTAATAGGGGCTCATTCCCTGGTGGTCTAGGGTGGCATCTGAAGGTGGCACTAAGTGAAGGTGGACCTGAGTACTTAGTCACTTACCTGGTGGTCTAGGGGGGTCTCCCTGGTGGTCCCTGGTCGGCTCCCTGGTGGTCCTGGGTGGGCACATCCCTGGGCAGGCTCCCTGGTGGTCCTGGGTGGCGATCCGAGGGAGGGCTGTGCTGAGAAACCATCAGCACAAACCCTCCCTGTCAGGGATGCAGCCGATCGGCTCTCCCCTCATCAGGTCTGCAGACCTGAGTACAGGAAAGCCGATAAACGGCTTTCCTGTATTACACTGTGACCAGCCGTGATTGGTCACATGGTAAAGTGCTTTGGATCGAAGCACTTTACCGAGATCGGCATTGCGGGGGGTCAGACTGACCCCCCACACCACCGATCGCCGCGATGCGTCATATGACGTCCAGTCAGGATAACTCAGCCACTTCCCGGCCGTCATTCTGCATACGGCGGTCGTGAAGTGGTTAAAAAGGCAACTTCGTCTTTTGAGTCACATGTCCTTTTTTCACTGGAGCAAAATGCACCGGAAGCAGGGCAAAAAGGCATATACGTTTTATCGCGTTTTTGCAACGGAGCAGTGTGAAAGCGGCCTAAAGTTAAAAAATAAACACTGAACAATAATACATCACACACCAGTGAGCATACGCTACATGGACCATAAGGCGCCCCTGCAGGTGTGAATAGGCCCTTAGTGTTGCACTGTTTTAGCCTGCATTCACACCTGAGCAAAGCATATTTCTGGTGATTTTGAAGCAGAAAAAAAGCTCATGGTGCATGGGGGCTTAATATTTACTAAGAAACAAAATCCCTGTTAAAGATAAACCGTGTATTTCCACTTTTGCAGCAAAACTGGGAAACCTACCTTATATTTGTTACATGTTCTCCTATATATAATGATCTTGCAGCTTACCATTGCTGATGTTTTTTTTTTTTTTGTTTAAACTCCAGCACTGAAAAATCCTATTTAATGGATTGCCTATGAGTGGATTATGGAGCTTTATTTGGCATAAATCACTGTCTGTACTCTGCTAGCCTATCCCATTGGCAGCTGTAAACACAGTTGTATGGTAAAGCGGAAGAGCCCAGTATGCCCACAGTCAGTGTTGGGACAGAATCACTGAGAAATTGGCAAATCCTTGCAGCCCGCCATACCTTCTTCTGTTTAGAAACCCTTAAAATAATTTTTTAGTTTGTTTAGCTATACTGTGTGAATGGGAACACAAACATTGCGGGGTTTTCTAAAACTTTACTGCAAAACCGTAAATACTCACAAAAAAGAAATACATTCCTTCCCAACCAAATATTTTCTAAGCAACAGAGGAACACTTACTCTACAGCTACTAGTATCAAAATGTATGGGGTTTCCATGTACAACTTTCCATAGGAGAAGGTTTGGATGGCCTGCAGTACCAAATGCTGTGTTCTAGAAGGTACAGCTTCATGGCAAAGCAGCCAGTCAATTAGAAATATACAAAGGGGAACTTGGCAGTATTGGTTTAGCGGTATAAAAAAACCAGACCACTCAACTTCAAGGCAAGTGAATATGTCTTATTACTGTGCTGCACTTCTATTTCATTAGAAACCAAAAGGTATGTGCGTGACAATATTAAGAGAGAGGATGAGATTGACAAAGATTCCAAAAATACCATTTTATAAATAAACAAATACAAATTAAAGACTTGTTAGATACTTACTAGTGTTTGCATTGGCTAGGGGGTTAGGTTTTCTCTGAATGGCGCGTGCTGTTCCGGTATCCTCGTTGATTTGCTGCATAGAATTAAAATCAATAGTATAAACACGCCCCAGTGTAGACAAACTTATCTCATCCTCACCAACCTGATGGGCTGCCTGAGAACACAGATATAAAACAGAGAGATAATCCTTGAATAGAAAACACAAAACTTCAACACGCACAATATTAGGATCCGCTTTGTCCCCTTTGGGTGCTCATAGCTCCATAGTTCAGTTCAAATGCCAAAAAAAAACAAGAATGCAATTCCACAGAATTACAGCACAGTACGGTTTATTTGAAGTATCTCAATAAAATGTCTTTGGATCTTCTCTCAAGCTTTACAGTACACAGTATGTGAACTCTCACCTTGAAAAACAATCCATTTAGTTTAACCACTTCAATACAAGGCACTTACCCCCCTTCCCGCCCAGACCAATTTTCAGCTTTCATCGCTGTCACATTTTGAATGACAATTGCGCGGTCGTGTGACGCTGTACCCAAACAAAGTTTTTGTCATTTTGTTCCCACAAATAGAGCTTTCTTTTGGTGGTATTTGATCACTTCTGCGGTTTTTATTATTTCTTGCGCTACAAATAAAAAAAGACTGAAAATTTGGGGAAAAAAAAAAAATCTCTGTTTCTGAGATTGACTAAACTTCAAAACTTTGTAAATAAGTACATTTTCTCCATCACTGACCGGCACTGATGAGGCAGTACTGATTGGCACTGATAAGCAGCACTGACAGGCACTCATAGGCGGCACTGGTGGGCCGCAATGACAGATTGCACTGTAAGGTTGTTATTCCCTGGTGGTCCTCAGTGGCATCTGAAATTGGCACTGAGTGCCACCCATGTTGGGCATTGTGCCCCTTACCTGGTGGCCCTGGGTGGGCACTCCCTGGTGGTCCCTGGGTGGCGATCCTCGGGGGGCTGCTCTGATAAACAAGCCGCGCAGACACCGTCAGACCCCCCGCCCGTCAGAAGCTCTTCACTTCTGATCGTCTCTCCTCTACTCCCGTCTGCAGACGGCAGGAGTAGAGAAAAAGCCGATAAACGGCTCTTCCGGTTTACACTGTGATCAGCCGTCATTGGTCACGCCTGATCACATGGTAAAGAGCTTCCGGTGAAAGCTCTTTACCAAGATCGGTAATGCGGTGGGTCAAACTGACACACCGCGCAAGCGCGGGTTATCCTGACAGACTTCAATGGATAGCTGAACTGCCACCCGGCCGTCATTTGTCTATAGGCCGGACGGGAAGTGGTTAAAATAGAAATGCAGGGCAAAACCTATGTATGTGCGCACACACATATACACTTTAACACAATAAAAATAGCCACTTAGAGAGCCTGGGGTTGAGACTGCAGGGGAGTGTCAACTGGAGGCAGAGAAACAGAAGTACACTGATCTCCCAAGCTAAGCAGCAAACAAGCAAACTGAGCACGCTGAAATGGATGTGCTTTTATGCCTTGGGGCAGAGGCGCAACTAGAAACCTTAAAGGGCCCCCGTAACATTATGGAGCTAATGGGTAGATGTGGGGGAGGGCCAGCACTAATTTTGTTGTAGACAGTGGAGTCCCAGCTGCCGGTCACCTAGCAGCGGTTAGCCTCTGTTGACATGCCGACTGGGATGTGATCCAGACGATGCTCCCAGTCAGATCTAACACGGTATTTATTAGAGTACAATCACATTTATATCAACCGTATGCTCAGCAACCATGTGGGCTCCTTGCCAGTAAAGTGGGGGCTCTGATCAGTATAACCATTATCATAGTTAATATTAGATCCAACTGGGAGCATCATCTGGACCGCATGCCGATCGGCATGTCAGAGAAGGCTATGTAGCATCACCACTGCTAGGCAACCTGTACGAGGTTCAGCTGTCTACAATCAATTGTGCTGGCACACATGCACATGTGCCCATCAGCCCCATAAAGTAACCAGCACTGGCTCCTAATGCACTGCTACCACTGCCATGGAGACAAAGAACAGTGCGGTCAATAGGAGGGACAGGGTCGCAAGAGGAGGCTGGAAACCCAAATCATGGTTGCAAAAATGGTATTTCCAGCACTGGTCCACAGTGGGAGGCTTTCCCCATCCACCTGGAATGTGTAGATGGGGAAATTGGATCATTTTTTTTGTTCATTCAACCAAAGGTCCCTTTCAGGTGGGGCCGACCCCTTCCAGCAGATCCACCTGCTCAGCAGGGAATTTTACCACTGATCCTCACTGAACAGGTGGATGACTGGTATGTGTTGCTATGCAGAGCGAAAATGGACACAGCTCGCTGTTCTCTGTGGGGCGGTCGGATGGAAATGGACCACCTGTCCGGTTTCATCCGACTGTCACCTGATCCGATCCGATCTGCCGAATGGATGGGGAATGGATCCCCATCCATCTGTTTTTAGTGGACTGTATCGGATGCTGGCGGGTGTCCGTGAACACGTCTGCTGACATCCGCCGCCCCATAGAGATCAATGGGTGGCCACAGACACTCGGCTCAGCTGCAGCCACTAGTCTACATTTACAGGCTGATTCTCCTGTCCTGCGGACTGGAGAAATCAGGCTGTTTTTTTTTTTGTTTTTTTTTAACTGTTACAAAATAATGGGAGTTTGGCAACACTGTCCCCAGTGGTGGAAGTCCAGGGCCTGGTGCCACTGCCTTGGAGTTGTCAGTTTGAAATAGTAAAGCAGGGGGACTTGGCAGCCCCAAGAGCAAGAGGCAAGAGGAAATCTTCAGATGGGGGGGGGGAAGAGAATTTCTCTCACTTTGGGAGTTTTTTTTTTTCCTCATTCTTGTTGTGTCACTTGGGCATACTTTATTACAGGTAAGTAATGTCACTAAAGCTGTAGCATGTCCTCAAAAGCTTTGTCAGAGATCAATTACCTAAAGGTTCTAGTCTACAACGCAGAGTCTATGAATCGTCAGCCTGTGCCCTGTACACTTTTTAGCTTAACTTCAACTTAAAAGCAGAACTCCACCCAAAAGGGGAAGTACTGCTTTAATTACTCCCCCACCCTCTTGCCATATTTGGAATATCAGGAGCCTGTACCTAGTTTGGACAGGTAACAGTTCCCACTTCTGCTGGATTGCCCAGACCAATTCTCCCCAAAAGTTCTCCCCCTCCCGCATTCTTCTGGGACAGGTCCCAGAAGCCTTCAGGACCATTTGCAAAGATCAGCGCAACTAATGCATGATTGGCAAGCAGTCAGCTGTGATGCTGAAAGCAACGTAGCCAGCTGCCCACAGTTAGGATGTCCGCATCTGGAACCTGAAGGCTAGTGAGAAGCTAGCCCAGGTGAGGACTGCCCTGGACAATTTTTTTTTTTTTTTTTTTTATTAAAAGTCAGCAGCTACAGGATTTATAGCTGCTGATGTTTAAGATCTCTTTCCCCCCCAGAGTGAACAACCTTCTTTAAGCAGTTTTGGACAACAGACAGCAATTGAGTAATGTCACCATATGAAAATAGGCCGCATTTGCAACCATTTGCAGGTGTATTGTCCCATTCATCTGCTTTAAAACTTACACCATCTACAAACATCGTCATTAACCTAAAGGGAAGAAGTGATAATACAAACACTATTATTAACAGGGAGTTCGTTTGTGATCTCCATTTAAAGGGAAAATACAATTCTCTCACGCCTATTTTTAACATTTACAAATATATCAGCTGGTCTTCAATATCATTGTTATGGTTTCCATTACTTTTACATTTTTTCAAATAAAATGTAATACAGGTTGCTTGCAACATTTAACAAGCACCCTGGATTTTCTAACAAGGAAGTCCAGCTGTGACTGCTCAGATTTAAACTTTATATCAGATGACAGGAAAGCGTGTATTCTGAAGAGGAGATCAAATTATGCCCTCTTCACAACAATATAGGTAAAGGACTTGGCAGAGGTAGTGGAAAACAGATTTGACTACCGTTTGTACCAATATACTACTATACTATGAAAACTAGGATACATTTTCAGCTGAATGGGGAAGAGACAGTTAAAAGGGAAAAAAAAAAAAAGAAGATTAAAGATGTGCAGAAGTCTCCATCAGCACCCAAAGAGGACAATACATCACCCAATGTCATAACAGAGTAACAGCCTTCACACATCCTAAACAAGAATGGTTTAAAACGTCTTCCAAACTCTAACATAAAAACTACAGCACTCAACTTGAGGCTTATGGAAAGTGGTGTGCAGTTACAAGGAGGCCACAACAGACATTTGCTTTTTTACCAAGCTCCTCCTGCCCAGGGGAAATTATGAAATGTTTCACATATGTGTAAAAAAAAAAAAAGTGCATTTATTTGCAAGAAAATTACTTGGAACCCCCAAACATTCTCTGAAAGCAGAGGCACTGGAGAAAAAAAATGGTGGTTGTTACAATATTTTATCACATGAATATATGCGCAGCAGTTTATCAAATGCAAATTTTCAGGAAAAAATACATGTATATGCATTTCAGTGCACACAAACAAAATAGAACACCCAACCAATTTTTGCTAAAATATAAGCGATTATGCTGAGTAAAAAAAAAAAAAAAAAAAAAACCCAAACATGTTAAGATTTAAAATCTCGCACTGACACAAAATGGTGACACACTATGGCACCTAAAAAAAAAAAAAAAACCCCTTTACAGGTTACCAGTTTAGAGTTAAACGTGAGCTCAGGCCCTAGAATTATTGCTCTCATTCGGACATTCTCGTTGGGCATGACATGGTGATGTAGCACTTTTTTCTTTAAAAAATGGTTTTTAAATGTAACTTTGGAATAACATCCCTTTTGATAGCTTGTGCAGTGACAGGTACTCTTTATTGAGAGATCTGGGGTCTATTAGACCCATGATCCCTTCTTTGCCCTTTAAGGCAGCCAATCAAACACCAATTTGCTTGATTGGCTGCCCCCCTCGCCAGTAAAGCAAAGAACCTAAACCAGAAGTTATGAAACCCTTGTCACTTCCAGGATTAATTAATTACCGTAAAGGGGGGCAAACTGATGTTCCTTAGCCTCTGTGCTCAGCTGACCCGATTGCTTGCAACAGCCCCAGGCTCCCCAGTGAGAGAGGGGAAGTTACAGCCATGATTCTGGTATAACCACTTGCTACTGATGTTGTACAGGTGCGTCCAAAGAGCTGGATGTGGTTAAAAAAATATAGACGTGAAATTATCCAAAGTGGGAACAGGTTTATTCTTTTGTTTATCTCTCGGATATGAGGAGAAATGCCATTCTGTCTCCTGGGCAGAATGGCAATCCTGGTACAGTGAAGCTGAGACTATTCAGCTTCGGTGTGATGTCACATTCAGACCTAGCAAACAAGCCTGTGTCAGAATAGCAGGTACTATCACAGGCTTCTTGTAGAGTTGACACACCAGTTTTCATAAACGTATGTTTTTAACATGCATGCGAGAGTTCAGAGAAAGTACAAGGTGAAAAACAAAGAAAAGAATAGGAAAAAAAATAAATAAATAAAAAAAAAAAAAGGTAAAAGCAGCAGCCATAACCTTTAAACAAATACATGGCTAAACAAAAATGTACCCATTACATCAACAAGGATATTTATATATACACACACACACACACACGGTGGTCATGCAAAACTAGACAGGACAGACAATTAGGGGTGTTGACTGGGGGTAAGACAGGGACATTACTGCCTATGAAACATAGAAATCTTATTACCTCAATGATGCGACTATCAATTCGGCTGTATGGGTGCCAGAGACCACGGTCATCCCTCCACTGCCAAATCGCTCCATCTGTATTTTGGGCACTGCCTTTCTTTAACATTGTGTCAACTGCAAATATTCCTTCCTTTGGTAAGCATGGCATCAACTCACTGAAAAAATATATTAAAATGGTATAATTCAAGACTAGAACTGCCTATTAAATCTTGTATCTTGACTCCAACATCAAACCCACCAGGGGCTTCGCTACTAAAGCCTCACAGTTGACAGCACACACAAAAGCAATAGAATATGAATGTAAATTGATCAATAGCAGGCAATGAAACAAGCAGAACTTACCATATGAGGGAGGTGAGTTCATACAGCTCCTGGGGGCTTCGGGGGACCAGGTCAATTTGCTCCAGGCAACTACCATTTGAGGCCCCGCATAAAAGGAAGTGCAGAGTTTCTGCTATGTCTGAAGAGAGAAAACAAGGGTTTTTTTTTCATTCAGAAGATGCAGACAATCTGCAACTACTGAGCTAGACACATATTGGGGGAGATTTACTAAAACTTGAGTGTGCCAAACATGGTGCAGCTGTGCATAGAAACCAATCAGCTTCCAGGTTTTATTGCCAAAGCTTAATTGAACAAGCCTAAAGATTTTACAAGTTGAGTTTAAATTGGACTGACAGTAGAATGTTAGAGGTCATTACAAGTACTCATTAATGAAACTGTTTTTTCTATTTTTAGAGAATTAGAAAAACTTCGCTGAATACCACTGGTGAACACTCAAGAGACCATTCACCCATTACGGCTCCAAATCAGTAGGAAAACAAAGAAACGGCCTGCTGTGGAATGCTACAAAGCTAAAATTATCATTTAAGAAAAAATTCAACTGCTGCAAGTCAGAAAACCTCTATTTACCAACAAAGGAGTTACCAATGCAAGGAACAACTAGTGTTTTGCGAGTTTTAAACTCATTTAAACAAAAGAGCGACAATTTTGCAAAAAAAAAACCAAATTTCTTACTTTTTGCTAAAATACAAATCCAAAAAAAAAAATTATAAAAAAACATTTTTTTCATCGGGTTTGGCCGATTTATATTCTTCCTCGTATTTGTGATAAAAAAAAAAAAAAATCGCAATCGGCGTTTATTGATTGGTTTGCGCAAAAGCGGTCGTGTTTACGGATGATGAGAATTCATTTTTGGGGTTTTTATTTTATTTTTATTTTTTTACTAGTAATGGCGGCGATCTGCGATTTTTAGCGGTACTGTGATATTTCAGCGGACATGTCGGAACATTTTGACACTTTTTTGGGACCATTGGCATTTATACAGCGATCAGTGCTATAAAAATGCACTGATTACTGTGTAAATGCCATTGGCAGTGAAGGGGTTAACCTGCAGGGGGCGCTCTAGGGGCTGTGTTCCCTGGGCGTGTTCTAACTGTGGGGGGACTGCCCTAATAGGAGAAGGGAAGTGATCACACCTTCCGTGTAGAGGAAGGCTGTGATCACAGCCCTTCCTCCTCTCACAGAACGGAGGTCCGTGTTTACTTACACCAGTGGTTCTCAACTCCGGTCCTCGGGACCCACCAACAGGCCAGATTTTCAGTATTACCTTGGGGAGATGCAGACTAGAATACTGCAATCACTAAGCAGCAAATTCCATCACCTGTGATGTATTTCAGTTATCCTGCAAACCTGACCTGTTAGTGGGTCCCAAGGACCGGAGTTGAGAACCACTAACTTACACGGACCTCCGTTCTTTCACTCCGGGGGGGGGGGGGGGGGGGGGGG
>BLSH010023164.1:1014998-1025793 GCA_018402905.1 Glandirana rugosa
CCCCCCCCCCCCCCCCCCCCCCCGCGGGGGGCCGGCGGAGATCGACTCCGCCGCACCCGCTCCCTGGCCCTCCCCGGACACAATGAGCGCGCGGGCGCGCCTCCGGCGGCCCGCACGCTCACTGTGCGCGATCTGGCAGCCGCCGCCGTACGACGGCGTTTGGCCTTACAGAGCCACTTTGTCGCCGTCAGATGCAGATCGGCGGTCGGCAAGTGGTTAAACACAACCCACAAACAATGCCATAGCATTAGCTTTATGAAAGCTAAACTGCAGGCAAACTAAATAAATACACAGATGAAAAACATACCTACTAAAAATTGGTATTTCTGCCCATTCTGTCCTCTGTTTTGTGGCACAATGCTCCAGTTTAGCACAAACCTGATTTTTCTCTCCTGTAGCTTAACACTTACAGTTCCCCTCCCCCAGCATGAGAGTGGACATCAAAAGGAGAAAAAGAATCCTGATCTTATCTCTGTCACTCGGCTCTTTCCTCCATCAGCAGGTCCCTGGTAAGCACATGAGCATTTCAACACAACTGATCAGCTCCTAAACGGGCCCAGCGGAGCATCATCAGAAGACTGCAATTGAACATGCCTGTCTCCCAATGTCACAGGTGAAGATGACGGTGCAGGATCCAAGCAGCTGCTGCTGAGAAGAGGATCTCAGCAGGACAATGTTGGATCCGCTGGGTGGGTTAATATCCGAATTGAGGACAACCCAGCATCAAGCAAAGGGAAAAAAAAAATAAATAAAAAAAAGATTATGGTGGGGGGAGGTCGACGGATGAAAATTTAAAAAAATTCACCCTTGCAGTGTAATCGCCGCTCCATACTGCATGGGTTTATTGCTCATTATGTCAAACAGGCTATACAGTATAACTTAACTGATTCCTCACTCCAGTACTCCCCTTCTCAGCCCAAAGCTACAGTCTGTGGGTGAAGCCTCAGCATTGTCATGTACAATCCGGCACCAATAAACCTGTATGGCACACTGAAGAAGCTCAATTGCAACTGGAGGCAGCGGGAAACCATTTGCAGTGCTAAGGGGAGCCTGGAGTAAAGTATTCATGCCTTAGTTTTCTGCCCTAAAGCCTAGTACACACAGGCCAAAATGTCGGCCGGTCCAAAGGAGGCCGACTTCTGCTAAACGCTCACGACCGAAAAAGGTCTGCCGATGGCGGAGTGTGTTGACCAGAGTTTTCTGGTGGTGGTGGGGGCTGTCCCCCTGCCAGAACACGATAGTTCAGCAGGGGAGATTGCTGTACTAATGTCGGACTGTTAGCACAGTGGCTCCGACCTGGTCAGTCAGTGTGGGTTGAACAAAAAAAAGAAAACTAGTAGTGTGTACGAGGCTTTGGACTAAAAAAGTAATTACCCCTTGCGGTGTGGAGCAGCTCTACTGCAAGGGTGGAGTTTTTAATTGTCCAGGAGTTGGGCTTTAAGATTACAGCAACTAAAAACACAGAATAAACCAATTTAACCAAAATATACCCCATGTATACAACATGTTGCATTGAAATAAATAAAACTACAAGAATGCATGGAGAGCAAAAGGAACAAACATACTCTGCTTCATAAGCTGCACGGCCAGCGTGGGGCAGTTGGAACACATCAAAGAGAACATTCGGACCACCATGATGAACATGCCCGAGCTCAGGATTGGAGGTGTTACTACTAGAAGCTGCTGGATGTTTGTGAGCAGATCTCTGGAAGCCACTTGTTGGAGCAAATTCTGGATAACAGGAGAAAACAGTAGAGGCCCATAAATGCTTTATTGATATATCAATGTATAAGGCAGTAAGCCTTCCTGGAAATTATCATCCAATTTTTTTGCATGTGAAAAAATCTGCTGTAACGAATAATTCTGCAGTGCATAATATGTGAAGTAGCAAAAATGAAAACAGCTATCTTACACATAGCCCCTGTTCACGTGTGCGATGTGGGAATCAGCGAGATTACAGAGCCGGTTCCTGCATCGCATTCTTCCCGCAGGAAATTCACACTGTCCTCTGCGAACCGCTGCAGGTGTCATTACAAAGTTATGCAGTGTGAACTGTGAACTCGTACATGAATCGGATTGCATGGGTGAGAACACCTTTTTTTGTGTGAATCTAATGCGAGTTCAGCCATAAAATTGTATGGCTGAACTCTCACTGCTCAGAGATCGCATGTGATCGGCACCTGCGGTGGGGGTGCGAATTACATGCGATCTCTGAGATTGCACAAGTGTGAACCCATATTCCTATCATATTCCCTCAAAAGTATGCAAAGGAAACAAAATCCTTGCAGTGGATAGCAGGGACTAGGAGCATTAGGTTTTAACGGTTATAAGATGGTAGTATTTCTTAGGTGAAAAAAGAAAAGAAACGTATAGTTACTTCCTTGGTGCCATTACCTCTTCATGCTGGAAGTTATCTACCAGACGTGCAAAACATAGGCAAGTGCTTTCCACAGATTTCTTATCCTACAACAGAGAGAATTGGAAAAGAACCTTAATTAGGCAGTACTTGAAATCATGTCATAAAATAGCAAAAAGATCAGCACAAACAAAATGGATGTCCCAGCAGAAGTCATCTTACCAAAGTTTATAGGAATTGTGCAGCAGTAAACAGTTCGAAATCCTTTAAACACATGAGGCCTCATGCACACGGAGCTTGAAAATGCAGCTTATCTGGTTCCCAACTGGCTCGAGTACATTTACTGCTGCAGAGTGGCGCTGTAGCGCAAATCGCCGTTTATAAATGCCGGCTCACTCGTGCGTGGCTAGTTCCCCGCTCTGTCAGGTGGCATGTGAGAGATCTACTGATCCCTGTCACTGGGATCAGTTAGATCTCTTACGCCCCTGGCAGCACAGCCCCCCCCCCCCCCCCCAGTTAGAACACGCCTAGGGAACGCAGTTAACCCCTAGATCGCCACCTGCAGGTTAACCCCTTCACTTCCGATAACATTTCTACAGTAATCAGTGGCTATTTAAATTTCTGATCGCTGTATAAATGTCATTGTCCCAAAAAAGTGTCAAAAATGCCCGACATGTCCGCAGCAATATCACAGTACCGATAAAAATTGCAGATCGCCGCCATTACTAGTAGTTAAAAAAAAAAAAAAAAAAAAATAGTAAAAAAAAAAAATGCCAGAAATGAATTCTCATGGTTTGTAAACGCAGCAAATTTTGCGCAAACCAATCAAACAATGGCGATATCACAAATATGAGGAAGAATATAAAATCGGCCAAAACTGATGAACACATTTTTTAATATTTTTTTTTGGATATGTATTAATTATAGCAAAAAGTAAATATTGTTTCTTATTTTTCAAAACTGGTGCTTTTTTTGTTAATAGCGGTGTTCAGAAGTGACACAGAAAAGAAATCACCACCAAAAGAAAGCTCTATTTGTGTGGAAAAAAGGGCGTCAATTTCGTTTGGGTACAATGTTGCACGACTGCGCAATTTTCAGGTAAAGCGGCGCAGTGCCGAATCGCAAAAAGTGTTTTGGTCCTAATGTGGGAAATCCTTTCGGTCCTTAAGAGGTTAACAGGAATTAAGACATTTTTTATACCTGTAGAGCACCTCTATAGAGAGAAAAACCACCAAAGACATTCTGAAAGGAACATCTTGGCACAAAAAAATGGCGTACGCAGGTTTACACATCTAAACATGCACCCGTGTGTGTGTAAATATATTCCAATGGCTAGAATAAATGAATATCCTGGTCAGTAGAATGCATTCACATGCAAACGCCTTACATATTTTAATAGTAGAGGCAATTTTTTCTGGCAAATTCTAGCAGAAAAAAATGCTGCTTATTTTCATAAGCCCATGTGCATGAAGCCGATTTCTTATTTAACCACTAGTTGTCTGGGGCAATTCTGCAATTTTTCACATATGTTAAAAATCAGGATTTTTTTTTTTTTTTTACTAGAAAATTACTTAGAACCCCCTTAACAACAAAAAAAGTCCTTGGAGAACAAAAAGATGGCCGTCACAATTTCTTTTTTTATGTCAGAGGATATCCAAGCAGCAGTTTATCAAACACAACTTTTCAGGAAAAAAGAATGAATGTTAGTGCACACAACACACATTACCCAATTATTTGGTAAAATATAAAAATGTTGCATCAATTAAATCGAGATCAAGCATGTCAAGATTTAATATTGGACAGCTGTGGAATGGCGACTAACTACAGTATCTAAAACTGCCCATAGGTGAGGTTTTAAAAAGCCTTTACAGGATATCAGTTTAGAGTTAATCTAGAATTATTACTCTGATGTTCATGGCAGTTACATCCTGTGATGTGGACATCTGGAAGAAGGGCCCAGTCAGGAAGTAAACACAGAGAAGGACCCAGTGCTGGATAATAATGAGACAGTGGCTTGAGGCAAGTTAAAAAGGGGGTTTGTATTTATAATTTTTTTTTTTGGTTTATCAAATGCATATTTTCAGGAAAAAATACACTAAAATGAATTTCATGCAAACACAATTATATATACCCAATTTTTTGATATAATATAAAAGATGGGGTTGCGTCAAATAAATAGATACTGAACAGGTCAAGCTTTAAAATGGTGTGCGCCCGTGAAAAGGCACCCAAAATTCTCCATACGCAATGCTTTAAAAGCCTTTACAGTCAGTTTAGTTAACTGTAAGGCCTCATGCACGCCGTTAGCTGTGTTTTTGAATAGCTTTTATGGGCATTTTTTGGCTTTCAGTAAAAAAACACTCCCTATAATATAAAAACGCCAAATCCAGCTAACAGCTTATTAACGAATTAAAGTGTTTAGGGGCGTTTTTCCTTTTTGCAGCTCAACAGCCTCTGCTCCTGGACGCACAGGCTGTCGTTTTTTTTCTACTGCCCCCAAACGCTAAATGCCTCTGACAGTTTATGTGTGCATGGACACATAGGCCAACATGGAGGGGCGCTTAGAGGCAGTTAAAAAACCAAAAACGTCAGATGCCCCTAACAGCAGCTGTAAAAATGTCCTGTGCGCATGAGCCCTAAAATGACTGCCCTAGTATTATTGCTCTCACTCTGTCACGGCAATCTCTCCAGTGTGGCGCTATTAATGCTTACATATATGCATGCGCTCTACGCTGTGCATTTGCGCTGTTGTGTGTACGAGTATGCTTTAAAATGTTTATATTTTTTTTCTTTATTGCCATCACAAAAGGGCAAACAAGCACCCTATGTAAAAGCATGGGCAGGGGAAAGGATCTCTTTATGAAGACATCAGGGGTTTCTACCCTGCCCCTCCACTGTGCATATCATGCTTTATTACCCGCTACCCTGGCTACAGCAGCTGGGGAATGACAGCTCTGAACGTGAAAGAGACAATATACAATGCTTCCAGGTTCATTATTCGCAGGGGGGATAGGATGCTCTGCGATAACCACAGTCCCAGGCTACCTGGAGGAATGGACGAGCCCAGGAACCATTATGAACCTTCAAAGCCATAAGTGTGATTAGGTGGTTCTAGAGCCACTTGGACTACATTTACCCGACAGCCTTTCGCTTGCTCTAAAAAAATCAATACCATGATCACGGCTGCAGAAGAAGCTGTGAACTTGCTTTAACCCTTTAAATACCATAGTAGACATGGAATTAATCATAGCAACCAAGCGCAAACTTTGTGAATTACTTGCATTCTGCATATGTAAGAATGTGAGTTAGGGACCTTAGATTTATAAGCTCTTTGAGGGTAGGGATTGAAGTGAATGTACCATATATTTGTAAAGTGCTGCTTAAATTGATGGCGCTATACAAGTACCTGAAATAAATAATAAAAGGTGTAGTTTGAAAGTGCCCTACCACATAGAAATGACATACAAAACTATAGTTGCTGTCGTATAGTTTCGACTTATCTGTGAACTCCATATCTTGGAATATAGTAAAAGAGAGACTGAGATCTGGTTTGTGTTAGGTGGGCCATACAATGAGCACATTCCTTCCCTACAACAACGGGTGGGTGGTGGTGGGGTGGTAAAGGGCATGGAAAGTCGTTTCCACTGTGAGAAGACCGTGATCATCGCTAGCGGCTATAGCAGCCACTTGCGATAGCTGCAAGTGAAACCGGCTTGTCAATCGATTAACTTGGTAAATTTAGCCCATTTATTTGAATCTCGGCTGAGATTCAAACTGTGTATGGCCAGCCTAAGACCAATGGTCTCCCTGATCAGAAGAAAAGAACGATTGAAAAAAAAAAAAATAATGTACATTTAGCAGCACATGCCAGACAGTGTACATTCTCAGCATGCTTTGGTGCTGGGATGACTTAGCCCTCTGCATATGCAAAAGGAGTTACATCATCCCAAGCCTACCAATCACAATGTCCAAAGAAGATGAAACCGAAATACGACCAGGCAAAGATTTCAAGGCAGACAATTTCTGTTTAATTTTGAACAGCTTTTCTTTTAAATTAATGTTTCCTTTTTTGGTGCTGGATATATTACAGGAGCTCTGAATTCAACAACACTTTATTATTACAACCTTTTGGTAGTCTAAATTATTCAACTTCTGTTAATCATATGTATATTTTACTGCTGGCTTATATTCGAAACACAATTATTACACAGTAGCAACATTACAGTTTCTTACCTGATGGGTCAATCTCTGTGTTAGCAGTGGCAAAGAGTCAGCAACAAAATGGAACTCATCTGGACTGATGCTCTGGCAGCAGTTGGCGGCTATGGCTAAAGCATTCCTCTGAGCATTAATGCTGAAGAACTCTAGATACAGGAGGCAATCAGCAAGTCCTCCCTGTAAATTAAAAGCTCATTAATAAGTGCACATTTTGGTTTACAAATGCAAGCCCAGATGACTGCTAAGGAAGCACAAAAATATAAGTAGCAGAGAGTGATACTTACAGCTTGCAGGATGGCTTTACTGTGCCTGCGGGATAACATTTCCAGAGCAGTGAGAGCCTGTTCTGCTACATCTATACACTGAATGACCTGCAACTGTAACACATTGCAAAAAAGTGTAATCTAGCTGTTTGTCAGGCCCAGCATATTCTATTCCAGATGTGGAAGGACAGATAAACCCCTACCTTCTCTAAAAACACAGGGATCGCATCAACCACCACAGCAGAGGATCTTGGCAGTGCCTCCATCATATAGGTTAAGGCTCGACATGCATGGTTCATCTAAAAATAAAATAACAGACACCTCTTATTTCTAGATGGAACAAAATGGATACAGCCCAAACTAAACCCTATGTACAATTAGTCTAGAATGGCTTTAAAGTGGAACTTAACTGTATATGAGCACCACAAACTGCAAATTGTATTTGATTCACTTCAATATTCAAAGCAAACTTACCCATCCATCCCTCCATGCTTTATTATGTTGAGAAACTACTCTGAACGTTTTCTCCCCCCCCCCCCCAGCATCCCAAGTCACCTTGTTGTGTAAGAGCAGATGATCCATGTAGCATTTACTTCCTGGAATACATCTGCCCTTAGCTCGAGCATGCAGGCAGGTGTGCTTGGATGAGAAAGCCCCCCACCCCAGATAAAAGAAAAAAAAAAAAAAAAAAAAAAAAAAAATCAATGAAGACTCATGGGATGGGTATGACATTTTAGCCTAGGCCACAAACCGGACACACACACACACACACACACACACACACACACACACACACACACATATATATATATACATACATACATACATACATACATACACACACACACACATATATATATATTTATATATATATACATACATACATATACACACACACACACACACACACACACTACTAAGAGCTTGCATCTGGTACGTATCGGATCAAATTTTTTATTCAACCACTTGCCACTCAGGCCAATTCTGACACTTCTCTCCTACATGTAAATATCATATTTTTTGCTAGAAAATTACTCAGAATCCCCAAACATATATGTTTTGTAGCAGAGACCCTAGGGCAGCGATGGCGAACCTTGGCACTCTAGATGTTTTGGAAATACATTTCCTATGATGCTCATGCACTCTGCAATGTAGTTGAGCATCATGGGAAATGTAGTTACAAAACATCTGGGCCGCCAAGGTTCGCCATCACTGCCCTAAGGAATAAAATTGTGTAGTCGTTGCAAATTTTCATCTTGCACGGTACTTGCGAAGCAATTTTTCAAACGCTTTTTTTTTTTTAGAAAAAAGGATTCATGCATTAAAAAAAAAAAAATAAACAAGACAGTAAAGTTAGCCCGATTTTTTTCTGAATGTGAAAGATGTTACGCCAAGTAAATCGATACTAAACATGTCACGCTTAAAAATTGCACAGACTCGTGGAATGGTGCCCAACGTCAGTATTTAAAAATCACCATAGGCGACGCTTTTTTACATTTTTCTTTATCACTTTTATTCTTATTACAAGGAATGCAAACATCCCCTGTAATAGAAATAGGGCATGACAGGCCGCAGTGAAATCTGGGGTCTATAAGTCCCCAGATCTCCCCTCTAGGCCTGAAATAAAAAAATAAAAAAATTATCCTGGCTTCCAGGCCGAGGCAGCAGCATATTTTCAAATTCAGAGACTGGGCAGGACGTCAGAACATCGCGCCTGGCCTCCAAAAGGTCAGAGACTTTGGGGGACCATTTGGCCCAATGGATTCGCTAAGGTCAACTTCCGGTGCTGGCCGATTCCTTCTACAGCTGGCCGATCGCACGGGCTAGCCAGTAGAAGCACAGGAGGGCGGCGGGGTGTCCGGATGTCCCCTTCTGTTTCCTGTAAAAACAGTCAAACGGCTGAATAGCCGCTATAATTGTTTTTACGGTGCAGGGAATCGCCGGCAGTAAAGGAGAAGATAATATCGGAATGATGCCTGTAAACGCAGGCATCATGCAAATATCACCTCACAAAGTCTGCGACTTTATATGACGGCATGTGGGCGGAAAGTGGTTAAAGAAACCCTGTTTTGCAGATTTTCAGAAAGGAGTGTATTATAATATTATGCAAGACAGACTCCTGTATCATAGGTAGCTTGATACAAGCTACCCGTGCCCGCTGTCACGAAAACATTTAGTAGCAGGAGTATGCTTTTTGTATCTGTCATGATAGGGCTAAAAAAAACAAAAACTAGCCATTTATAGTACAAAAACAATAGATAACTACTATAAGGGGTTCATTTATACTGTGAAACAGTGAAAGTAATAATTTATATCAAATGTATAATAATAAATATACCCAGAAGTAGGAAATACAGGGTATTTTAACTAGGAGTCAACCATGAAGCTATATGAAGGGTGGGAGGGGGATATAACTCTTTTATATTAAAAGTAGTACTAAAAAGGCCGAGACTTTTTTCATGGATATAATCATTTTAAATATCATGCACAATACTGATAAACTTTTACTTCAAATTTGATTGTAATGCCTTATATATTACCTCCAGTCTATCATCTTCCAGCTTCTCTGGGTTCAGTTGCTGATCTTGCCTGTATAGAGCCCTTGAAGCGATTGTAAAAATTTGATTTTTTTTTCTCATTTAAACAAACATGTCATACTTACCTGCTCTCTGCAATGGCTTTGCACAGAGCAGCCCCAATCCTCCTTTTCTGGGATCCACCACCAACGCTACTGGCTCCTCCTGCATTCAGAATGCCCTGATAGCAAGCCACTTGCTATGGGGATACTTGTGCCGGCTCAAGACCTAGTCACATTGTGTGCTTCTGTTGACACACATTGTGTTTTGGTTCTGCCCCCTCCTCACAGGTTGTGATTGACAGCAGCATATTCCAATGGCTGCCGCATCGGAGTCCTGTGAGAAGAGAGAAAGCAGTGCTGCTGCTCCCAGATACAGAGCTAAATCAAGATTGGGATCAAGTAAAGATACAGGGGGGCTAGAATCACTATAAAATCACTTCCTTCTCCTGCCCAGGATTACATGTCCCATGAGGCATTGCTCCCCACACATTCACAAACTCTCTGGCACTTACTAACATGTATGGACAGTGTACTGAGCTGTATGTGTGATGCACTGTATTTCCTGATATGTAAACAAATAATGCATTCGATATGCATGTCAATTAATCAATGAAAATAATTGACAACTATTTTTATAATCGATTAGGTCGATTAGTTGTTTTAGCCTTAAAACAAGTGAATATAATAAATACCTTACCTAGGCTATCAACATAATTAAAAATACTTAAAATTTGATTGACAGTTTAGTTCCGCTTTAAAGCGGAGTTCCACTCAAAAGTGGAACTTCCACTTATCTGATTCCTCCCCCCCCCCCCCCCCCAGTGCCACATCTGGCACCTTTCATTTTTGACAGGTACCCTGTCCCCACTTCCATCGGACCTTGCCGTGGTACGTCAGGAGTCCAGCCTCCTCCTCCCCCTCTGATGGGCCAGTAAGAGCGATTCACGCATGCGCAGTAGGGACCAGTCTGTGAAGCCGCAAGCAGTTCACGGCCGGGTTCCATTACCAACAACGGCAGCACCCGATAGCCGATGGAACCATCGGCTGCGGTGCAGACATAGCTGGGCTCCTGGACAGGCAAGTGTCCTATTATTAAAAGTCAGCAGCTACAGCAGGTGTAGCTGCCGACTTATTTTTGGAGGGGGATGGAACTCCGCTTTAATAACGCTTTTAGACCTCATACAAATAATGTAAGGCAAAAAAAAAAACAAAAAAAAAAACAAAAAAAACTTAAAGTGAACGTAAACGATCACCTTGTAAAACAACCCATTCAGTTTAAAATAGAAATTAAACGAAAAACATTTGTGTGTGTAATATATATATATATATATATATATATATATATATATATATATATATATAAAACACACACCCCCCACA
>BLSH010023164.1:1025914-1039046 GCA_018402905.1 Glandirana rugosa
CAGGGGGGGGGGGGGGGGGGGGGTGGAAGAGTACACCAAGTTCCTAGCATAGCTAGAGAATTGACGGGGTGTGCTCTCTTTCTTAATTTGGTCGGTTTTCAATAGCAAAGCAAGTGGACTAGCAGGATCACCAGGGATTTCACATAAAGGAAGCAATACAAAAAGAACGGGATACTTTCTCAATACAAGTACATGGTACAGCAGGCACATATTAGGAATAAGAAGTGTTGGGGTAAAAAAAACACTTTAATGTGTTATAAAGATATTATTTAACAACTTTGTAAAAAGCAACACAACTTTTTTTTTCTTCTTTGTAGTAAAGGGGATATGAAATAGTACATCTAAATCTTCAGCCAAAAGGTGGGACAGTAAATGCACATCTAGTACTCTAGAATTTCAAAAAGTCAGTTTACTACGGTGCTAAAATCTGAAACTGGTATCTTGGACTACACACACAGCCGATTGACTCAAAAGGGACACACTTCACTCCTTATCTTATAGTAGACAGAGTGCCATCTATAATCTGCAGGAGAAGCCAAGGAGTATAGCGCTAGAGTTGGGGCATTCAAGTACTGAACTAAATGTCCGTCCCGTTTACAATAAAAGGATTTTAGACATATGCTAAAAAGTTTCAAAGGTAAATATAGTGTTCCATTTTATAGTCTACGCATATTTTTTAAGGTGTAATGCTTTATCTGTTCTGCACATAGATATAAAATTACATCTATTACAAATTCTTGTAGGAAATATTTCCCTTTCGGGCATCACATGCAAATACCGAACATGGAATTTTGTTTTTTTGAGGCACTAGCTGATAGGAACTTAGATGGTGTATGTGTCACCTAGGCTTTTCACCTAAACGTGGCAAGGGGCTCCAGGGTTTGTGACTGATATTCAGAAAAATCTGTTTTAAATCAGCTCTGGCCTGGATCCCAGAAGCCTTGAGCTTTGGATAGAATAAAGACTCCACCCCTAGGGTCCACATCTTTAGTGTTAAAGCTGATCTGCATCTTTACTTCCATTTTAAATATTTAATTTGGGCCAAGCTTAATGTCCTTCACTAACATGTCCGCCCATTGGGTGTGCTGTATAAACTGCATGTAGCCTCAGCTACATACAGTATACAACACTGTGTTCTGGGTGTGAGAGGAAACCTCCTGTCTTGCACACAGAACAAAATCGCATCAGGCTGAGCAGTACACAGCCATTCATAGGCAACTTTGTATTCTATGAATGAACAAAGCTTCCTCTGAATCGGAAATCATCATGTCATTAGCCCGCCTCTCCATCTCAGCCAATCAGAGAAAGCTTTTTTATTGATAGAATACAAAGCTGCCCCATAAATGGCTGAAAATCGATCAGCTGGCGCCATTTTGTTCCGGGTGTGAGACAGGAAGGTCTAGTCTCACTCGGAATACAGTGCGGTATACTGTATGTAGCAGAGGCTACATGCAGTTTATACAGCTCACCCAGAGGATGCACATTTGTGAAGGAAATAGTTTGGGCCAGTCTGCTGGGACAAGCAGATGTTTTCTTTTACACTATGGGGTTGCTGTACAAATCTCCCTTCACTGAAATGGTTTGCAGTCTTGCTTAGGAACAGTCCAAGCCAGCATGGCCTGCTCTTAATATCTCATGTATGCTTTACTGTGGTCAATATCAGTTGAGTCTATATCTCTTAAAATCTACTTATGTCACACCAAATCCTTTGTTTGCTTCGTGCTGTTAACCATTTCCCCTCATTTTGAGCCCAAACAAATATTAGCTAATAATGTCAAATATACATCAGGATGCTCTTATGCTTATTGCTTTGACAGCACCACAAAAAAAAAAAAAAAAAAAAAAAAAAAAAAAAAAAAAAGGATTTTGAGCTAGACTGGCATTCTGATTCATCACATTTACGAACACAGGCTATAGAAAAACTTAAATTAAGATACAGCCAAAGCGAGTTGACCACTGTGCAACACACACTAAAGAATTTACAGTATTTTGTCATTTATGCTGGTCCCTTTACGCAAAAGAGAGCTGAAACTGAAGAAGACTACAGAGTCAATACTTGTAAGGTCTCATGCACACTGGACGTTTTTACAGCTGATGTTTTTGGCTCTAGCCATTTTTTTTCTGCAGCCAGTCAACTCCCCAGCATGTTATCCTAGGTGTCCATACACGCACACAGGCTTTTATCAGAGTTTTTTTTGGCAGAGGTGTTTTCTGGCTGGAAGCCCCCCCCCCCCCCCGCGCCCCAGAACTAGTGGGTTTTGAGAGGCGTTTTTCAGCTGTATAACTGCTCCAACACTGAAAAAAAGCTTGAAAACGCTACAAAATGGAGGCTATTCATTGTTTATGAGCGATAAGCTTTAGTGATAGGTTTTTTTTTTTTTTCTTTTTGCAAAAAGAGAAAAACACTTCTGCAAAAATGCTGCAAAAAACTCATTCTACAGCTAGAGCTAACACTACTAGTGTTATTTAGAATGTCCAGTGTGCATTAGGCCTAAATGTTGCAATCTGCATTGATCTTTGTGCAACATGGAACGATATCTGCATTTAGTGACGCAAGCTATTTTATTCCCAAGTGCACAAGTTTTGTCAATATAAAAGTACACTAAAACCTAAAACTTACGAAAAGGTACCTGCTTCAGCAGGACTGGCATTACAGTACTTACAATGTCAAAGTTGTGCTCCATCTGCAGCAAAGTGATCTGAAATAACAGAAAACCACATTCAAATAGCAGCAGCATTGATTTTGCAACAAATGCATGCAAGTCCCACTTCTCTTCCCAGACAAATCAAGGATTTAAATAGGGGAATTGAAAATCCCATAAAAATTAAATTTAATTAAAAAAAGGCATGGGTTTAAATTAACTTCCATCTTACCAGTGCGGGCACTACATTCTTTACTGGGAACCCTCCAAGAGTCTCTTCATTTCCCATCACCAGCAGTTGGCACATCTCAATGACTGCTTGAAGCTGCTGGCTCTCATCTGTGGCTTGAAGACCCTGTAGCAGTTGTTGAGCCTTGGAGCCTGCAGGAAAATGCAAAACAATTTCCTCAATGTGCCTATAGACCTGTACCACCCCCAAATTAAACAGCCTCCAAAACACAAACAGCAGCAACTTAAGGCCTATGCACACAATCAGAAAATCGTACCAAAAATACCAGATTTCAAAGTGATTGTACGATAATCTGATGGTTAGTACACAGCTTTCCAGAGGCAATCAGAATGAACAGAAGACCAGGGGCATCTTTGCAAATTTACAAAACAAGTGCTTGGTGCTTAAAAGCCCAATAAAACACAGACACACTACTATGCAAATGTTTTAGGAAAAAATGCTGTAAATTATGAATGCTTTCAAAAATAGAAGTTTATTTTTATCAATTAAAATTAGAACGTTATCCTGGACATGCATTGCTATTGTGATGCTATTGCTCTCCAACCGATTTTGGACTAGCATCATCATGTGAAGGACAAAGTATGGTTCCCTTTGGAGAAGATCCTGGCTGGGCGAAACTTGTCTCATGCCCCGTGATTTAGCCCTCCTCATAACGGGCTATCGGATTTAGTGTCTCCTACTACTATACATGCCCTGCATATTTGGGATATCATGAATAAGACTGGGTGCTTGGCTCTGCCTGTCTCCACCTTTCCACTGCTAGGCAGATTCCCCTGGCTCACCCCTGGAGAGCACTTGACTTTCTTTCAGCATGGGCAGTGGACAGTGAGATGCAAATTGGTAGGCTTGTTCAATAGTAGGGTTTGCTTTTCCTTGGGTCTCTTCGGAAGCAATATGGGAGATTTCCTATGGATGCTTGGCAATACAGGCAACTCCATCACTTTGTTCATGGTCTGATAACTCCCTGTCGTTCTGCCATCCTCGCTCATGCATTCTGAGAAGTTGTGTGCTACGAATGCCCCGGTCCCACATTTTATTTTGATGCTTTATAAGCTGCTCCAATCTGAGGAGAATGCCAGGAAGTCTTTCTGCATACAGGAAAGGGAGTGAGACTTGCAGCATGAATTTGCTGAAATGCAACTTGACCACTTATACTGCTTAACTCATTCCTATTCTGTAGATCCTAAGATGCAGAAAAATGGCTATAAAACTGCTCACATGTCGGCACAGAGTCCCCTCTAAGTTGGCTGATCTATCCTATCCTGGACACCTGCTGGAGGGCTTGTGGTCAGCACGGTACCTTCCTACACATCTGGTGGGAGTGTCCTAAATTGCGTCCTTTTTGGATATTAGAGCTCACATAAAAATTTTGGACATTGATGTTCCAGATTCACTGCTGCATTTCTTGCTGCATGTCCCGTTGATTCCTCTTCGCCATTATAAGAAAAGCGTCTTGCTGCACCTTCTCAACGCCGCACAATGCCAGATTCCCATCTATTGAAAGAGGGCTCTGGTCCCTAGGCACTCTTGCAAAGGTAAATATGATCGATTCTACTCTATTTGGGCCACTTGGACATCGAACTTGGACTCGGGCATTTCAGGATTTGGTAGCGTATGGGCGTTTGGACTTCTCTTATGGGGAACAGTGGCACTCTTGATTTAAACTAGAGAATGGTGGGTGCGCCAATCCAACTGGAGTGTCCGCGTCAGGCTGAGGTCCCTCCTAGCATTATCCAGAGAGGGACAGTCATGCGCCCCATTGCTACATTGCGCACTGGGTGGCTTTTACCTGAGGTGCACAACTCACCTGCTCATTAACACTTCTGATGCCTACTCATCACTCCATAGTTCATTTGCTTTCTATGACCATACCTTGGAGGGTCTAGTGCCGTTTACGCCACATGCTGCTGGGTGACAACTGTGCAACACCTAAAACAGGGGTCCCCAACCGCCGGGCCGTGGCCCACTACCGCAGCCGTGCCACGGGTGTGGCAGGGGGCGGGTGGCATGAGAGAGCAAGGCAGGCGGATAAGAGCTGGGTGGATCAGAGAGGCGGGCAGATGAGAGAAGTGGGCTGGCGAGCAGAAATGACATCTCTCTCCGCCTGCCCTGCATCACCACTCTTCTGCCCTCACAGCACAGGTCTCTTCAATGTCGGAGGTGCGGAGGGGAGAAGACCACCACTCTCCTGCCCTCACTCAGAAATGACCACTGCACAGAGGCCTGCCTCTGTGCTAAATGAATCAGTGCGGCCACCAATGCAGTGACAATCCACATCTGGTGGCCCTGGCAGGCGACGTGGCAAGTGACAATCCCCATCTGGTGGAAGGCGACGTGGCAAGGGACATTCCGAATCTGGTGGCAGGTGACAGTGGCACGTGACACGCAGCATCTGGTGGCAGGTGACAGTCGCAAGTAACATGCTCAGGGCTCCCACTGATTCTGCATTATGGTGAGTTGAACTATTTTATTTAATATGCCAATGTAATAGAAATAATGCGCTCCAATCATCCTGACACCATAACAATGGTGCTGGAATGATTGAAGCGTCCAACACCAGCCAAGGTAAAAACAAAAGCACCTGAAATAATAGATGTGTTCAGACACTCTGTAGCATTCTGTGAGTGTGCGCAACACATTCAGGAACCCACTGGGAACAGGTGCACAAATCTCATCCATGAAAGGGGATAGCACCAAGGTTGGAGTGTTCATATCACAGACACTCTGTTCTCTCCTGCATGTTCAGCTCCTTGCTACCTAGTACACTGTTGGCTGTGCAGAAAACAGTATCATAGCAACAAATTACATATTCCCGACCCCGTGAAAAGGTTAGTTCACCTTCAATGACATTTGCAACTAAATCCACTATACATTACAGCTTCCTAAGTACATTAATATGTGGTCCTCATTATAAAAGAAGGCTTTTCAAGCTGCTTTTTGCTTGAGGTCATTGTAGCCGCATTCGTGCACTTGCGAAAAAAACAATTGCGTTTTCCATTAGGTTCTGCTCTCTCCTGCCCAAGATGAACCTACTGAACGAGCACTTAGCTTCATTCCCTACCCAAGCATACACAGTGCACTCTTTCACAGATTGGACCTCTGCAGCTGCTGTGAGAGCACGAAAGGTGAATCTCCGGTCCGGCAGATGAATGGGGCTGGAGATCACTTCTCGCTTGCTACGAAGACGAAATGATTGCAACCAGGAAGACTTGTATGAGAAGCAGTCATTCTTGACCCCGGAAGACGTCACGAGTGACGAAACTCGTAGGCTGGATGTGCTGACGTTGTCGTGAATTCCCAGTAATGCGGGTGCTGTTTGGCCAGTTAGAATTTGTTACTAAGCATTTTTTAATCTTCAGAACGCAATTGTAATTTTAATTTACCAATAAAGCTGCCCATAAGGTTTTACATCTTTTTCCTTTTTGCACTCGCATAGATTGTGTATATGCGGTGATACCCAAATGAGAACCAGTCTTAACCAACCGCCATTGATGGAGCCAGAGGAGTTGCCATTATGCTAACCAGGGCTGGGTGCCCTAAAGGGAGTGCACATGACTTCTCTTTAATTAGGGGGGTCACACTACAGCTGGCAAGCGTGTACTCTTCCCCTTTGGTGGTGGCTTCATGAGTCAATTGACCTTTGTTGGTGTTGCTCTTTTGCACACCTACAAATATTTGTATATAGAAGAGAAGGATATTTCTTATTTTTCTCCCCCCCCCCCCACCCCCATTTTGCACATTGGACTTTTTTTCCCCAATATTGATGAACTGTGTTATAATTTTTATATGTGATATAGTTCATTTTAGTCTGCTTATGTTTTTTTTTTCCACGTGCTAGCGCGACTCCTTTTGGTAGAATAATTGTTTCACCGGGCATAGCATGTCACGGGAGAGTTGCTGCTCGGATTCAAATGTATTTATGGCAAAGAATTTTTGATAGCACAGTTCTTTTACTTCTTTATATTCACGACAGCTTCCTAGCTCAAAGTGTGCCACTCTGAGTACTGGTGCCTTCCCGTATGACAAGTCAGAGTTGAGCATAACTACCTCTAGATGCTCATCTTTAAACTGGAAGCCATAGTAATAAATTCTAAAGGCTTTGCAAACTGTTGCAAGGCTTTTCTGAATTCGGTGCAAGTGGTTTTAAAGTGGCCATACCAAGAAAAAAAAATAATGTTGTAATGGCTTTATTGAATTCCCTACAATCTCTTTATAAATATGATATAAAACTTACTTGCACCACTTCCAATTGTCCGATGGAAGAGCTGAGACATGCGAGGTCCAAGGGGGCCAAACAAATGAGGGGGGAGGCCACGTGCCTCCAGAAGAGCTGCAAGATTTTGAGGATATTGATATAGTTAACATTTGAAGGTGATCATCATGGAAGCATTGAAGATATAGTCCAATGTAGTGTGTACATTAAACATTTGTTTATAAGAATTACAAAAAGCGACTTCTATAAACGAATCAGATTCAATACTTGGAACACCTATACTGTCTGCTCTCCTTGAATGTAAGAACTAGGATACTGCTTGCTAATACAACAAAACCTGTAACTAAATTACTTTATAAATAAAAAGGAGCTGAACATTATTTAATTAATTTAAATGACCATGTTTTTGCCCAATGATTTAGACAATGATGGAATAACAGATTGCTCACTGATCTGAGGCCCTGATGATCTGAAATTACTAGCCAGTGGCAACTATGTAATTGATGAGCAATTTAGGTTGCTCATATGACCAAGTTGTGTAACAATGGCAGGGATTTTAAAACATGATTAAACCAAAAAGCAAACATATAGCAGATTACCAATTCTTAGATATGATGTCTGTATTCATTTTCTTTAGGGTTTTATTTTCACCTGGTGATCCAGCCGGTAAGTCTGATTTTCAACAGAACAAGCCATCCTGCAGATGTAGTAGTTAAATGGTTTGTCTCAAACCTCTAAAGCTGGCCATAGACCGTTCGAAATCTCGGCCGGTTCTTGCTGAACATTCGAACCATGTATGGGCAGGCTGAATGTACCAACTTGATCAATATTGGTATAACCAGCCTGCTGGATTTTATACACGATTATTGCTAGCGGTTGGTATAGCCGCCAACAATCACTGTCTTCTCCCGGCAGGTACAGTTTTCCCCCACCCCACCCCCGTTAGGAGAACACAATGGCTCAGTGGAAGGGATACCTCCCCCACAACACTGATTGCAGGAGGAAACCCATGGTTGCAGGAAAGAAGTTTGCTCCATGTATGGCCTGCCTAAGATTGACAGGGGTGCTTAAAATTGTCAAGTTTTATTTATGTAAAAGCTTTATCCCAAAAAGGTTGGGGGGGGGGGGGCTTCTGCAAGTGCTTAAAAACTGTTAGCCAGAGTTTGGTTTAGATTTTTTAGTGCAAATCTAAATCTGGTCATATATCTAACACTCATGTCCTCCGGACTGACAATAACGTTGTCCAAAAGGGGTTTCTGTGCCCATTCATCCAGAGTGTAGGCATGCTTATGTAAGAGGTGTTTTACTGGCCAGATCACCAGGTGAAAACTAATGGAAAAAAAGCCAACTAAGAAAACAAATGCAGCTAGCACATCCAAAGATTGGTAGCCTGCACTAACTACATTTTTTGTTTTATTACCATTCTACCATAATTTACCAACTTTAAAAAATTTAAAATGTACATCTCTTTAAGTGTACAAAAATGTGCATTTATTTATTTTTTTTCCTAGGAGCCTAGAAAGCACTGCACCTGCAATCAGAAGATTGTGGGTGCCATACAGGACTTCTGGAGACTTGTCAGTTTATCTGTCTGCTCATACCTCATACTAGCAGGCAGTTTTACAATGAGCTCAATAGCACTCTGGTGATTCATTGAGAACTACAAGTCGACAGCCACAAAAGCTGTTGGTACTTGTAGTTTCCCATTCACAAAACTCAAAAAATGAATGACATGGATGGGGTGGGCAGAACGTTTCTTTTTTTATAGTGCCAGCGAATTGTGGGAGAATATACCCCGCTTGCTGTCACTAGATGGAGCGGAGCAGGGAGATAAGATGCTGCAGGAGTGGGAACATGTTCCCAAAGTTGAACTTATCCTTTAAGAGGTTTTGGCTTCACTGTAAAACTTCTCAGGTTAAGACTAATAGAGCAAAAGCTGGTAAAAAACATCACTGACTACCCCTGGGGGGGGGGTGGGGGGGTGGACAACTTTATGCAGTCAGATTTCCAAACATGCTAGAAAAACAGCAAACTAATTTGTAATTGTGCTAGTTCCATATTAACCAGAAAAACAAACAATGCTTTGCTCTGTCATACAAGAATAGTTTGCCATGTGTATGCAGCCATACTCTTGCCTGAGCTTACTACAAAGCAGGGATATGCAATTAGCTGGTCTCCAGCTGTCGCAAAACTACAAGTCCCATCATGCCTCTGGGTGTCATGCTTGTGGCTGTAAGTCTTGCTATGCCTCATGGGACTTGTAGTTCTGCAACACCTGGAGGTCCGCTAATTGCATATCCCTGCTATAAAGGAAAAAAATGTAGCCCATTGAACCTTCTGTTTCCATATGTACATAGGGATAAATCAGTGGGTTGACAGTGCTGTAATATAAATACATCTGATGATTCAACAGCAAACCATGTGTGTGGTTTACTGCAGTGGTTCTCAACCCCATCCTCAAGTACCCCCAACGGGCCATGTTTTGGGAATTTCTAAAATAGCTGTCCAAAATACCAAACCATTGACTCTGATTTGAAGGACCTGTGTAAGATAAAGGAAAATCTGCAAACATGGCATGTTGGGGTACAGGAGGACAGGGTTGAGAACCACTGGTTTACTGTGTCAATCAATTAGAGGGCAGATGTACTCTGAACTCCATTCTAAGGCATTTTACTTGCAAGGGCTTTTTGAGCACAGTTTTTCACTATAAGGTGAAATGTGGTGGTAATAAAGTACTTGTGCAAGACACTCTGAAGTTATAAGGACTCTTCCACAAAAAATGATGCTAATTGTTGACAAAACCATGAACCATAGAACACACATATGCAGGGGAATTCATAAAGAGTCTCCAAGACAGTAGGACTCCATTGCACCTCTGCATTCATTACCTACAAACTAGTAGGGATTTTTTTTAAATTTTAGTTCCATTAAGAACTACCTGAGTACACTACATTGTGTTAGTAAAGCTACCGAAACTGATTGTAAGGATTTTTGAATCTGGCGCTGGTCATTTTAAAGGGCTACCAGAAAGGTAGTGTTAGGGTGTTCTTGATTCCCTCTATAGTGTTAACATTTCCTATTATCTATTATGACTGCATTTAAATTTAAATGTGTGGCTGGGTATATAGGAATGCATTGTGTGTGGTTACCTTGTAGCCGCCCCATTTCAGAGTCATCGCTCTCACTTTCTCCAGATGTAGTCATCCCCACAGCACCAGCTACAGAGCTAGAGGCTGGAGGGGAGAGAAGAGATGAAGACCTTTCGCCTGTTGCTCCTGTTAAAGTTGTAAGTCATGCTATTACAATATAATTAAAAGCTAATTTAGCTTGTCCTTTATAATACATACATCTCACACACACTATTAATGAAATGTCTGAAATGTAACTCATCCAAGTCTTGCAGTAGCACGAAACCTTTGGTAGGTAACATCACACCTGACACTTGTAATGCTGTTCGTGCAGCAAATATCTGGCCAATCTAGTAACAGTGAAAGTCTTGGGTCACAAGCAAAACAGAGTAAGTGATGGTTCACACTGATTTGGTGTGGGATTTGCAGCTATTCCTGTGCGTTTCCCATACCACATTACATTGCAGGCGTCTATGTTAAGGACACCCAAAAAAACACCCCTGCAATCCGATTCCAGAGCAGAAAAAAAAAAAAAAAGAAGAAGAAGATGGTGCCCGCACCTTTCAAGCAGGTGCAGTGCGATTTGCAGGTCAATTTCAGCCCAAGTAAATGGCTCAAATTACACTGCAAAGAATCACATGCGATTTGAGCACGGAATACGGTGCGTTTCTTGTCCGAATCACATGTGGTTTCCTGCAACGCAATAGTGTGAATTGGGACTAAAACATACATAACAATGGTCAACTAGAAAACAGAATGACCACTTACTGTGAACCTGTCCTAAAACAAAAAAAAAACAAATATATTATGGCTGTCCAATTCTTAGATATGTTGGCTGCATTGGTTAGAGTGGTTGTAAACACTCACATATACCTAAGTGCAGTGAACTGCCTCAGATGATACACAGAGATGAAACAAATCTCCCTACATAAAGTTTTACATGTATATCTGTTGTCTTCAGCTCTATATATTTTCTTTAGAAAGTTTAGATCATGTTACAAATTCTTTCTTCCTGTTCAGTACTGGGAGCGAAGTCTGGGCATACAGTCAAAACAGCTGATTGAAGGAAAGGCACCCCCCCATATGTGGCAAAGGAAGGAAGTAATGTGCAGAGCTGTGCTGTTAGAAGGCAAGCTGTCTGCTAATCTATTCATAGCAACCTCCCAGACACAAATTTCAGGCTGCTTTGATCTCCCATCTGAGAACTTGTCAGAAGTTTTCAGGCTGATAACAGAGCTACAGAGCAGGAGAAAGCCAGGGGCCTTAGTATTTTGGGGAGAGATAAGAAAATACTACAGATATATGTGCCCAGCTCAAATTACATGGAAATCGGGTTTACATCCACTTTAAGCTATTTTTTTCTTTAAAGTGGTGGTAAACCTTTACATATACCCACTAAAGGACTAGCTTCAGGTAATACGCAGATTAAACAAATCCTTCTACACAAGTTTTACCTGTTTATCCATGGCCTAGCTCTTTTTCGTCAGCCTTCTAAAAAGACAGCGTAAGGGCTATTTGCCAGCTTTCAACAGGAAGGGGACAGGGATCTGCCATCACACACAGCATAGAGAGGAGAGCAGAGTGTATCCTGAGACATGAGTGGAGGAAAAGGACACGCCCCCCCTCTACTGTCGCATAGGGACACACGCACAGCAGGGGCTGTCACTTTGTGTGATGGAGGGGGGATGGGGCCATCTCCAGAGATTCTGTGGTGTCGGAATGACCCATCAGAAGTGAGTCATGCAGAAAGAGGAATCAGGGGAGACCAATCACATTCTGTGCTTTGGATTGAGGAAAGTGCATACTTAGAGGGATATGCACTGTTCATCTCAGAGGTTTACAACCACTTTAAAATTTTCATCTGTTGGTCCAGCCTTTTTTTCAGCTTGCTTTACCAGACCAAGCTGCCCAGCAAAAGTGGCAGTAAGGGTTCACTTAGACTTGCTGTTGGGGGGTCACATTAAAAAACATGCAGCTCCTGTTAAATGGATCTCAGCTTCCAAACTACGATAGCAGATTGGTTACAGGAATTGAACAGGTGCATTGCTTACGAAAAGCAAACATATCTCTTATGTAATGCGATAAACAAATTTGATTGAATATGGGAATGCTGGTTAGGTTAATTAGATGCTTTGTAACCTGTATGCATCACCCACAATTTACTAGTGCCGTTACACGTCCATTATAACAGCTTCATGCAAACTGCTATGTAAACTCTATGAGTTGCTCAGTTTAGCTTCTTGTTGGCTGTATTGGAGCTGTATTAGATGAAATCTCCTATTTTTCTTAAATGACCCATTAAACATTTAGTGCACAGAACCGCTGCCAACTGTGACCCATTCAAGGGAATGCCAAATTGCCACCAATGCGTCACAACCACATGCAATTGTGCTGTGTTGGTGTGCCATTTGTGGGGTTTAAACATGAGGTGAGGAAGCATCATATCTCCTCCTCACTGCCTTTAAAGCACCTCTGCAAAGCCTTCAGAACATGGATTGCTTTTTGGGGGTGTGGTAACCTTGCCGCATATCTAAAATCATAGCCTTAGAAAGTTGAGACAAACCATTCAACACCAACAGGGATGCTTACAATTATCAGCTTCTATTAATGTAAAACCTTTATCCCAAAAGGAAAAAAAAAACTGTTGCTGTAACTGCTTAAAATGGGTTTGCTGGATTTCAGCTATAATTTGTTAGGCAAGTCAAATGCAATAATAGCCATCAGCTATAGCTATAGCCCGTTTCCTTCAGCCGGCTCCCAGCTGTAAAGTGAAAGTGATCTAGTGGATCTACAGCCGATAACTTTCAGTCGGGCAACGCAGTCACCCAACCCCCTTCCCCCCTGGCATGGTTCCTAGGCTCTTTTGCTCTCATTGGGAAGGGGGGGGGGGGGGGGGGTG
>BLSH010023164.1:1070935-1095297 GCA_018402905.1 Glandirana rugosa
TTTGTATAGTGGACCTCGTCAACCACTGACTGGATGTTGAGTAAACGAATACCGAATATCTCCTGGGGGATACTAAACTGTCACGAGTAAGTAACGTTACAATCGTGGTGGAGATAACACCACCGGTCTCGACATTGATGTATTACAAAAGTGATTTAACAACCTTTCGTTCCCTTACTAAATGACATACCGTCCGGAGCTGTTTGGCGCCCACGGTCCAGCGGTACCGCTGGTCTTTAGCGTAGGACCGCTCACTGACGGCAAGGAAGAGAGGGGTACAATTTTGTCACACAGTCTAAGTCCCTCTCGGTTCTCAAGAGACGAATTATTTAATTGTAAGCCACTAATGTGAGAGAGGGTTTAGTCTATAAATGGTTAAACTTTCCTGATAGCCTGGAGATCATTGCTTTGAAAGAAGAAGATACATTGTTACTTTTCTTCATTCTAAGTAGAAACAAATATCCGGGCAGTAGCTGTTAGATTAAGCAGAGAACTCTTGGCTCTCCCTGAATCTGACACACTGTTTTAACATGGGGAGAGAAGGAACGGCAGTCACTCGCCAGGATGCGATTTCTGGTCGCCATGGCGACCTGGCACCCGCGGTTTGTCGAGGCCTGCCATACAGTAAATCATTCCCTTGCTTTCCAACAATTTAGTGAAAACATTATGTAGTTACAGCTCTGGCCACCACAATAGAGGTGGTGCTAACATTGCAATGAATGAGCACTGTCAAATCATAGGGGGTCCTCTATAAGCCATAAGCAAATGAGTTGTAGGTCAGTCACCAACTGCTCCAGGTGATATGTTTTTGACCAATCCAGTGGTTGTTACAGAGTTTATTGCTATGGCTGTATAAAGGACATGGATATGCTCTCTGCATATGGTCGCCCCCCCCCCCCTCCTCCAGACCCCAAAGACAAAATTATGTATTAATTGTCTTCTACCCAAACTAGTCCTGGTTTGTGTGTGTCAGGCCGACTGTGGAAGAGATAAGAGGCCAGATTTATATGACTGGATCAGTGTTCTGCATAACACAGTTTTTAATGCTTTGGCACTGGTGCGCGAAATAAACTAAAAAAAAAAAAAAAAAAGCAGCACATAAGTGTTTGGCTATCCACCCTAAAGACTTTACAATCATAAAACACAAAAACAAAACAAAAAAAAAAAAACCAAGGGATTGCCCCACAGCAAACAGAGTAATTAGAAATTCTGAAGCACTCAACACAAGTCACAGAGCCATAATTATCTCTGACTATGCTAATAACGGCTGCCATAAGACATACTAACCCATTGCCACATGGCATTAATCACCTGAAAAGAATGTTAGCACCACCTCCCAGACAAAATTCTGTAACTGGTCCAACAACATTTCCAGCTATAAAATTGTTTACTAGAAACAAATGATAATTTTCTTCATAACACTAGCCAGACTTTTTTTGCCCCCCCCCCCCCCATTTAATAAAAGCAAATGCATAAAAAAGGTGGACATAAACGGCCTGAATTTTTTAAGCACAGATTTCAATTTTCCCTCAAGAGTTCTTTAGGACCTTGTGTGCTGGAGATGAATGCCCTTGCCCCACCGATGGAGGGACCCTCAAAGAGATAATGTATACACGACTAGTAATATTCAAAGATTTTTTCAGCTATAATAAAGGTTACATTCAACAACTGAAAGGGCTTGTTACCCCAGGCCCAACTGCCCCAAGTGGATCCTGAACGGTCCAAATTGCTTGACACCATTTAGATATGCATGGAGAACCTTATTAAACAGCAGTAAGCCATGCTATGAAACAGTTTTCAGTATAACTACACATACATGGAAATAAAAAAGGTACAAGCCAGAAACACAGCAGCATAAAAAACCCCAAAAAACTGTTCTTATATCTGCAGAACTACTTACTTCAGTCAACTGTGTGCAAGGGAGATCCATATCTCTTAATTATTCTTCACAATGTGTGTTAATCAACCTCGCTACGTGAAACAAGTACCCCTTTAGTAAACCACTGGCACAGTATTTTGGCTGCTTATGAGCTGGAGAGTAGTGTGCATTGCTTAACCGCTTCCACACCGTGTGCAGTATATTTACTGCGGCAGTGTGGATGCGTCCCACAAATCGCCGTAAAAAAGCGCCGATGTGCGGGTGGCCGCTAGGGGGCGCGTGTGCCCGCCGTACTCCTGAGTGTGCCCGCGGCTCAGGCGGACCCAATGTCCGCCGGCGAGCCGCGGTGAGCGGCCACAGCAACAGAACGGGGAACCGCCGATGTAAACACGGCAGTTCCCCGCTCTGACAGTGGGGACATAGGAGATCTACTGATCCCTGTCACTGGGATCAGTTAGATCTCTTATGCCCATAACAGCCCAGCCCCCACACATTTAGAACACACCTAGGGAACACAGCTAACCCCCTTCACTGCCAATGACCCTTATACAGTAATCAGTGGATATTTAAATTTCTGATTGCTGTATAAATGTCATTGGTCCCAAAAAAAGTGTCAAAATGGTCCGACATGTCCGCCCCAATATCGCAGTACCGCTAAAAATCGCAGATCGCCGCCATTACTAGTAAAAAATAAAAACCCCAGAAATGAATTAGCCATAAACGCGGCCACTTTTGCGCAAACCAACCAAACGGCGATTGCGGTTGTTTTTTTACCAAAAATATGAGGAAAAATATAAATCGTCCAAAATCGATGAAAAAAATGTGTATATATATATATATATATATATATATATATATATATATATATATATATATATATATATATATATATTTTTTTTTTTTTTTTTTGGATTTGTATTTTAGCAAAAAGTAAGAAAAAAACTGTTTTTTTTTTTTTTTTGTTTTTTTTTTTGCAAAATTGTCGCTCTTCTTTTGTTTATAACGGTGATCAGAAAAGACGCAGAGGCGATCAAATACCACCAAAAGAAAGCTCTATTTGTGGGGGGAAAAAAAAGGACGCAAATTTCGTTTGTGTACAACGTCGCACGACCGCATAATCGTCAGTTAAATTGACGCAGTGTCTAATCGCAAAAAGTGCTTTGGTCCTAACCTGGGAAATCCTTCCGGGGCTGAAGTGGTTAAATTCCTATTGATTAAATTGTACCTATAGGTAAGCCTATAATAAGGCTTACCTATAGGTACTGTAAATCTCTCCTAAAACGTGGACGTTTTAGGAGATATTTACTGTATATGCAACCGATGACTTAATCAGCGCATGCGCTCTGAAGGAATGGCAACCCGGGCCGTTCCTTCAGAGCCCTGTGCTATGACCGGCGGCTCACAAGCGCAGGAGTGACATTACGCGGCTCTGTCCAGTCACACAGTCGAAGTCCACAGACCCGGAAAGGAAGCCGGGTGAAGATGGATGAGGCCTCCAGCTGTGAAATCACATCGGTGGAATGCTTGGTTTGCAGGTGTCGCATAATGTGCTAGTATACGATGCATACTGGCACATAATGCCTTTACTTTGCAGGTCAGAAGAAAAAAAAAAAGCCAGTGGTTTAGTTACTCTTTAACTAGCATGAGGTAGATCTTCCACTTCTGAAATAATAATCCATATTACATAGAGGCTAACACTTATCTGGTTATAACCATGGTGCGATGTTGCACAAGAGCATATAATAATCATTTACAATTTCAGTAATTAAGAAATCACAAGATTTAGAAGTGAAAACTCAATGTTTTATCTGACCCACCATTTCTTCCTTTACATTTACCCTTACTCTGTGCTGCAGACTCCAAGGGGGAGATTTACTAAATCTGGAGCATGCAAGATCTGGTACAGCTCTACATAGAAAGAACCCAACCAGATTCCAGGTTTTATTGTCAAAGCTTAATTGAACAAGCTGAAGGTTTGAAGCTACCATGCAGAGCTGCACCTGATTTTGCACTCTCCAGTTTTAGTAAATCAGCCCCTAAGTATCAGAAGGCATTCAATAATCCAGCATTCTTGGCCATTTTTGTCGAGTGCTGCTTTATAAGGTATTAGACTCTAGATTTAACACAGTGCTGCTGCATATTCATGCTAAAGAAAACAAGACACTTGCCTCTGTTGCCGTTTGCAGCCAATCACATTCATCTTCCATCCTCCACTGTAGAAACGATAGCCCTTTATCTACCATCACGGCCAAACAAAGGAATGGAAATCCTAATCCTAAGTATCATACAAGCATTTACCGCCCAACTTGGCACAGATGCAAAAACCAGCCCAAACCCAAACACTGGTGTTAAAAATTTAACTGTTTCCAGTTCCATGGACAACAAAATGTCTAGGCTGACAGCACTAAAATTCAAATGCATTTACCAGTATGCCCCATGACCCATTTTATTATTAACAGGAAGTGCATCAGTAATAAAATTTACTCACTATAACCTGAAGGACAACTTTATAATAATGACACGTGTATGGTCAAAACTGTAATTAGTCAAGCAGTAACTGATTATCTAAGTCTAGTAACTAAAAACAACATTTTGTGATTGGGCTTTACTGCTACAGATGGGAATGACAACATTTAGTGAATAAAAAGTTTATACAAACTTTAATTTGGATTAAAAATCACCACCACTTCAGCCCCAGAAGGATTTGCCCCTTTCCTCACCAGAGCATATTTTGCCATATGGAACTGTGTCGCTTTAACTGACAATTGCGGGGTTGTGCGACGTTGTACCAAACAAAATTGATCTTTTTCCCCCACAAATAGAGCTTTCTTTTGGTGGTATTTGATCACCTCTGCGGTTTTTATTTTTTGCACCATAAAACGAAAAAAAAAAAAAAAAAAAACACACTAAATATTTTACTTTTTCCTTAAATGCATATAAAAAAATAAATAAAATAAATGTATTCATCAGTTTAGGTCGATATATATTCTACGTATATTTGGTGCAAAAATCGCAATAAGCGTATATTGATTGTAGACGCAATAACTTGTGCGCAAACCAAATCGAGAATTTATGGAGTTTTTATTTTTATTTTTTTTTTCTACTAGTAATGGCGGCGATCTGTGATTTTTAGCAGGCCTGCGATATTGCGGCGGACACATCGGACACTTTTTGGGACCACTGACATTTATACAGCGATCAGAGCTTTAAATAGCCACTGATTACTGTGTAAATGTCACGGGCAGGGAAGGGGTTAACACTAGGGGGAGATGAGAGAGAGAGAGAGAGAGAGAGAGAGAGAGAGAGAGGGGGAGAGAGGGGGAGAGAGGGGGAGAGAGAGGGAGAGAGGGGGAGAGAGAGGGAGAGAGAGGGAGAGAGAGGGAGAGAGAGGGAGAGAGAGGGAGAGAGAGGGAGAGAGAGGGGAGAGAGAGGGAGAGAGAGGGAGAGAGAGGGAGAGAGAGGGAGAGAGAGGGAGAGAGAGGGAGAGAGAGGGAGAGAGAGGGAGAGAGAGGGAGAGAGAGGGAGAGAGAGAGAGAGAGGGAAGAGGGGAGAGAGAGAGAGGGAAGAGGGGAGAGATCGCTGCTTCCATTTACTGGGAACATACGATCACTCTCCTCACCCCTGTCAAGCCCCAAGTTGATTAAATCAAGAGATCAGAGGTTGATGTTTTTTACTTTAACAGCTTCCTCAGGACCCAGTGTTTTTGGATGTAGGGGTGAGCAGTCTGACTAGAAAAATACATACATACATACATACTCGATATAAAATCTTTACAACAATCGATAACAAAATTCAAATATCAATGTCACAGAACTGGTATATGCATATGTAGCTAGGTACTAAGGTACAACTTGCATACTTCCTTCTAAATACAGGGAATGGAAGACGACCAGCAGGGGGGTTCAAATAGAAAGAGCCCAATCAATCCAAGGCCAGAGTTTACAGCACCTCAGGTAAACATATGGTAAATATTTTCTGGAATTCAATTAGTCTCTAGATGTTTAATGGGGTGACCTGGATTTGGCTATGGCAATTTTGTTTTTAGGTCTTATGTGATGGGTAGGGCTCAAGTCCTGCGGGAACGCATGGGAACAGAGTTCCAGCACTTTTTCCACAGCATGAACGCCATTCCCGTTAGCAGCTGCATCCCGCAGGACTGGCAGTGGCTCACCAAGCGGGGAGGGGGCAAGGACTCCCAATCCTGTCCACCAAGAAGCTAATCCCCCCGCTGTGCAGCTCTTTAGAAAAAGAAACCTTTTCCGGGTCCCGTGTTCAGCTGGTGTCGGGGGAAAGAAAGCAGACTAATTATTTTTCGGCTTTAAAGCAGATTAATCCACTGCATCACTCTGTGTACCATCAACAATTACCACTCTTTGTGCAGCTGGGATCCAGTATTTCATGGTGACCGGAAACCCACCAGAGCAATGAAAAGTCACTGTGGGGGACACACATGTAGGCAGGAAGTGGCTGCAAAGAGGCAGCAGAAGATCAGCAGCTCTGAAATACTTTTCACCTTTTTTTTGTATTTTATTGAAAATGCTACTAAGGCTTTGTTTAGATGTGTAGTTGGGTCGTAAAAATGTGCAGTAGAGACATGTTTTTGCCACCCAACATTGGCCTCCCTTAAGCTCCATTAGGCAGCAGATGAGGGTGTTTTACATGCCGCAGTCACGATGCATTAAGCATAATAAGGAGTTTCCCCCATAACAGATTTTTTTTAGTGTCACCCTTTCTGGCCAACCTATAACCCTGCTGTAATGGTGTTACGTTGGAGTTATTGACTGGCTGCTCTGCTGTAAGTTAGGCGCACAAATTACTTGTCTTACCCCCGGCGCTGACAACCCAACACTATGCTATAAAAAAAACTGGCTCCTAACATTTTTAGCTGGCTCCTAGATTCAAAGCAAATTTGTCAAGCCCTGTATTACAATATGATAGACTAATATAGCTTTAATGTTCAGCAAAATTTGAAAGACGGCAGGAGCCCTGGTTGGCCATGGCAAGGTCTTATACCCCTAGATCTGGTGCTGCAGATTACCAAAATCCCTTTAACCATTTAGGTTTAACCCATACTTCCTTGGGAGACTAGGTCGAGATAGCTTGCACTCTGAGCTGAGAATTAAACGAGGTCTCCGTTTGCTGATCTTATTACTCTATGTGCCAAATCAGTGTTTACATGTCATGTGGTTTTTCCATGTACTGCACTCGGTTATCCAACAAGCACTTAGCTATATACACTGGAATTTCTTCTTTACTTTTTTTTTTCATTTTTGATTAAAAAAAAAAAAAAAAAGTAAGATTAGCCATCTCAGGGTACACTCACATACTAAGAAAATGTGCAACTAGTATGCAGAATCTTGCAGACAAGCAAGATCCTGCATACTAATTGCTCTATACTCATGTGATGTTTGAGCAACGTTTACATACGTGGCTCTAAAAACACAAAAGCTTTATTTTACCTTAATGAATCCTCTGCAGTAAAAAGGTTAAAAAAAAAAAAAAAAAAAAAAAAACAGTCCACTACCTGCCCCCCCAAATTCCCATCCACAGTACTTACCTGAGTCCTGTCACCGATCCAGCGCTGTACTGGTTTCACAGGACACGATGAGCAGTGGTGGGTACAATAGGCTCCTGCTACTGTCAGTCAGACTCGTGTGGGGAGGAAGCGGGGCATGGCTTACCAGCGCTGTGTGTGTCTATGGATGCACAAAGCCTGGCTCCAGAGCTCAAGCACACGGCTTGCTATGGAGGCACCCATATGGAGGGAGAAGCGAACAACGCTGGTAGTAAACTACCAAAAAGGTGGTAAGGAACCGCTCTGTGCAATATTGTTATTTTCTAATGTATAATGTAACTTTTTGCCAAAATAAAAGAGCCTTTAGGCCCCGTTCATATCTGGCGATTTGGGATCACGGGCAGAATCATTGCGATTTCAAAATCACACTGCAATAGTGGAAAAATGCACCAAGCATGTATGGGTGGCATTAACTTTTATTGGCCCCTAAACTCATTGCGGCTGTACCATGATAAAGAGTCAAACCGCATTGCGTGAAGCTCGTTACCCAAAAAGGAGCAGGAGCTTCTTCTCAAATCACCAGATGTGAACAGGGCTTCCAAAGGTTTGCCTCATCACTTTAGTGTGTTACAGCGTAATGGGCCCGCTCAAGGAAGCAGATTACATGTTCCATTGCTAGGGAGGCAGGTGGCTATTGCTGCCTAGCATCTCTGTTGCTATGACAGAGGCAGCTTCTCATGGAAGTCAGCTAGTGTCCTATTCCTAAGAAACAGGCAGCTTCACAAAGAAGTCACCTAGTGTCTTTGTTCCTAGGGTACAGACAGCTTCTGAGTAAATCTGCCCAGTGCTCTTATGTTGCAGGAACGCAGATGGTTTTTACTTCAATAAATGTACATTTGCCCTGTACGCATGTAAACAATAGAATGTACGTTTACATGCATACAGCACAAAATACAATTCATACATGCAGGAGCTCAGATGCAAAGTTACTGATAATTACACAGTTGTGTGCTTGGGCCCATAGAAAACAATACACTTAGGGGTTGCAAACCCCAACGGTTTTTCACCTTAATGCATTAAGCTGAAAAACTTTTAGTGCTGCAGCAGTCCCCCAGAGCGCCCTAACACTTTGTTGAACCCAAGCGACAGGGATGAGCACAGCAGCTCCTGCCTCAGGTCCTTAATGGATAGAATGACAGCATCAGGAGCCATTGGCTCCCGCTACTATCAAATGCAGTGACATGGGAGTTGGGGGGCGGTGCTGAGTCCTGCTGTCTGCGTCAATGGATGCCGCAGGAGGACTCAGGAGAGCGCCCACATGAGTGCCCCCATGGAATGTGGCTCTCCGTGGGGGCACTCGAGAAGAGGAGGAGCCAGAAGCACCACCAGGGGACCCGAGAAAAGGAGGATTGGGGCTGCTCTGTGCAAAACCTTTGCACAGAGTAGGTAAGTATGACATGTTTGTTATTTACAAAAAAAAACACAAAGCTTTACAATCACTTTAAGATCAGACACGTTTACAGATACATACATTTTTTTTATGACCAAGTGAATGAACCCTTATAGGATCATCAAGAATTGTAAACTGGTATGGACAGCGTCCTAAGGGCATACGTGCCCGTGAGCTATTCAGGAGATCTGTGTCATGACTTCTAGGGCAACACTAAAGAGTAAGGCAAAGGGTAGTGTCTACAAGTGCTCTGCCAAGGTGCAAGCTTGGAAGACAGGAGCCTGCTTGTTTGTTCATTGTCCTAAAGCTGTGATAGCGAACCTTGGCACCCCAGATGTTTTGGAACTAGGTTTCCCCATGATGCTCATGCACTCTGCAGTGTAGTTGATCATGGCAAATGGAGTTCCAAAACATCTGGGGTACCAAGGTTCACCGTCACTGCCCTACACCAATTAGCTACCATCTGGAACACAGAAACTGCAGCAATAGCTTATTGCAGAGCTTGGTCTGAGAGATTATAAAGAGCCTTTAAAATCCTCAAAATTTCTGTCAGCAGAATCTTTAAAGTGTTAGTAAACCTAGTAATATGAAAATAGTTCACCTGCACACAGGCTATAAATCATTTTACATTAAAATACTGCCACTATATACCTTTTTGAATGATCTGTATACCACGGTTAAATGATAAATTGCACAGTTTCTCCAGTGCTGAGAGTTCAGGTAAGAGGATATTTCCACTACAGCCTGTACACACGCCCACCTGGGTGATGTCAATATCATATGACCTGGCTAGCACTGAGAACAAATAAATGTTCTCTCCAGCATAAAAGACAACGGAGTATGTGCAGGTCGGCTACCCTGCCTGTGTTAGCTGGCCTTCCCCAGATAGACCGTGCAGGAGGGAAGAATTTACGGATACAGGAGAAAAAAAGCCGTTTTACACAATGCAGAGGATTAACCCCTTAAGTTCCACAGTGAGTATAACAAGCATGTTATTCTGCATATAAAGAATGATTTTACAGTTGTGGGTTTAGTAACACTTTAAAGGACCATCTTCTGTTAAGTGGGTTCTTGAGGAACTGGGTTCCACAGGGATAGACCATGGTTCTGGACCTGTACAGCATGCTGCCACAATTTAGCACTCATGCACGATTCAGTGCCCAAAGCAACATTACAAGCCCTCCCCAACGTGTGGGGTCCGGGTATGGCTCCAAAAGTTTATGAAGGTTGTGTCAATCCTTATGCACCACTTCTGTGGCATTAAAAAGGCAGTGAGGAGTTGACTGAATTAAAAAAAAAAAAAAATGTAAAAAGTAGTTAGGCTAAGAGTGATTTCTCTGTGGGGCAAGGGTGCATCACCTTAGGACACTAGACCCAAATATGGTAGGGTTGTAAAGGAAATACATCCTTGATAGCATTGCCAGTGTCCTAACCCAGGGTGTACGAATAATTTTCCAATGTCCTGAACGGTTAAGATTAGGATATTGGGAATGAACATATTGCAGTTTACTAGTCATTAAAGAGAAACCTGCACCCAAGTCAATCATGCACCTTAACTGCATCTATATCAAGTCTACAACATATTATTGTATTGTCAGTGTGTCCTGCATGCAATAAAGACATCCAGGGATTCCAAGTGATTGGTGAGTTCAGCTATCTGGTGAAGATTGTGCACAGTGATGGTCTCTGCTATTCAGGCCAGGCAGGGAGGGATAGTCACTATTACAACATTTGGAGTTAGAATAGCAACTGCAAAAATAGTAATGGGATACACATAACTAATGTGTTTGGTGCTGCACTGTGCTGGGACTGATGCTTCTCAATCCTTTTTGACCACTCTCTAGGACTTTAAAAGTGGAACTGAACTCAAAAGTGAAGATATGCAATCTTTCAGGGATCATCTAGAAGTGTCAACTGTGCCCAAGACCATTTTGTCCTAAATCTCCTGTTTCAGGTGGCGATTTGATATCACTACTTCGCTGCTTACCATTCTCTGCTAAAGGTTCTGACATGACAAAGCAATGCATCTTGCTTTGTTAGGAAAAAGCATCGAAAGTATAGTCTGTGATAAATTTACTGTATGATGCTCAGCACAACAACAAATCCTTGCTTTGTATGTGAAACCACCTTTGTTATGTTTCCAATAAGAGTTCACTGTACAACAATACATCCATTTGTGTATGATTATTTTTACCATACTTCCAAAATGATTTGTGAAGCATAGCTTTAAAGGCCCCTTTCACACTTGTCCGACGCAATTTTACTGCAATTTCGGATCAGTACGACTTTGTTGCAACTTTAGCACAATGAAAACATATTACAAAGTCGTACAGAAATCGCATCTATATTCAGGTGCGATTTGCATGCGACTTTGAGGGTTTAACATTGAAGTCTATGGACCTCAAGTTGCATCAAAGTTGGGCCAAAGTAATGCAGGAACTACTTTGAAGTCGGAACGATTTGAAGTCGTACAGATATGAACAGTACTCATTGGAAATAATGGGGGAAGAACTTGTCATGCGACTTTGCAGTCCCAAGTCGCAGGACAAGTCGCATAAGTGTGAAAGGGGCCTAATGTAAATAGTCAAAGAAAAATTAACCCGTATCAACAGAGTTTGGAGACTGCCATCTGAAACTACTAGTTCCACTAATAGGAACACACCATAGTTTTTTTTTTTTCTGCAACCCCTAGGGTTGCAGGGGAAAAAAAAAAAAAACTGGCCACTCCGGTCGGGAGCCACTGTACTAACCATGCGGGCTTAGTCCAGCTATCTCCCCTGCTGAGCTGTTGTGTTCTGACAGAGGGACGGCCCCCCTGCCAAAACAATCTGATCAGCGCCCTCTGTCATTGACTGATCAGGAGTCGGTCAGATGCTGGTTTTCCATATTGCACGTCCGACAGAAGTCAGCCGAATGACTGTTTGTCGGACAGACCAACTTACACACGAGCAGAATGTTGGCCGGTATTTTTTTGTACAGGCAAAGGTCACCTGACATTCTGCTCGTGTATACATATTTAGTCACAATCCTGGACAAATGTTCAGAGGTTATGAGTCTTAACTTTACTGAGAGAAATAAGGGGCTACCACTGAGCTTGTTAGGTACCTCACAGTGAAGGTATCTTACAAGTGTTGCAATACACCATTTTTCTACAATCACTTACTTGCTAGTTTTGCTTGTAATCCTGAGGGTCCAGGTTTTGATGTCTCAGCCTTGGAAGATCCTGGGAGGGAAAGTTTTGTTTTGGAAAGGCTGACTTTTGGGCTAAAACGAGCCGCCCAATCAAACTTGGAGGAGCTGCTAGCTTTGGACTGTTCTTTTTCCCGGCTGCTCCTCCGAGGGCTGGGGCTTGAGGCAGAACGGGAACGCCTTGCCTTGTTCTGGTCCTTCCCCTGTTTTACGCGAGCTCCAGGAGGTGCAGCAGAAGAGACAGAGGCGACTGCTGAAGAGGAGGAAGAAGAGGTGGAGGCAGAAGATGAGGAATCGGTAATGGTGCTACACCCAGCTTTGGCTGAGGTGGCCGATTTTGAAGCCAGCTTGGTGGGTTTTGGAGGCCTGTCTTCTGCACCAGTCGCTACTATGGCTGCACTGCTGCTCTTGACACAGGAGGAGTTATCGGTCCTTTTTCTTTTGTGCAGCGGGGATGATCCGGGGACTCCACCCTTCCTGCTGTGTGCTTTGCTTGTGGATGGCAATGATGTGGGTGGAGCTGAATGCTCCTGGTCAATCTGTCTCTTCTTCGGTTTATTATTTGGTCGCCTCGTCCCAATGGAGGGTTCAGCGTGCTGAAGTGCTTTGGGTTTTTTAGCAGAGCCAGGTGAGTTGGTGCGGCTGTAATCGGGACTGGCACTACGTTTTAGTCCACGGGAAGAATCTTTTTTAGGTCTGTGACTTTCTGAGCTGCTATTTTGTTCTGGGTCCTCTGGTTGCGGTATTGAAAGAAATGAGCTACAGCCCCTGAAACAAAAAGGAACAAATTTAAAAAAAAATATAAAAAGCAAGTTTTGCAAAAAACACACACCACAAATGCCTGCTGACCAAGGCCTCATTAAAAAAAAAAAAAAAAAAAAAAAAAAAAAAAAAATTAATAAAAACATTGTACAAAAAAGGTTCTAACAAATGTTGAGCTCAAAACACCCACAAACCTTACCAGATTTTCTACTCTGAACTCAACATAAAGAAAATTATAGATGGCATTTGGATGACATGCTTTGCTCTGCAACCGTTCTTAAAAGTAAACCTGGAGTCAGGCTATAGACACAAAGTACTTATGAATTCTTAACAAACTCTTGTTTATCTCCTGTAGCTACAGGCACAAAAAAATGTAAAGTCCGCACCTACAAATACTGTAGCTGCTGACTTAACATTAGGGCACTAACCTGTCCAGGCATCCAGTGGTGTCCTTACCCAAGCAAATCCTCCAATCTGCTATCAGATGCTGGCGCTGACTTAGGGAAAACGGCAGTGAAGCCTTGCTGTGCTTTGTGAATTGGCTGTAGTCTTCCGGGACCTCTGAAGTGTGCCGCAGTGGACTGGGCAGACAAGTGGAGCTTCCTCAGCTTTAATTCCCCTAGCAGTTCAGCTCACCCTGTTCCCTCTCACAGAGTACATGTGGCGTTACATTTGAAATTAGAAGGATGCCAAGTCAGTTTTTGTGTGTGTGTGGGGGGAAAGTGGTCTTTAGTATTTCTGCTGTGAATGTTGAGGATCAACTGCTCCACAGTGCTTGCAACTACAGAGGTCAGTGAGGGCTGGTTTTAAAGATTAGTAAGAATATGTAAAATGTAAGCAACTATAGCCTGGCTGCAAGTTTCTTTGAGTTTGTAGTTAGCAGATTTAACCCTTAAAATTGCCCATCATATTATCATGATCCTGAGATATATCCAGAATGTCAACTATACACAGTGGCCAAGAAATTTGAGTGCTTCCATAGGCTGGTTGTCCAGTGCCAACCCAGAACTCTAAACAGCCATAAACAGCAACATTAAGGATAAAATGAAGCCCCCTTTGAATTCACAACCTGTAGAATCTGTGCTACAGAAGAAATCATTTTTGGTACAGAAGTATCAATATTCAAAACCAGTGTAATCTGCACTGAAGTAGGCCTCATACACACGGGCGTTTTTACAGACGCGTTTTTGAGCCGTTTATACAACTTAAAAATGCCTCTCCATGTTATCCAATGGCCTCATACACACACTGAGTTTTTGAGCTGTAAGTGGCATATGCATTTTTAAGCTGTAAAAAAACCCAGGACCAGCGCATTCTGAAGCTCCAGCGCAAGAGCTATTTTGACGCGGACGCCGGCAAAACACTCAAAAACGTGGCTTAACCACTTAAGCCCCGTAAGGGATTTCCCACTTTAGGACAAGAGCACTTTTTGCTATTCAGCACTGCGTCGCTTTAACTGACAATTGTGCGGTCTTGCGACGTTATACCCAAATGAAATGGACGCCCTTTTTCCCCTCAAATAGAGCTTTCTTTTGGTGGTATTTGATCACCTCTGCGTCACTTCTGATCACCGCTATAAACAAAAAACAAGCGACAATTTTGATAAAAAAAAAATAAAAAAACACCACAATATTTTTTACTTTTTGCTATAATATATATCCCAAAAAAATGTAATTGGCGTATATTGGTTTGCGCAAAAGTTGCCACGTTTACAAATCATGAGAACTCATGGAGTTTTTACTTTTTTTTTTACACTAGAAATGACGGTGATCTACGAATTTTATCGGGACTGCGATATAGCGGTGGACATGGACATTTTTGACACTTTTTTTGGGGCCATTGATCTTTATACAGCGATCAGATCTAAAAATAGCCACTGAGTACTGTATAAAATGTATAAATAAAGGAGAGAATACTGCACACTGTCTTCACAGAAAATCCTTTATTGGAATACTTAAATAATGACACTCCACAAAGAGCCTAGCCAGAGGCGAGGTGGACTAGTTTCACACACCTGATGTGTGCTTACTCATCCAGGGAAGGGGTTAACCTGCAGGGGGCAATGAAGGTGTTAACTGTACCCTAGGCGTGTTCTGTGTGGGAGCTGGGCTGGCAGGGACATGACAGACCTAATTGATCCCAAATACAGGGGTCAGTAGATCTCTAATGCCCACTGACAGAATGGGGGAACCGTTGTGTTTACATCGGTGGTTCCCCGTTCTACCTGTGTAGCAGGCGATCGCCTAGAGTCCGCTGGATCCATGGCCACACTCAGGGAACACACACACTTTCCTCAAGGTTTAACCTAGAGGGTGACTTCACTTTTCATTAACTACATTTCAGCAGATAATGAGTAATACAGCTTGGCCAAGGTCCTTTCAGACAGCCTGCTAATCTGACAATAAAAGAGCATTTTCCCCCCTTATATCATATCTGTGCTCCTCTATCCTAAAGCAAGTTCCCATTGTTTGATCCAGACACAATTATACAGTGCTGTCAGTTCGAAGTTTAAATCCCTCATTTGAGTTTGGTTATTCAGGATATTATGGGAAACCAATATAAGGATTTAGGATACTTATATTAGCAGCACAGTTAAAGTGAAAGTTCACCTTTACAGAAAATCTGTAAGGTGAACTTATACTGGACCCCCTCCCCAGTCCTGTTGTATCTGTGGCCAGCGATCACCTGCTAGGAGACATCGGGACGCCACTTCACCGGTTCGGGGATTTGAAATCGCCGCGGCTTTCTCTCTTCTCCCCCGCTGACAGGATGGGCTAGGCGGGTTCTGACTGGTCGGCACCAACCAATTAGAATGCCTTCTACATGTACTTTTACAGTGAGGGAAAAAAAAAAAGTATTTGATCCCCTGCTGATTTTGTGCATCTGAAAAAGTTATAAATTAATTGGCATTTTAATGAGTGAAATAAGTATTTTATCCCTCTATCAGCAAGATTTCTGGCTCCCTGGTGTCTTCTATACAGGTAAACTGAGATTAGGAGTATTCTTAAAGGGAGTGCTCATAATCTCAGCTTGTTACCTGTATAAAAGACACCTGTCCACAGAAGCAATCAATCAGATTCCAATCTCTCCACCATGGCTAAGACCAAAGAGCTGTCCAAGGATGTCGGAGACAAGATTGTAGACCTACACAAGGCTAGAATGGGCTAAAAGACCATCGCCAAGCAGCTAGGTGAGAGGATGACAATAGTTGGTGTGAATATTCGCAAATGAAAGAACCACAAAATAAAGGTCAATCTCCCTTGGTCTGGGGCTCCATGCATGATCTCACCTTGTGGAGTTTCAATGATCATGAGAACGGTGAGAAATCAGCCCAGAACTACATGGAAGAATCTTGTCAATGATCTCAAAGCAGCTGGGACCATAGTCGCCAAGAAAAGAATTGGTAACACACTACGCCGTGAAGGACTGAAATCCTGCAGCGCCCGCAAGGTCCCCTGCTCAAGAAAGCACATGTACAGACCGTCTGAAGTTTGCTAATGAACATCTGAATGATTCAGAGGAGAATTGGGTGAAAGTGTTGTGGTCAGAGGAGACCAAAATTGAGCTCTTTGGCATCAACTCAAATAGTCGTGTTTGAAGGAGGAGGAATACTGCATATGATCCCAAGAACACCATCCCCAATCATCAGACATGGAGGTGGAAACATTATGCTTTGGAGGTGTTTTTCTGCTAAGGGGACAGGACAACTTCACTGCATCAAAGGGACGATGGATGGGGCCATGTACTGTCAAATCTTGGGAGAAAACCTCCTTCCCTCAGCTAGGGCATTGAAAATGGGTCATAGGTGGATATTCCAGCATGAGAAGCACATTAAGGTCCTGGAGTGGCCTAGCCAGTCTCCAGACCTTAAACCCATAGAAAAATATGTGGAGGGAGCTTAAGGTTCGAGTTACCAAACGTCAGCCTTGAACCCTTAATGACTTGAAGAGGATCTGCAAAAAGGAGTGGGACAAAAATCCCTCCTGAGATGTGTGCAAACCTGGTGACCAGCTACAAGAAACGTCTGACCTCTGCCAACAAGGGTTTTACCACCAAGTACTAAGTCATGTTTTGCCAAATGCTTATTGCACTCATTAAAATGCAAATCAATTTATAACTTTTTTAAAATGCATTTTTCCTGGATATTTTTGTTGCTATTCTGTCTCTCACTATTAAAACAAACCTACCATTAAAATTATAGACTGAGCATTTCTTTGTGGGGGGAGGGGAAAAATGCTTAATTGCATACTAAATAAGACAGCAAGTAGCATTAAAAAAAAGACCCAAACTTAACATCAATTTCTGTCTGTATGGTGTAATTTGGTGCAAACAACCACCCTTTTCACCAATTTATTGCAAAGTTTTATTGTTCTTTTTTTCACAGAACAACTGCTTAGATACACTGTAGGGTGTGAACACACTGGAACTAAATACAAAACGCAAATCAAGTCTTTAGAGATTTAATTGATCCAGCTTTGAGATTTATTAGTGCAATCATGACTAGGACAGGCCAAAATGCTTTACTGCATAAAGACAACCATGCAGGGAATGGCTGCCCATACACAAGAGCTCTAAACATGGAGCACTTTGCCAATGATATATCAATTTCCAGATATTTCTAAAACGCACAAAAAATGCCCACATGCAGCGTACCAGCACTTTTTAAACAGACAAGGAAAGGTAAAATTGGTTTGGTTGACCCACAGCAACTACATTACAGCTGGCATCTTTAAAGCTGAATTTCAGGAAATCTAAAAGTCCTCCCTTGGAGTGAAGCTACGCTCACACTGCAAGAGTTGATGCTTGTCTATGTTTAAAGCAGAGTTCCAGGCAAAAATACAACTTGGTCTCTTGTACAATAGACCACCCCTACCCCCACCTAATTTTGGATATAGTTCAGTAGATGGAGTTTTTTTCCCCTTCTATTTGTTTAGTACCTTTTCTGGTGTTTTTAAGGTCAACTTCCGTTCTATCTCGGCACGGTGAGGTACCTCATTTCCACGTCAGCATTGGCTCCTAGGATTGCGGTGTTATCAATCCCAGAAGTCATATGGCTATCCCCGATGCTAACATTGCGTTATTTCAAAATCGGAAATTATGCGATGCTAGGCGGAGATCAACACCATTTTTGATTAGGGAATGTACTGTGGCAGTTTTTTGTATTGCCTGCCAGGGGCGCGCTTCCCTCACACTGCACATGCGCAAGAACAGGGGGTGCATGCTGGGTAGCCAGCATGCACTTAATCTCAGAAGGGACCCAGCAGGCTCCACATGCCCACAATGAGGACAATGAGGACGGCCATGTCGTGCAGAAGAAGGAGAACAAAGTGAGTAATCATTTACAAAAAAAAGGTACACTTTGGACAATTGGCAATTGTGAAAGAACAAGCGGTGGCAATCAAAGCAGTCATTTTTTTTTTCTTTAAATAAAAAGGAGGAAACAGCCGGAATTCAGGCTGGTCTTCGCTGCTAGACAGGTCCCTGCAGACTCTTGACCCTTATGTTCTAACAGTCTAAGATCCTCTGACATCGTTAAAGTGGTTGTCAAGCCATGACAACCACATTAAACTAAGCCTATAATAAGGCTTACCTGTAGGTCCCGGGAACTTGCACCGTTTAGGAGATATTCCCTGTATCTGCATGTGCCGATGTAATCGGCACATGCGCAGTGAAGAAACAGCCCAACAGGGCTGTTTCTTCACGAAGTGTGCCGTAAATGACGGCTCCCGTGCGCATGCGCGGGAGTGACGTCAGTGCGGCTCCTGCCAATCACAGCGCTGGGGTCCGTGCTGTGATTGGTCAAAGCCCGGGATCCCAGAAGGAAACGGACACAACATGACACCGGTCACATCGGTGCTCAGGGACCGCTGCAACGGCATCGATCTAAGGTATTTCATAATGAGCTAGTATGCGATGCATACTAGCTCATTATGCCCCTCGTTTGTTTTTTTACCAAGCCTTGACAGCCGCATTAAGTCCAATGCAGTGAACAGAGCCATGCATTTTAGATGCGGATGCCAAAGAATAGTACACTGCTGGAGCATCGGGGAGCACAGCCTGCTGGGGGAACAGAGGAGAAGGTAAGTAGAACTACTTTTCCACCTCCTAGACATAGAGCTGTTAACTCTTGCAGTGTGGGTACAGCCCTTTTAGGTTTCGCTGAGTGGGGCTTTAAACAGACCCAAACAATCCGATCTGTGGCTAGTGGAAGTCACTTACTGCAGCTACAAATTACAGGGTTTTTTTTTTGTTTTAAGTGTCACTAAACCCAGGACCCTGCATTCACTATATCTGGTCTCCCACAGTACACAAAACACGGAGATGCAATTAATTTTAGTAAATATAAAAGGCCAAATACTTTTTCTCATCAGCAGTATAAAGCAATCTTGTGACTTCTATCAGTGTCTGCTTAAAAGCTTGTAGGTGGAGTACTCATTCTACTCTGACTGTCCTATGAGGCTGCGGGGCCCCTGAACCTCTGTCTGGACATTGCTGATTGGCCCTGTGCTGATCACTTGCACCCTCCCAAGAAAAAGAAAAAAAAAAAAGAAAAACTCTGCACATGCTCAGTTTGGTATGTATTGCTAGAGTGCCTCCCAAGGCTCTGTTCTATCAGGAGATTGATTGGGGACAGTGGAAAGGGAGGATCAGGGAAGACCAGATCAAACAGTCTGTTTACACAATGCGGAGGAATAGCCCCTTAGGTCCTACAGCAAGTATATCAAGCATGCTTTATTTCAACGTTTCTTAACACCAGTCCTCAAGTACCCCCAAAAGCTCATGTTTTCCTTCAGATGAAGCAGCTGTAATTACTAAGGCAGTGAAACTGATCAAATCACCTGTATAAAATAATGGAAATCCTGAAAACATGACCTGTTGGGGGTACTTGAGGATTGGAGTTGAGAAACATCGCTTTATTACATATATAGACTGATTTTACGGTTGTGGGATTAGTAACACTTTAACTTCATTGAAATGGTACAAAAGTGCCATTTCATTTGTTTCAAAGCACCATAGCTAAGCAATGCCAAGATGCAACAGAGTTGGGGAGTGGAAAAAATGCAGAAGTTACATTTTTCCACATAGCAATTCTCCACAGCTGCCTCCTCCATTCCTGTATGAACAGGGTACACAGAAAGCCAAAGCTTTTCAGTGAACAAAAAAGAGCTCCACACAGTTGCAAACAAGTATTTAATAAAATCTTAATAAACAGTGTCGCGCTACTCCTTGTGCAATGTCAAAATCATTTAAAAGTTCTAATTGGGCTTCCTCAGTAGGGTCACTGAGTAAGCCCAATTAGAAGGAGACACACGTGTCTAGGGGAGTAACCTACTTGCTGATGTCACGCAGCTTTCCTGCACGCTCAGAGGTGGTGAGCCAGCCAGACGGGCTTTATATGCAAGTGTTTTATGCTTTTCTTGTAAGTTTTTAATGAGGGGATTTTTGATTAACATTTTACATACGGAGAGCAGTATATAGTTTCCCATTTATATTTTATGTGGTTCAGCTGTGGGACCCGTATGGGAGCAGTGGATATCCGTGCATAACAGCTATATCATACAAACCGGATGAATAGTGCAAAGAGTATCAACATTGGAGAGCGGACATACATAACCTTTTCTTAAGAGGATTGATATACCCAGGAGAATATCATAGTCGGGAGGATCGATGGGATATTGATATGTATATGCCCTACATTTTTGGTCGTGAGGTGAGCAGGTTTTTCACCTGGTGGTGGGATATCATGACAAAGGAAGAATTTGTTTGGCACAAACAACTTATCAACACATTATCAGTATTGAAGAGCTTTAATTTTTTTATACATTGCTTTGTGGACTTTATGTGTTATAACAACATTTTTGCATTGGCTTTTAAAATTATTTTCACGTTGCACATGGGAGTAGCGCGACACTGTTTATTATTAATTTTGATTTATTTTGGTGTGAGGGAAATCACTAATTAGTGTCAGCGGCAACTCATTTACTGATACAAATATTTGTCACTATTGTTGAGTCCGGGCAGCACAGTTTGGTTTGCTTATTGGATTTAATTAAATTTATTTTAACCACTTCAACATCCCCAATGTACATTTACATTATGGGTTTGAAGTGGTTTAGTGGGGTTATGGCTGCAGCTGTCAATCATACTTATCTATCTGGATTTGTCCCCCCGCCAGCTCAAACACTGAGAACAGAATGATCAAACACCACTGGTCGGTCAGTTCTCAGAGCTCTGTGAGCATAGAGCTGATGACTGTCAGTCACAGCTCTCTGTTTTGCCTCCCTCCACACTCACTGGAGCGATGGGCTGGGAAGGGGGCAGTGAGAGGCCAGTTCAAGCTCTCAGCGATTCGCTGAGAGGCTGATCCAGTCTAGGTATGTGGGTCGGATCCCAACCATATGGTTGCGATCTCACCCCAGCCTGGACCGGCTCTGTGATGTCAGCCGACAGTGGGTTCAGCCTGCTGTCTGCTGAGAACAGACAACACTCCTGTGAGCCACATGAAAAGTACAGCCAAATAAGCTTTGGCTGTACTTCTCCTTTAAATCTATGCCAACTTATGTGAGGTCTATCCGTCCAGGCAATATTAAGGCTTCTGTCCTCGGTTAGATTTTTTTTTCTCTTCGTACATATTCAAATAGTCAATGCCGGTATAATTTCTTCTTTTTTCTACCGCATTGATCCCTAGCATTCTCATAGAACCTAAACCCTAGAAGGCTACCACAAACACTGCATATGTTTTACGCTTATATAGAGGCAGACCTGCTGATTCACAGGTATCATGCTTTACAAGCTCCTAATAAAAATGATAAATGCACATTTTTTTTTATCTGCAAAAAGATGTGCATTTTTTTTTTAAAGGTGAACTTATCCTTTTAATAGGATTATCATCAGAATAAATAGCAGTTTTACTTGTCCAATTCCCCACTTCTCTCCCCTATGCTCCAGCTTGTGGACTTTGCGCCTTCTCATACTCCCATCCAATGCAGGGAGGGGAGAGGTTGGTGGCTTGGAGCTGCCTGTGCTCTGTTCTCATCCTCATCCCGTACTTCACCAGGAAACATTGAGGCATGTCTGCGGCGAGAGCAGTGCAACCTTTTTACGGGCATCAGAGCCGAGGGCCAATTGCCCCTCTGCCCAGCCCTCCCCTGTTTCGACCTATGGTGCGTACAGGATTGGAGGCTACGGGCACCTAACATCTTGAAGGAATACTGCAGAAGCAGGGGATCAGGGAACAAAAAAAAAAAAAAAAAAAAAAAGGCTTTTCTGGTACCCTAGGCCTAAATGAGCATTTAACCCTTGCAGTTTGGAAGAAGGGAGGATTTTTGTTTTCCCAACAAAAAAAAAAAACCCCACAAACACACCACTTGGAGCTCGGGTAAAATAGATCAATATATTGGATAAATTAACTATATTAACCAGCCAACCAATGTAGATATCTTTTTTAATATTAGGTCCCAGACAGACTCACTATAAAAACTCAAACATTTGGCTCGGTCCGCTCAAATCAATAACATGTAAAATGTGATTTAATATTTGAGAGTGAAAATACAACCACAATGGATAGTTCAGAAAATTGATAGAGGCATGAAACACAAATCTGTGACCATTTCTAAAATGCCAATTCTTCATTATTCTAGTTTGAACAACTGCAAGACAGTAAACCCCCTGAATAGTCTAAATTTAGGAAATGGGTTTATATGTTTGTGCATTTCCCACCCTCAAAGACCATTAGCAAGAAACTCTACAAAGAAACCTGCAAAGCAGACCTAAGCAAGTAAAAAAAAAAAAAAAAGTAATTAGTAAAGTTACCTTTTAGAGCTGTGTCCCCTGGACTGGCCAGAAGCTGTATTAGTCTGCACTTTGGGGGCCTTAGAAAGAATCTTTCTGCTCTCAGGAAGGCTAAAGGTCTTATGGTCTGCCTGCTCTAACTGGGACCTGTTGCTGGAAAACCAAGAAAGAACTGCATCAGAGGATACAGGGAACAACAGATCCCTCTGGTCACAGTAAAAACTAAGAGAAACATAACTCAGTAAAACAGCCAAAGTGCGAGACAGACATCAATAAGGGATCAGAATGTATAAAACATAAAAAAAAAAAAATAAGGGAGTCCCCACCAAGGATGACAACTGCTGAAGACTCTTAAGAGGAGCCATTTCCTTTGATTTATGGATATAAAATGGAAAAAGCCAGTATAGTCTATATATACAGTGAGCAAGACCGGTATCTAATAAATCAGAATCCAGGTAAATAGTTCTTTCCCAAACCACGGGACTAGAAGATATTAATGGATTTTAGTATTGTTAGTAAACTGCTCCATTCAGTCAGTCCCCCTGTTCTATGGCAGTGGCTTACAGTGGAATTTTAGAAATTCCTGACACTTTCACCTATAACCAGACAGACACTTTACCTTCCTCCTGCAGTGTCCTCTTGCGGCTGGGCCCCGGCAGTGTTCCTCTGTGAACGTCGCAGTGACCCCCCTGGATTGTTATTAGGCCGGCTGGACATTGGCACCTCTCTCCTGAAGGGACATACCCTTTCTAGACACTACCATTCACTGAAAAGAAAGAAAGAAAAGGCCAGTTATCACAAGCACATTTTTCATATTGCTGAGCAAAGTTAGGGTATAATAACAGTACAACAAACATTCCATTAAAACTAAATTAAATCTGACTCCACTGTACACAGCCGGTATATCTATACATCTATGGGTAAGGACAGCTTGAAATCACCTGTGTTGGTTATTTTATGGCAACGCAGTTTCTACAGCAGCATAATCTGATATGGAAAAACACAAAGGCTACGAATGCTACCCTCTCCTCTGAGACCTTTACTTCACACAAACTCTAAGGCTGGCCATAGAGGTTCCCAGAGACCAGATCGTCTCTGATCGCCTCTATGGTCTTGGAGGACCACAGAAACTGCACTTGCGGTCTAGAGAGGACGTAAACAATTCAATTTTTTTTTTCTTAAAGCAAAAGAGAATTTTTTTTTTTTCAAAAAAGTAGAGAGGAAGAGAGTTGGCCCCAGAGGACCTGACATACCTTATCTTTATTACAAGGGATGTTTATATTCCTTTTAATAGAAATAAATATGTTTAAAAAAAATAAATAAAAAGGGACAATGTAAAAAAAAAAAAATAAAAAAGCGCCCCCATCTCTCCGTGCAGAAGCAAATGTATATGTAAATGGTGTTTGGAGCATACACACACACGTGAGGTATCTCCACAATCGTTAGAGAAATAATTCTAGCAATAGGCCTCCTCTGCAACTCTAACCAGATAACCTACAAAATTTCTTAAAGGATCGCCTATGGAGATTAAGTGTCAGTTTTTCGCCATTCCATGAGTGCGTGCAATTGTGTGGCACGTTAGGTATCCATGTGCTTGGCGTAAAAGCTTGTCTTTTTGCATTACATTTCTAAAAGTGTATTTCCAAAAAGAATTGCATTTGAAAAACCACTGCGCAATATAAAAAATTACGATTGCCATTTCATATATATATATATATATATATATATATATATATATATATATATATATATATATATATATATATATATATATA
>BLSH010023164.1:1095316-1119922 GCA_018402905.1 Glandirana rugosa
ATATATATATACATACATATATACACACATATACATACACATACATATACACACACGTAACACTGTGTGTGGGCCTATTTACACAACACATTATACTGTATTAGGGTGCACTTGATTAAGGCAGACCATTCACTTTAAAAAGGACTGGAAGCACACCTCAACACAAAAACTCAACAAAAACTCTTGTCTCTGCTAACCAACATTACAAATGTCAATTTAAGGACAATCGAAACTACATAAAAAGCACAAAAAAACAGGAACCAGAGGAGCACTTACCCCACTACAGATAGGAGGTCAGAACAAATCTCTGTAGTCTCCGTGAAATTAGTTTGTTTTATCAAGACAGGTGACAACATACCAAGCATAAACGCCCTGAAGCTTAGCAATTCAATTTCAACACATCACGCATTGAAAGGGGAGGGGGGGTGGGTATAAAAGAATGAAACGAAAAGCAAGAAATCTATCATAAAGGAAAAGTCCCACAAGTACAAGTGTGTGCATTGTATGCACGCCTGACCTATGGCTAGACATCACGGAAAACATAGGTAAGAGTTGAACAAGGCGACACAAACAAACAATGGTCACGTGTAGAAAACCACCACCACACAGCTATTCTGCCACCATGGTTGACAATTTCATTTATGGGGAAGTCATCATAAACCAGAACTAGAATTTTTCATAGGTTTTGAGCCATTGCCAGCACTGACAACTGGGTAGGAATGGGTGTACCTCAATTAGGTATGTTGATGCATAATGTTAGCACCACATACCTAGCACTACATAGACTGGAACACAAGAAATAAATGAGATATTAGGTGCTACAAAACCACATTCACAGATTTATAAGAACAACAAGCAATTTAAATCAGTATAGAGAGTATACTTTACATTGAGACCCCTTTTACACTGGGCCATTTTTCAGGCCCCTGAGACAGAAGATCGTCTCGCAGCGGGAGCCGCCAAGGGGCGTCTGCCACCATTTACACCACGTCGGCGTACCAAGTGCGCCGAGGCCAATCTGGAGCCACCAGGATAATTGGGATCCCCTCTGCCACTATCCTGCGTATCAATCCCGGAAGCAGTCTTATTGGAGGGAAGACATACAGAAGACGATAACTGCTCCAGGGGGCCACCAGAGCGTCCGTGGCCACTGGATACAAAGGTCTCCACCTTGTGATTGAACCGAGACGCCATGAGATCCACTTCCGGCGTCCTCCATCTGCGGCAAATTTGCTTGAACACCTCCGGGTGGAGGGACCACTCTCCCTGGTCCAGCGTCTGGCGACTGAGAAAGTCTGCCTGCCAGTTATCCACCCCTGGAATGTAAATGGCTGAGATCACCGGAACGCAGTATCAGAGCTGCCTCCGCTGCAGCTGCTGAACTCCTTGTGCCGCCCTGATGGTTCACATACGCCACTGCTGTGGCATTGTCCAATTGAATCGGACGACCCTGCAATCTCACTGTCCAGTGGAAAATGCACAATCTGATTGCCCTCAGCTCCAGAACATTGATGGGGAGGCAGGCTTCCTGTGCCGACCAACGACCCTGGACAGATAGATGCCCCAGGATCCCTCCCCAGCCCAAAAAGCTGGCATCCGTGGTGATGAACACCCACTGAAGAGGCAGGAATGTCTTCCCCTGAGTTAGGGCCGAGTCCCGAAGCCACCAGGTCAGTGACGCCCTGGTCTGGGAGCTCAGACGGATCAGAAGGTCCAATGACCAAGGGGACCTGTCCCACCAAGCCAGAATCGCTCGCTGAAGGAGATGAGTGACTCTGGCCGAAAGGTATCGCCTCAAACAACGATACCATGAGTTCCAGCACCCGCATACAGAACCGTAATGAAGATTGATGGGTGCGATAAAAGGGTGCGCACTGCTGACTGCAGACACCGCAACTTGGCCGGAGGGAGGAAAACCTTCGCCTGCTCTGTGTCCAGAATTAGACCCAGATACTCCAGGCGACGGGATGGAGACACAGATGACTTCTGTAGGTTTAGTAACCAGCCGAAGTCCAGCAGTGAGGTCATTGTGATACCCACATTCTCCTCCAGAGCCAAGGCGGACTCCGCCCGCAGGAGCAGATCGTCCAGGTATGCCACTACCGCAATGCCTCGCTGTCGTAGCACCGCCAACACCGGGGCTAGCAATTTTGTGAAGACTCAAGGTGCTGAGGCCAGGCCGAAGGGGAGTGCCACAAATTGAAAATGGAGGTCTCCCACCGCAAAGCGCAGGAAGCGCTGATGGCGTGGATGAATGGGTACATGGAGGTACGCGCATCCCTGATGTCCAGGGACGCCAAAAATTCCCCCTGATGAAGGGCGGCCACGACCGAGCAGACAGATTCCATCCGGAATTTACGCGCCCTGACATACTGGTTCAGGGCCTTCAGGTCCAGTACGGGTCGAACCCTCCCCCCCCTTTCTTGGGAAGCACAAAAAGATTAGAGTAGAACCCCCGAAACCTCTCTTCTGGGGGCACTGGTACGATCACCCCCTGGTCTGAGAGCGCCAAGGAGGGCCTCTCGGCGTTCCTGCGGGAGCCCTAAATTTGATGGGAAGAACTTGTCTGGGGGTAGAGAGATGAACTCTATCCTGTACCCGGTGGACACCCGGTGGACACCACTTCCCGGACCCAGCGGTCAGAAATGTGAGCCAGCCACCGGTCTGCGAACCCCAGAAAACGTCCCCCTTCCCGAAACCCGGGTGGGGGCAACCCATCAGGCTGAGGAGGCCTTGTCCTTCGCCTTTTCGGTTTTGCGCTGCCACTGCCGTCTTCCGGCCCCTGCAGCGACCTTACCGGAGCGGGTCCCTTTACCTGTTGTGCCCGGGGCGCGAAAAAACTTCTTCTGTCCCGAAGGAGGGGGCCCCTGACTACGGCGAGACTCACGCCTGCGGGGCTCTGGAAGGAAGGTACTCTTACCTCCCGTGAAGTCCTTAATAATCTCATCCAAACGTGGGCCAAATAGATGTCCACCTTGAAAAGGGAGGTCAGCCAGACCTTTCTTGGACGCGTGGTCATTGGACCAAGAACGCAACCAAAGTATCCGTCTAAGTATGATGGCAAATATCGATATTCTGGACAACATCGGCAGTAAATCAACGGCCGCATTACAAAAGGTACTTGAACCCTTGGGAGTAAAAACTCAGCCTTCTGCGGCGCATCTTGATAGAAGACAAAAAAGTAAAAGAAATTAAAATAAAAAATGGTCACAAACAGGACCGCAATTCCCCTGAAGGGAAGCCAGGTCAACTCCTTGCAAACTAGGCATTGAAACTGAAGAGCTATGCTATGAGGGGGTTTAAGTAGGAAGAGAGGACGGCCCCCATGGGAGGGGCCAGCTGTTTTTCCCTGCCTAGTTAACTCCTAGTGGGACGAGCATAAACCCCACATGTTATGATGAGCTGCATCTGTCAGTGAACGATAGGAGAAAACAGCACTCTCCCAAGTCCAGCAGTGGACTGTTCCTGCCATCCTTTACATCCAGAGTGGGTGTATGGGCGTGAAGAAGTCAGGAACAGTCGATGTACAAGACCGCCAATATGCAGGTTGGGGGGTTAGGAGCAGCAGGAACCGGTCTTGCACTCGGGAGGATCAGAAGATTAGGTTTGTTAGGTATATTTGCACTCGCCTCACTTCCAGGCACAAACAAGCAGTTAACACATGCAGTGAGGGCACAGCCCCCCTGAATGGGAGAAAAATAATTCTCGGAGTTCTGTAAGAATGTTACAGCATCAATAAAAGCATATGAAAAATACCTTAAGGTCCCATTAGCACAGGGCACGGCCGTTTTGACGGACTCCGCTTGCTCAGCAGGGATCGATCCGTTGATCTCCTCTGAGCAGGCGGATGGCAAGTCCGTGTTCGCTTACTGTGCAGAGACAGACTTGTCAGAGCCCCGCTCTCCTCGGATGAAAACAGAATGCCTGTTCATTTTCATCTGATCCCATCTGATCTGCCAGACAGATCGAAAATAGGGTTTCCATCTGTCTGGATTTAGCCAACCGGATAGCAGCGGATGTCCACGGACAGGCCACCGCTGACATCCGTCGCTCCATAGAGGTGAATGGAGGCTCCGATCAGGTCTGCCTGAAAAACTGACAGGCGGACCTGATTGGACAGCATGTGTGAATGGGGCCTTAGGGCGCTTTCACATGGATACGTTTTTCCTGCATTTTTACCTTGCAAGATAAAAAAAAAAAAAAAAAAAAAGTGTTCCTTTAAATCCTATGGGACACTTCACACCACTGCCTTACAGGTGCAGTGCGTTTTGAAAAGTCCTGTATGCTGCATCTTTGTGTATTTGAGTCAAATGTCCATTTTTCATAGGTGCAGGCAACCCAAAAATGCACCAAAAACAGCACAGGAAACTTGTCTGAAACAGCAAAATCGCCGTAAACACATACAGAAAAGAGACCCGCTCTCCTCTATGGCGGATCGGATGAAAGCGGATCTGCTTGTCCATTTACATCCCATCCGACAGACAGATGGAAAATGGGGATTCTATCCGTCTGGATTTAGCGGATCGGAAGTCAGCGGACATGTCACCACTGACCAAAGTCACTTCATAGTGGTTAATGGAGCATCCATTTATGTCCACCTAAAAAAACTGACAGGCAGGTTTATGTCCTACTGAGGAGATTTGCCTGTTTATAGCTTTGTGACAAATATCACCAAAAGAATAGGGAATGTTAATCCAGGTGATGGTGTGTCTTCCAATGAGGACTTCAGTTCAAGTTACCACTGTATAAATCGGATCCATGCATGCTCTTCCTGGCTGTGCCAGCGATGCATGCGCATCAACTTCTATGGGCTGCCTGTATTCAGGTGGAAGCACACGCATCTGCCAGCAGCACAACAAAGCGGATGAAAATAATCTACCATCTGAATGAGCCCCAAGGCAGAACTCCAGCCAAAAATATCAAGATAGAAATGAATAGCCCTTTAAAAAGTTAAAAAACCAGCTTTTGCTATAATAGTCACATTGAATCTATACATTACACCAGGGCTCGACAATTCCTGGTCGCCATGGCAACCAGAAATCGGGTGGGGAGCGGCACCCAATCCTCTCCCCTCACTATCTAACCGCATCTCCGACTCTGAAGAGCCATTCTCTGCCTGAGGCTAGCTGACAGTTGTGAAATCCTGGCTGTCTGCCAAAATTTGCTGATAACTATAAACACAAAAGATACAAAAAGTAGATGAGGAAAGTTTATAGCGGTAGTAAACCCCCAAAGCTTTTTTTACCTACAGGTAAGTCTATAATAAGGCTAACTTGTAGGTAAAATTAATATCTCCTAAACCTACACAGTTTAAGGAGATATTCACCCTGCATGCAGCCGCCGATGTCAGCGGCGTATGCACTCTGATCTGGCGGAGGCTGCTGGAAAATCAGAGCTGGCTGCCGGAACAAAGAGCATGCGCGGGAGTGACGTCACGCGGCTCCGGACACTCACGGCGCTGGAGCCGCGTACATGGAAGAAAGAAGGAGGACCATCATGTCAGCGTCCTTAGCGCTAACCAACTCAGGCATAGGGGGCCTCGTTCTAAGTTAAGTACCTCATAATGTGTTCGTATGCAATGCATACGAACACATTATGCTATTGTCTTGCAGGCTATTTTTTTTCCTCCCCCTCTTCTAGCAGGTTTACTATCGCTTTAACCACTTAAAGACTAAATTTTGACATATTTTGCTTACAAGCAAAAATCCAGTATTTTTTTCTGCTAGAAAATTTGTTAAAACCCCCAAACATTATATCATTTTTATTAGCAGAGACCCTAGAGAATAATATGGCGGTTGTTGCAATATTTTAAGTCACACAGTATTTGCGTAGCGGTCTTTCAAATGCAATTTTTTTTTTTGAAAAAATACACTTTAATAAATTAACAAAAAATTGTAAAGTTAGCCCTTTTTTTTGTATAATGTGAAAGATGTTGCACTGCGAGAATCGTGATCTTTATTCTAAGCAACAAAATTGTGATTCTCGTTTTAGCCAGAATCATGCAGCTCTGTGTGCTGTGAGGTGGAGGAGGGGAGATGAGGCAGCTGGATATGCAGAAGAGTCTTTTTCTATGTCCTCTGATAAAGCCCCGTGTATCGTCCACAATTACCACTCTATGTGCAGCTGGGCTCCAGTATTTCATGGTGACCATAAACCCACTAGAGCAATGAAAAGTCACCATGGAGGACACACATGTAGGCAGGAAGTGGCTGCAAAGAGGCAGTAAAGGATCAGCAGCACTGGAATACTTCTTTCTTTTTTTTTGTATTTTATTTGAAGTGTCACTAAGGCTTTATTTAGATGTGCAGTTCGGTGGCAAAAATGTGCAGTAGACATGTTTTTGCCACCCACCAACGGCCACCCTTAAGCTCAGATGAGGGCTTTTTACATGCCGCAGTCACGATGCATTAGGCGTAAGGAGTTTCCCCCATAACAGGTTTTTACTGTCATTCTTTCTGGCCAGCCTAGAAAACCGACGCAATGATTTTATGTTGGAGTTATTGAATGGCTGCTCTGCTGTATATTAGGGGGAGGGGCGCAAATTACTTGCCTTACCCGGCCGCTGACAACCCACATTACGCTTAAAAAAAACAAAACTGGCTCCTAACTTTTTTAGCTGGCTCCTAGATTCAAAGCAAATTTTTCAAGCCCTGCATTACACCCACAGTACATTTTTCTTCCTGCTAGATATCAGTCTGATAGCCAGCATCATTCAACCCACTATTTCTGCGCCCAGGCCACGTTGGACCCACCCCAGCTTGTGACTGGACAGTGAACGGAGAAGCAGGATGAGCAGCAGCAGCTCACTCTCATTAGCACATGAAGTGATGGGGTCCTTGTACTGCCTCTTTCCCACTCCAGCCCTGCTGTACAGGGATTGCAAGAGGCCGATATCAGGTCAAATTCAGGTACTTTCACTGCTTGCATTTAAAGAAATCTTAAAAAAAAAAAAACTGGGCCTCTTTTGCAGGTTTGTGCCATAATGTGCACCGCATACTATGATAAACTTGCCTTTAAAATGAAGCCCTCCACCAGTGTGCCACCATCCACTGTTCTGCCGGGCCTTCCACTTTCACCCGGGCTTTCTTACAGGTTCCCGGCCATTGAACAGCCAAGCCGCGATGAAGTCACTACCGCACATGCGCAGTAGCAGCACGACACCCTGCATTCTACAGCACACTGTGTGCCCTGATTAAGTAGAGTCACTGCACAATGGCTACAAGCTCACATACAGAGTTAACTACCACTTAAAAGCCGAGGTGTGGCCAAAAGATTTATTGGGGCATTAGCAAAGTACCAATAATACCTCTAATGTGCCATTTATAAGTCACTTGTCCAATCTCATCACACCTGCAGGGGAATCAAAACTGGAGCGAGCAGAAAGAGGCTGCCATGCACAACTTTACCTATAACAGCGTGATAAAAAATAATGTTCTTTAGCAAGGAACACACATTGCACATTAATAATTATGCTTCCAAAATAAGTGTGTGCTGTAAATTGCCTCCAGCATTGTTTCGTTTTTTTTCTTGCTGGAAGCTGCCATTTTGCTGAAGCCCAGAGCACCAGTAAATCTTTAGGCTGTCAGCAGACCGGGCCCTAGTGGCTGATTTTCAGCACAGTGCCAAAAATAGAAAGCAACCGAGCATGTGATAAACAGGGTGATACAATGTATTACTGGATTTTAAACAGTATAGGTACTTGTTTATAATGTTTTACATAGCTATACTTGCAAAAGGCACCAGCCTGAACCAATCTAGCAGGACTTAAAGTGTTACTAAAACCCAGAAGAGTACAAGCATTCTGTATATGCAGTACAGCATGCTTGTTATATGCACTGTGGAACCTAAGGGGTTAATCCTTCACATTAAGTAAAAAAAAAAAAAAGGCCATTTAATCCTGTCTTCTCTGATGTTCCCCTTCTTTCACAGTCCCTGATCTATTTCCTAATAGCACAGAGCCTTGGGGGCACTCTGCTCATGCTCATATTTGAGTGTATTGCTAGAGAGACGTGTGAGGCTGCTGGATGTGCGGTGTAAACTGTATGTAGCTGAGGATACATACAGCATACCGCACTGCATCCCGGGTTCGAGCAGAGACTTCCCGTCATACCTGGAACACAGCAGAGTATCTGATTGGTGCTCAGCCATTCAGAAAGTGTTGTATTCTAGCAATGAATACAACGCTTCCTCTGATTGGCTGAATTAGAGAGACAGGCTGATGTCACAACCTGGCTGAGCCAATCAGAGGAAGCTTTGTATTCATTGCCAGAATACAAATGCTTTCTGTGTTGAGCGCTGCTGTGATAGACTATGTTCCGGGTCAGAGACTGGAAGTCTTGGCTCGAACCCAGAACACCTCAGCTACATATACACAGTTAATACTGCACGGCCAGCAGCCTGACAGGTTAGTGAGGGACATGGTTTGTTTAAGCCAGCTTGGCCCTAACTAACTATGTAAAAAGTGTATGAAAAGCTGGAGCTTAGCTTTAAAGTGGAAGTTCATGCAAACAAAAATCCCTGTATCTATACTACACTTGATCTTAGCCAAAAGGCAGAGAAGAGGCCACATTCCAACACTAGCCAGTCTAGTCCTGTAGAGGGGGAAAAAACCAAAAAAAAAAAACCCAACAGTATAAAAACCTTTTCTGCAGGTGATCCGACCTAATCCCAGTCTGAGCTGTCAGTCACGGCATTGCTGTGGAGGCGGGTGCAGAGGACAGGGGTGACAATGCAAGCCCCATAGTAAGTCTATGTGTGATGTCACTTCATATTCATTTCACAGCTGTTGTCGGTTGTGTCCTATGCAGAGCTTCCGCCGCTGGATATCGGATCGGATCACCTTCAGAAAAAAGGTATGCATACTCATTTTTTCTTCACAGCATTGGGTTAGTGTTAGAATCTGGGTGTCTATAGATACAGGTATTTTAGTTTTAGCATGGACTTTCACTTCAAGCTTTGAAAATGAAAGATAAAAGCCGATTGGTTTCCATGCACAGCTGCTCCAGTTTTGAAAAAATCCATTCCTTATATTCTCTGAAAAGGAGTCCAAGAGGGTTTCTAAATGTGAGAGATGCAATGCAAGCAAACCTGTGGTGATCGCTGTATTCCAGCACCAGCAGTCCATTTTACCACTGGAACTCCAGCGGTGTTCTCACCATCAGAGGCTGAACATTTTTTTCAGCCACACCTTATTACCTCACTGGTACCAAGCGAATGCCCCAATAAAGATTTTGCCTACATTTCAGCTGTAAGAAATACATTTAGTACATTGCAGAGCTGCATTATTTTGTGTCTTTTATATCCACCTAGAACACAGCTTCTTGCAATCCATTTCATGAACAAGTGATAAAAATAAAAGTGGAGTTTGCTCTCACTCACCACAAGTAGGATCTCATCTCTCCGTGAGGACATGGTGATAAGGTTTGTTTTAGCTCTCTAACTGCCTGCTCATGGACTTCTGTTACTAAAAGGAAACAGAAAGCCGTTTGACTTGAAATGGAGCGTGCACAGACAAAAGTCAGCAGGGGCCTGCCTTGTCCCTCAGGAATGCCCTGGTTAGTATTTGGAACTGAAAAGAAAGTACTGTCTGCCAATACCAGCTCTGCCTATGTGCAATAAAAACTTCCTGTCAAGTCCACGGAAAACACTGTGGAAAAAGAGTCAGAGTCAAACCCTGACTGCAAGTCATACTTCGAGTGACAGAACCTCCTCCCTATCACAGTGTGCTCCAGTCTCGGTCACACCCACATCGCCACATACGTCTGCAGCCAAACTGCAATGTCTATCCACTCCAAGCTGACTCATGTCAGTTTCCTTTGGCAATTACCCTGTGAAGCCAACAATAGAAGGGAACCGGTTTAAACAAAATCAAACTGCAAGCCCTTACTGAAAGCCAAACGATTTTATTTAATACTTTTTTTTGTTTTGTGGTGTCTTGCTAAAGTAAATCAGTACACATTTTTAAAGTAGTAACTAGCAGAGTGTCATTTGTTTACTGTGCCCCAGTCTTACTTTTTAGCCGTTTGTTGTTCAGTGCCCCTCTTCAGCACAATGACCCCATAGATCCTTGTTTGCACTGCGCATGCAAACAAACCGAGTGCTGCCTGAAATGCACATGCACCTAAACACAGTCAGCACAGCACCAGTATGCTGCCCTTAAAGTGGAAGTCCATGCTAAAACTAAAATCCCTACATCTATAGACACCCACATTCTAACACTAATCTATCTAACCCTGTGAAGGAGAAAAAAAAAATCAGCATACATACCTTTTCTGAAGGTGTTCAGACCCAATCTCTAGCAGCGGAAGCTCTGCAGAGGACACGGCCGACAATGCCTGTGAAATTAATGGGGAGTGATGTCACCCATAGACTTACTATGGGGCTTCCATTGTCAGACGTGTCCTCTGCACTCACCTACACAGCGAAGCCACAGCTGATGGCTCAGATCGCCTGCAGAAAAGGTATCTATACAGATTTTTTTCTTCATGGGGTTAGATAGGTTAGTGTTAGATCTTGGGTGTCTATAGATGCAGGGATTTAGTTTTAGCATGGACTTCAACTTTAAGGGCTCATGCAAACAGGACGTTTAAAAAAACGCTAGCACTGCTGTCAGGAAAAAGCAGCGTTAATGCTCTTTTAGCCACGTCTGAATAGCGTTTATGAGCATTTATGAGACGTTTTTTGTTTTTGATCGTTACAGTAAAAACAGCTAAAAATGTGGCTAAATGCTTGTTACAGCATTTTCACAGCCGAACAGCCTCTGCGCCTGGATGCACAAGCAGTTATGAAATTCCCAAGGCACATGTTCCTGCTTTTACAGATGACTTACTTGTAGTGCGGGTGCTGAAGTGACCTTTAAACAGCTGGAACTGCATGTGATCAGAGCAGGTAGTGTCACCAGCACACCAGGATCTTCAAATGAGTCCAATCTTTAATGAAATGATCACATTGTTACAGCAAAGAGCGACGTGTCGGAGCCGCGCAGGATCCCTTCATCAAGCATGTGACCGCCACATGCTTGATGAAGGGATCCTGCGCGGCTCCGAAATGTCACTGTTTGCTGTAAAAATGTGATCATTTCATTATAGAGTGACGTTTCGGAGCCGCGCAGGATCCCTTCATCAAGCATGTGGCGGTCACATGCTTGATGAAGGGATCCTGCGCGGCTCCGACGCGTCGCTCTTTGCTGTAACAATGTGATCATTTCATTAAAGATTGGACTCATTTGAAGATCCTGGTGTGCTGGTGACACTACCTGCTCTGTATGCACAAGCAGTCTTTTTTTTACTGCCCCTAAACACTTATGCCTCCAAACTCCTCTGGAAGTTTCTGTATACATGGACACAATGCCAACATGGAGGAGAGTTCAGATGCAGTAAAAAAAAAAAAAAAAAAAAAAAGACACCCTTAAAAAACAAACAAACATTCTGTGTGCATGAGCACTATACCTCAAGCACAACAACAAAACGCATCTTTCCAGAATGCTTAATGGCAGGGTGGCTCCAGGGGAGACCTTACAAGGCACAGACGTCACCATATAGGAGGAAGCACCACACACAAACTGCAAAGGAACATTATGCAGCAAAATACACACAAAAAAAGTGAACAGGAGACCATGATGATACAAGGCATGTTGCTTTATTCTATTATTCCATAAAAGGTTTAAGAACACTAGATTCATGTACACTTGGCCGTGATGCCCCACGGCCGCGGGAAAACACTACACAATTTTGCTGTGTTTAGTGGTTTTCTTGTGGCGAGTGGTCAAAATGTTCCTATCCTTAAAGCGATTATTTCGCGTTCAGGAGAGGGAGGTTGAACCTCCCCTAACAGCAGCAGTCCTAAAAACACTGCTAAAGCTTATGTGTACGTGGACACATAGGCTTTTACGAAGTCGAGCCTAGGAACTTTGCCAAAAATAAAAAACACACACCATGCCGAAAGCTCTTAAATTCAAGTTTAGGAGCTTTAGTGTACATGAAGCCTTACTACACAACTATTCCACACTATACATGCATAAGTACTGTGCTTATGGAGAGAGATACGTGTATTTGAAACAGATCTTCAGCTTTTTAGTGAAATTAAATAGTTCAAATTATTGCATTCACCAAGAAATATAGTGGCTGGGACGAGGTTTAAAAATTTTATGTGGGCCTCAGCTACTTACACAGTGCTGTGTTCCAGCAGTAGGAGGAAAACTTCCATTCTCACTCCCAAAAACAAAAAATAAATAGAGTCCAGCTGAGTGGTGCTCAGACTTTTACAGGGAGATTTGTATTCTAAGAATGATTACAAAGCTTTTTCCCATTGGCTGAGTCAGAGGTTGTGGAATCATCTGCCCACCTTTCCGCCAATCAGAGGAAACTTCGTATAAATTTGAAAATACAAATCTCCATATGAAAGGCTGAGTGCTGCTCAGCCAGACTCAATTTTGTTCCCGATGTGGAAATACTGTTTATACAGAGTTCCCAACGGTAATGGTTTGTTTGGACCAGATTGGTCCAACAAACTACTTAACCACTTCAACACGGGGCACTTTCATTTCCTTCCTGCCCCGACCCATTTTAAGCGCTGTCACAGTGTGAATGACAATTGTGCGGTCATGCAACACTGTACAAAATTTGTATCTTTTCCACACAAGTAGAGCTTGCTTTTGGTGGCATTTAATCACCACTCATGTACATATAATCACCTGATTATATGGAATAAACCAAAGAGTCTAAAGAGCAGACTGTAGGTGGAGAAGTGACACGACACTGAACCGAAAGAGAAATGGGTCACCGGTCTGGCCTTGCAGTGTAGAGGTGTATAAAATTACTATAAAATTGTAGGTTTTTGCATTACTTTCTGTTATCACCAGAACAAAAAAAAAAAAAAAAACGGAGAAAGCTAAAAACCTGGATTTCCCCTCACTCTTTTTTTCTAAATAACAAGCATCAAAACAAATAGAAGGGTGAAATCTATCTAATGGGGACAAAGATCTATAGCAATATAAAACTTGAGAGGGTCTAAAATGGAATAAATCAAAAGTTTCGCCTAGAGATGCACTTTAAGTGACTATAAACAGAAAAAGGGACTATAGAGAAACCTGTATCCTGCATGTACCCCCACAATTCCTAAGTTAGGGTAAATTAAATCTATACTAAAAAATATTCTTACAAAGTATCTAAATCTAAACTAAACATGCGCTACAATGTTGGCGCCTGAAAAACCTAAGGGAAAAAAGGTGTTTGATTATGGAGCCAAAAACACATGATTTTGCCGCAATTTTATTGTGTTTATGGTGCGTTTTTCATAAGGTGTGACTCAAAAACCGCATCAAAAAAGGCAACACAGGTTTGTTATAGATGCATTCTTGCTGCGTTTTCAAGGCATTTCAACTGGGATATGCATTTTTTGGTGCAGATTTTTTTTTTAACTAGCCAAAAATGCAGCTAGCAGGATTTTGAACATCACAACGCAAGCTTAAACGGACATACGTAGAATTTAAACTGATACATTTTTCTTGAGCTTTTCTTGCACTAAAGGTGCCCACAATGGGCCACAACAAATTCATATTCTTTTAAATTCATGATGAGAATATATATATATATATATATATATAGAATATAGTATATATATATATATATATATATATATATATAGAATATAATATATATATATTCTATCTATCTATCTATCTATCTATCTATCTATATATATATATATATATATGTTATCTGTTCTGATGAGCAGTTACATAGGAACAGTGGTGGTTGCGGCCATTGATCTTTACAGAATACAAATCCAACAACCGTTGCTTTTGACCGGGGTGGCTCGTACATACTGTACATACAGCATTTAGCTAGGCCAGCAAAATTTCACCGATTCTCGCTGACAGCTTCGCATGTGAATATGGCTTTAGAAACTGCTAAACCCAACCTTCAGTGTCCTTCTTGCGATCTTTGAGATCTGTGATTTTACGCACTTCACAGTACAACCAGTTAGAATGACAATTCATGTCTCTCAGTACAGTACATACAATTATTAAAGCGTTACTCTTCCCCTCCCCTGCTACATTTGGCATGTTTTGTTTAATTTTTTTTGGGGGGGGCCCGCCGGCTACCTATTTTTGACAGGTTCTCCTCTCCCCCTCCCTCCGACGCACGTGCACTGCAGCACACCACAATGTATAGTGCATGGTTTGAGAAAATGGTGGCACATGTCTGATTTTTCTGCCTATTACGGTGCTTTAATAGCCCATTAATTTTGACAGGCTGCCTTCCCACAACAAAATCAGAACAGAAAGGTGTAAATCCAGCCTACAGTTTTACTGCTCTTTAAGAATATGTAAAAATGTTATTGCCCATAGTCTTGGCACAGGTTAACTTCAACCCAACATTACCAATTCTGCTGTAACCCTTATATAACCACAGTTGCCTTTATTGACAGGCTGCATTGAAACAAAGCAAGTACTAGAATATTTGTGATGTAAATCACTGACCAAATGAAAAAAAAAAAAAAACACCCAAAAGTCCTCAAAATGTCCAGTAGAAGTAAAAAAAGGTGAAGGTGGCTGCTTACTAGAGGTTATTGGCTTTCAAACAAATGAAAAGCCTAAAGCGCTTTAGGGGATAAACCCCAAAATGGATCCAAACTGATTGGACAGACAACCCTCAGCTCCTCAACTCCACTCTCAATGTAAGGGGCATATATAAAAACAAAATCTCATAGTGTAGTATGTACTGGTAAAAGTTTATTAAAAACATAACATAGTTCAGTCACATATCAGAAGAAAATGACATGCGTCTTTGTATCATGAAAGCTGCAGCTAGCAAAATGTCAGCGACAAAGTCTTTCCAGCCAGAAGCTGCTGTACATGGCGACATCACGTTAGGCACTAACGCGTTCATCATATGCTCAATGTGGTCAGGGGCGTGACTACACCTTGATTTTTCCTCTTCTGTTCATTTACTTTCCATTTTTGCTAATTGATAAAATAAACCATTTAACACATCTACTGTACTCCTAAAAACATTTTAATTTACTTTTTTTCACACCTGCCTAAAACTTTTGCACAGTAGAGTGTGTGCAGCACACACGGGAAAATAATTATTTGATCCACTGCAGGTTTTGTAAGTTTGCCCACTTACAAAGAAATGAAGGTCTATTCATTTTTATCATAGGCATATTTTAAATGGAGACAGAATATCAACAAAAAATCCAGAAAAAAAAAAAAACACACACACGATACAAATGTTATAGATTGAGTTGCAGTTCAGCGAGTGAAATAAGTATTTAATCCTAAAGAAAAACATGACTTAGTACTTGGTGGAGAAACCCTTGTTGGAAAGCACAGAGGTAAGTTGCTTACCAGGTTCGCACACATCTCGGGGGATTTTGGTCCACTCTTCTTTACAGATCTTCTACAAATCCTTAAGGTTTCTTGGTTGTCGCTTGGCAACTTTTAGTTTCAGCTCCCTCCATAAATTTTCTATAGGATTGAGGTCTGGAGACTGGCTAGGCCACTCAATGACATTAATGTGCTTCTTCTTGAGCCACTCCTTTGTTTCCTTGGCGGTATCTCTTGGGTCATTGTCAGGTTGGAAGATCCATCCATGACCCATCTTCAGTATTCTGGCTGAGGGAAGAAGGTTCACATCCAAGATTTTACAATACATGGCCACGTCCATTGGTCCCTCAATGTGTTAGCCTGTACCTCTAGCAGAGAAACAACCCTAAAGCATAAGGTTTCCACCTCCGTGCTCGACTATATGGATGGTGTTCTTCGAGTCATAGTCAGCATTTTTCTTCCTCCAAACACGGAGTGTCGAGTTAATGCCAAATTTTGGTCTCATCTGACCACAGCACTTTCTCCCAAGCCTTCTCTAAATCATTTAGATGTTCATTGGCAAACGTCAGACTGGCCTGTACATGTGCCTTCTTGAGGAGGGGGAACTTTGCGAGCGCTGCAGGATTTCAATCCATGTCGGCATATTGTGTAACCTATTATTTGTTTGGCGACTGTGGTCCCAACTGCCTTGAAACCATTCACAAGCTCCACCCATGTAGTTCTGCGCTGATCCCTCACTTTTCTCACGATCATCCTTACCCCATGAGGCAAAACCTTGCATGGAGCTCCAGACCGATGACAATTAGCGATTATTTTGTATTTCTTCCATTTGTGAATAATTGTTCCAATAGTGTCTCCTTCTCACCAAGCTTCTTGCCGACAGTCTTGTAGCCCATTCCAGCCTTGTGCAGGTCTACACTCTCGTCTCTGAGGTTCTTTGACAGCTCTTTGGTCTTGCCTATGATGTGGAGGTGTGAATGGAAGAAAGATTCTGTGGACAGGCGTCTTTTATACAAATAATGAGTTGCCATTAGGAGCACCTTGTTAAAATTGACAGAACAAATCTGTGTACCACATGAGCACATACTGTAGCCAGTCTGTGGGGGCCAGAACTATTGTTTGACTGGTAGGGGATCAAATACATATTTTACTCACTGAGCTGCAACTCAATTTAGAACATTTGCATCATGTGTTTTTCCTGGATTTTTAATTGATATTCTGTCTCCATCATTTAACCACTATAGATCCACGCAATAGCCAAAAGATGGCTACATCACAGACCTGAATTTCCGGGTGGACATCCATCCCTTTGCGTGCTCCCGCCGCGTGAGTGGGCCCGCTGGTCGGGAGGACTCCATGTCCACCGGTGACCCGCGATCGCCTAAGAGGAAGAATGGGGAACTGCAAATGTAAACACGGCGGTTCCCGGTTCGGTCAGGGGACATAACAGATCTACTGATCCCAGTCATCGGGATCAGTGAGATCTGTTAGGTCCCTGCCAGCCCAGCCCCCACACAGTTAGACCACAATGAGGGAACACATTGTAGACGCAATAACCTTTGCGCAACCCAATCAATATATGCCAATTCCAATTTTTTTTTTTTTTACCAAAGATATGTAGAAGAATACACATCGGCCTAAACTGATGAATAAATTAGTTTTTTTGGATATTAACCACTTCCATACCGGGCCTGTTTTTTGGGTTCTGTGTTACGACTTAAAAACAGGTATTTTTGCTATAAAATTACTTAGAACCCCCAAACATTATATATATATTTTTTTCTAACACCCTAGAGAATAAAACGGTGGTCATCGCAAAACTTTATGTCACACCATATTTGCGCAGCGGTCTTCCAAGCGAGCATTTTTTTTTAATAAATTCAGTTTTTTTAGTTAAAAACTAAGAAAACAGTAAAGTTAGGTCAAATTTTTTCCATATTGTGAAAGATAATGTTACGCCGAGTAAAATGATACCCAATATTTCCTGCTTCAAAATTGTGTCCGCTCGCGGAATGGCGACAAACTTTGCAACTTAAAAATCTCTAAAAAAATTCTACAGGTTAGCAGTTTTGCGCTACAGAGGAGGTCTAGTGCTAGAATTATTGCTCTCACTCTAACGATCACGGCGATACCTCACATGTGTGGTTTGAACACCATTTTCATATGTGGGCAGGACGTACATATGCGTTTGCTTCTGCGCGCGAGCTCGGCGGGACGGAGTGCTTTAAATTTTTTTTTTTTTTTTTTATTTATTTCCCTTTTTACACTGTACTTTTAAAAAAAAATTTTTTGATCACTTTTATTCCTATTACAAGAAATGTAAACATTTCTTGTAATAGAAAAAAGCATGACAGGTCCTCTTAAATATGAGATCTGGGGTCAAAAAGTCCTCAGATCTCATATTTACACTTCAATGCAAAAAAAATAAAAAAAAACTGAAAAAAATGACAGGCCAAAAAAAAAATAAAACGGGCACCTCTCCCGCCGCTGATAAAAGTGATCTTGCGGCGAATCCGCCGCTAAGACCACTTTTATCATGTGCAGAATCGTCTGCAGGTGCAGGCACCATTCAGATATCACTTCTCAAAGGCAGGACGTCATAGTACGTCCACCCTTAGAGAAGTGGTTAAAAGTAAAAAAAAAAAAAAAAAGAAGTTTTTCCCCCCCAAAATTGTTGCTCTGTTTATAGCGCAAAAAATAAAAACCGCAGAGGTGACCAAATACCACCAAAAGAAAGCTCCATTTGTGGGGGGAAAAAAAATGATAAAAAATTTTGTTTGTGCTGAAAGCTGAAAATTGGTCTGGGCAGGAGGGAGGTTTAAGTGCCCAGTAAGCAAGTGGTTAAAATAAACCTATGATAAAAATTCAAACCCTTCATTTTTTTGTAAGTGGGCAAACTTACAAAATATGCAGGGGATCAAATAATTATTTTCCCCACTGTATACACACACACTGCAAAGGTTTTAGGCAGACATGAAAAAATTGTGTAAATTAAGAATGTTTTTAGTAATAGAAGTGTTAGTTTATTTGATCAATGAACACAAATGGAAAGTAAATGAAAAGAAGAGAAAGAAATCAAATATTTGTTGACTACCCTTTGCCTTCAAAACCGCATCAATTCTTCATGGTTTTCTAGGTATACTTGCACACAGTTTTTGAAGGAACTTGACAGGTAGGTTGTTCCAAGCATCTTGGAGAAATAACCAAAGCTCTGTTGATGTAGGCGGCCTTAGATCCTTCCCGCCTCTTCATGTAACCCTAGACAAATTCAATGTTGAGATCAGGGCTCCTAGGGGGCCAAACCATCACTTCCAGGACTTCCTTGTTCTTTACACTGAAGATAGTTCTTAATAGCATTGGCTGCGTGTTTGGGGTCATTTTCAAGCTGCAAAATGCTATGGCATGATGGATAAGTATCTGCCTGTATTTCTCAACATTGAGGACACCATTGAAATCATTGTAAAGTCTCATTTATTTTTTTTTTAGTTAAAAATAAACATGTTAACCGGTTCCACACCGCGCGCAGTATATTTACTGCGGCAGTGTGGACGGCTACCACGAACCGCCGTAAAAAGTCGGCGATCTGCGGGTGGCCGCTAGGGGGTGCGCGCACCCGCCGCACTCCGGAGGGGTGTGCCCGCGACTCGGGCGGACCCAATGTAAACAGGGCGGTTCCCCACCCTGTCAGTGCGGGCATAGGAGATCTAATGATCCCTGTCACTGGGATCAGTTAGATCTCCTATGCCCATGTTAGCCCAGCCCCCCAACAGTAAGAACCCACCCAGGGAACACAGTTAACCCCTAGCTCTCCCCCCCAGGTTAACCCCTTCACTACCAATGACATTTATACAGTAATCCGTGGACATTTAAATTTCGACAAACACAGCAGTCACCCTACAACAAAAGAGCCTTATGGAGGACCTTCGTGGCAGGATTACCAGGTATTTTTTAAATGAAAGATGCAGATTTAAAGTGCTTCTAAAGGCAGAAGTCTTTTTTTTTTTTTAATCTCATCTCCCACCTGATCGGCTGAGGCACACAGCGGGTGCCATTGGCTCCCACTGCCGTCAAAGTCACTGAGCCAATGGGGAGAGAGGGGGCAGGGCCAAGTCACAGCTAGGGGTCTGAATGGACACAGAGCAGTGACTCAGCTTGGGTGCCCCCATAGCAAGCTGCTTGCTGTGGGGGCACTTGGCAGGAGAGAGGGGCCAGGAGTGCCAGCCGGGAATCACTGCCTAGTGGAGGCAAGTATAACAGGTTTGTTTTTTTTTTTTTTTGTTTTTTTAAAAAGTAAAACAAAAGACTTAAGCCTCGTACATACGGTTCGATGGTCGTACGACCGAACGGACCAAATCATATGTTGGCGGTTCTATCTAGCATACTGACATGCACTACACGATTGTACGACCAAGCTGAACGTAGTGTCGTGTTATGAACGTATAAAGAGAAAGTTCAGGTGCATGTAATTAGTGTCCGGCCGTTCCGGACTTCTGAGCATGCGTGTTTTGCAATACAACTTGTTGGACCTACGTCTCTGTACACACGATACAACAGGCGTAAGAGCGTTGTTGGCACTACCAAGTTTTCTAGTCTGCTCATACAACTTCTGTTGTACGACCGTCGTACGTCGGCTGTTGTAATCGCACGTACTAACGATCGATTTTGCATACAACTGTCGTTCATACGACCTGTTGTATACGACCGTCGAACCGCGTGTACGAGGCATAAGATCACGCTAAAAACGAAAAACGACATTAACATGTACTATATGAGATTTTAGTGAGGGTTTACATATATTTCATTTAATTATTGCATTTCTAGCCATAAAGATCCAACCAGTGTACCGAGAGCCAGATTGTACATTTTTGCACGCACACACACGTTGGTCAAGCATAGGTTAAAGCACAGCAGCATGGCTAGTGCTAGGAAAGCATCCCATGCATCAAGCTGGACCTACTGCAGGTTCACACATGGAGCATAAATATTGAATGGAGACTGTAAGGTTATAAATAGAACGCAGAGTCAAAGAGCCAGACCTTAACACGGATTATAGAAACCGTGCCTGAAGTACAAGAATCATTTTTTCCAAATGTGTTTACGCTAAAATGGGAAAGAGGGTATGACAGCAGGCATTCAGTACAGAAGGGGATGATGGATACATGGCAGGAGGCAATATGTGCAGGAGGAGCAAGATTTATGAGAAAAAGGAAGATTGGCTGAGGCACACAGTGGGTGTCATTGGCTCCCACTGCTGTCAAAGTCACTGAGCCAATGGGGAGAGAGGGGTCAGGGCCAAGTCACAGCTAGGGGTCTGAATGGACACACAGAGCAGTGACTCAGCTTGGGTGCCCCCATAAACAGGGGATGATGGATTTCATGGCAGGAGGCAAAATGTGCAGGAGGAGCAAAATTTATGAGAAAAAGGAAGATTGGTTAATCGGGGATGGGGGGGGGGGGGGGGGGGGTTTTGCACATGTGCGGGGGACTGGCTGCCGAGGAGTAAATGCACATGTGCAGAGTACTGGCAGAGAAAAAGGCATGGAAAGCCAAGACACCAGCTGAAATCTATCAGGAATTAGAAAGCAATCCTGCCCCTTGTCAGTGCAAATTAATATCAGATGATGGCCTATAAAAAAAGGGTGTCTCATTACCAAGGTGTCACACAAGAAACATCTCATGATGGGTAAAATCAAAGAGCTCTCTCAAGACCTTCATAACCATATTATGACAAAACATACTGATGGCATTGGTTACAAAAGGATTTCAAATTTCTTAATGTTCCAGTGAGTACGGTTGGGGCTATAATCCAGTGGATTATGAACAGTGGAAAGAACATCATTTTACCATAAACCGGCCACGACCAGGTGCTCCTCGCAAGACTTCTGACAGGAGTGAAAAGAATTATCAGAAGAGTTGTCCAAGAGCCGAGGATAACTTGTGGAGAACTTCAGAAAGACCTGGAATTAGCAGGTACAATTGTTCCAAAGAAAACAATAAGTAATGCACTCAAAGCCATGGCCTGTATGCACGCTTACCATGCAAGACTTCATTGCTGAAGAAAAAGCATGTTGAAGATCATTTAAAGTTTGCTGCACAACATTTAGACAAGCCTGTGAAATACTGGGATAATATAGTCTGGTCAGATGAGACCAAAATTGAACTCTTTGGATGCCATAATACACACCATGTTTGGAGGTCAAATGGCACTGCACATCACCCCAAAACACCCCCCATACCAACAGTGAAGTTTGGAGGTGGGAACATCATGGTGTGGGGCTGTTTTGTACTGGCAAACCCCGTGTCATTGAAGGAAGGATGAATGGAAAAATGTACCAAGACATTCTTGATAAAAAATCTGCTGCCATTTACCACAATGATGAAAATGAAATGAGGGTGGACATTTCAGCAAGATAATGATCCCAAACATTTAAAGAAAATAAAACTGCTAGAATGGCCCAGCCAATCACCTGGCTTGAATACAATAGGAAATCTATGGAAAGGAACTAAAGATTGTTCATAGAAGAGACCCACGGAAGTTTCAAGATCTGAAGACTGTATGGAAGAATGGGCCAAAATCACACCTGAGCAATGCATGCAAACAATTTCTCCATATAGGAGGCGTCTGGAAGCTGTCATTACCAACCCACTAGTTGGTGTTTGATAGCTGTTCGGTCCTGCCCACCCCCGACATCACCACGGAGATCTGACAGCTTGTGTCTGTCACTGCATGCAGAGAAAATACATGACCGTTTCATGCACAGAGCGGTTCTTACAAGACGCACTATATGTGCAATGTGAATCTTCTCATCTCTTCTATCAGTGGCATCCAGTGCCACCTCGTCTGTCACTGCCACCTCATCTCCTCTGTCAGTGCCAATCAGGGCCCCCTGTCAGTACCAATCAGTGCCAGTGTTGCCTGTATATGACAATTGTATATAAAAATATAAATATTTAAAAAAAAAACACTGTCATTTTAAGTTTCAGTTTTCGGCTTAGTGCATTTTTGTTTTCAGCACTAAAATTTCCATTCGGTGCATTACTACTAACGACATTGGGTGGGAAGAGGAGAATATATAGGGTGATCAAGGGGTTAAAGGTTCACCATGTGTACTGTCTTTACTATGCAATGTGCTGGCTTTTACTCGTCCTGGCTTGTGCTGTAGAGAATGACAGCACAGCCAGGGCGGAGGGCATGCGCTCACACGCCCCCTACCTGGAAATACCAAATCACATACATGTATGCGATTTGGCGCCGCAGTATAAAAGTGTGGCGGGCGGTCCTGAAGTAGGTCAATCACTTCCTTCTCCTGCCCAGTACTACATGTCCCATGAGCCATTGCTCCTCACACATTCACAAGCTCTCAGGCACGTACTGACAAGTATGGATTGTGTACTGAGCTGTATGTATGCTGCACCACTAATCAGCCGACCAACTAATCAATGAAAATAGTTGACAGATATTTTTATAAATCGATTAATTGTTTCAGGTCTAAAACTTCTGCCCCAAAAGAAACAAAATGGTTGCTATAACAGCTTATAAAGAGTGGGTTCGAGTTTGGCTTCAATTTGTTAGTGTATCCAAATCTGCTAGTACATTCAACACTCCCCTCCCCCCAGACTGACCATTTTCTTGTTGCTCCTTCATCTAGAGTGGGGGGCACTCCAACAAAGGAGGTGTTACTGGCCAGATCACCAGGTGAAAACCGAAAGGAAAAAACCCTAAGGGCCCATTCACACCTGAGCGTTTTGTAGCTCAAATATGCCTGAAGCATGAAGCTACAAAATGCTGGAGGGGGGAAAAAAAAAAAAAAAAAATCAATGTTTCTCTATGGGGATGGCTCACACCTCCCCTCAAAAATGGCTGAAGCCAAACGCCTGAAGCTCAAACTACTCCCGGAGGCATTTTTGTCGCACGAATCTGGCGTTTGACACTTTTCTATTGACGTAGAATCAGTGGAAAAGCGTCAAACGCACGTATTAGCGCAACATCGGCGTTTGCAAATGCCTGATGTCACGCTACAAAAACGTGTGTCGCCTAGGTGTGAAAGCAGCCTACGAGAGAAAATGGAGGCAGACACCATATCAGGCCTTAGGCTCCATTTACACGGGATGCTTTTCAACCTCCCCTGAACGTTTTATCTTGACAGCTAGAAACCGGCGTCTAAAATGTCTGTACATGTACAGATGAGATAACATGGAGGAGTTCAGGGGCAGCTGGAAAAAAACGCCCAAATGCCTCTAAACGTCCGTTTCCTAGCAGCAGTGTACATGAGGCCTTATTCACATGGACAGCAGTCTACTGTGTGTGGTAGAGCAGGGCTCCCAGCGATGCAGAAGGTTATACTGCCAATTCCAAAATAACAGTTCATTCTTTTTTTTTTTTTTTTTTTTTTTTTAAATTCCAAGGGGAATTTTACATGGAACTACTGTGCCACAACCATGTGCCAAGTCTTTGCCACGCCGTTTTCGGCACAATCCAATTTGCCTCAACTTGCCTGCGTATGGTCAGGGAGAAGTAAACACACTGATCAACCAACCGTTTGAAACAACTCCACGGCCGTCCATGTGAACAAGCCCTTAGAATAATTCAAACTATATCTATATTCCCCCCCCCCCCCACCACCACTTTATATCGGAGGAATGTGAGGGAAAATCTAACAGGAAGTGTGGGCAAATTCCTAAGGTAATCTTTTTACCTGAGCATGTGAACGGATCTTTCTTGGAACCACCAATTGCAATAAAACCTGAGGGGAGTTTTCATTTTGAAAAGGGTGGTTAAAGTATGAGCCACAAATAAAACTTCAAAGTCAGAAGAATGAACCTGACCTATTTCCACCCCTATTGCCACCCCTTTGGGGTGTTGCGGGAGGTATACACGCTCCTCCACCGCCCCTGCCAATTGAAATGAATGGGCATCACTTCCAAAGCGGCTGATCACCTCTCCAGGAGCCCCACACGCCAGCACTTTTAACCCCTTAGGGGTTAAAAGCACCACGCCGCCGCCCGAATAGCAGTGCCAAAGTGCCCCTATAACAGCAGTAAAAAATGCAGCTAAACTAGCAGCGCCTTACCGCTGAAGCATGGGCAACCCCAGTGTGAAAGGGCTCTAAGGCCTCATGTACACTGCTGCTGGTAAATGGACGTTTAGGCACAGTTGGAAATTTTTTCAGCTGCCCCTGAACTCTCCTGTGTTATCTCATCAGCACATGTACACAGGGTCGTTTCTAGTCATTTCTAGGCAGTTGAGCTCAGAAGCTTTTTTTTTTTTTTTTTTG